>CM053588.1:157347322-157373706 GCA_028646515.1 Pseudochirops corinnae | reverse complement strand
AAAAAGAAAGTAAAAGAGTATGCTACAACTGCATCCAGAGTTCAACAGTTCTATCTCTATACATAGTATTTTTCCTCATAGGTCTTTTGGAAATATGTTGGATCAATGTCTTGACAAAAGTAGCTCTGTCTTTTACAGTAGATTATTGTTATAATATTGTTGTTACTGCGTACAATGTTCTCCTGGTTCTGCTCATTTCATTTTGCATGAATTCATATAGGTTTTTCTAAGCCATCATGATCTATATTTCTTAAAGCATAATAGTATACCATCACAATCATATACCAAAACTTGTTTAGCCATTCTCCCATTGGTGGGCATCCTTTGATTTCCAAATCTATGCCATGACAAAAAGATCAGTATCTTTTAATGGACAGAAAGAAGCTGCCTAAGAAAGGAACAACTTTAAAGTTTATTTGACTCTTTTAATATATCTCATGACCATGAAGTAACTCTGGTATCCCAAAATCATTACTTCATCATGAAAATATATAAAAATCCTATTTTCAAATTATAAAGGTATATTGAATTATTTTTAGTCTGAAATTATTTTTCTATGTTAGTCTATGAAATTCCATGTATACATATATGTGCATATAAAATGTATTATATATTACTCTCTAACTTGACCTCTATGGTTTAGCCCTAGTAAAATTTATTCTTTATTGCTCACACATAGAACTCTCTTTCTCTTCTCCGTGCATTTTCAGTATTTCTCCATGTTTAGAATTCACCCCTGCTTTACCACTGCCTCCTCATAGAATCCCTCATTTCCATTGTTTCATCTCAACAACCTTCTGGAAGACTTCTTTCATGATCCTCCTAAGTGCTAATGTCCTCCCTCCCTAAATGACCTTAAAATTATGTTGTATTTATTAAATATTTAATAAATTTTCATAGACATATCATCTTCTCCAATAGAGTGCTCTCCTGGGGACAGGGACAGTTTGATATTTTTTGTCCAGAACCAGCACAGTACCTGTTGCTAATCAGGTGCTTAATAAATTCTTGTTGAATAATATTCATGTAATTTATATCACTTTAATATATAGAATTAATTATGACATTCAACATTTGACTGGAGACTTTTAGCTGCCAATGATCACACTCCATAAAAGTTAATTTTTGGATGAATTATGAGAATACCATATCTTTTGCCATAAGTAAATGTCAAGATTCTGTGATTATCCAGACTATTATTTCTTTTAATATAGCAGAGACTGATATTTGTATTTCAGGCTATTTTTTTTTCACTGATTTTAATGTGTTTCCTTGAGAACCCCATTTTCCCTTTACTGATTAAAACTTTATGTCCTTTCTTTTGATCCTTGGAAATATCTCCTTGTTATATAAGGGATATAATTATTTCTGTACCTACTCTTACTTTGCCAGCTCCTTTTCTTGGGGAAAGGAAGAGCAATTAAGTCTCCTTTCCACATTCTGCCCTTAACAAAAACTAATGAATCAATTCCCTCTACAAGGTAAGAAATATAAGGTTGAAGTCCTAAGTTTGGCCTCAATAAGTATTAGAATAAGATCTATGTGAGTATTTTTTTTTTAATGAATGTACTATATGGTGAGGGATTTGCATAAAACAATGAAGCTGAAAATCACATATTTTTGAAGTATGTATTTGACAAAAAATTTGTATGTTCTTCTTTCTATCCAAATGGTAAATGTACATGAATACTTCTTTCAGAATGAACATTATCTCTACCAATATAGGTCACAAGTGTCACAGTCACAAAATAACACCCTTTGACCATCTCTTTGTCAATGTGCTCAGTCCTTGGCTAGGTTGCTTTTCATAAGACAGGAATATTATTCCATTGTTGAGTCTATACTGCAGTCCTTCCAACTTGCTTGGAACTGTGGGAGCTTTTCCAATTCTGCATTGTCTTTGAAAAAGCAGGGTCACTTTCATTTCATGATAAGACATTAAATAGGATTTAACTGGGAAAATAAGTAAATTTCAGTACAAAATGGATTATATCTCTTTTATTTTCATCTGTAACTTATAATGTGTTTAAATTCTGGATAAAGAAATAAAATCTGGAAGTTAATATTAAAGGCTTCATAGTCTGAGGAATGATAGTACAATTAACTGCAATCTGATAAAGGTTATATACATACAATTGCATTAATCATATTTCCACATTAGTCATCTTATGAAATAAGAATCAGAACAAAAAGAAAAAACCATGAGAAAGGGAAAAGTACAGAGAAGAAACAATATCTAGAAGGGAGACGATAAAATATGACAACCAAAATGCATTAGCAAGGAATTGTGTCATGCATTGGGGATGCAAAGATAAAAATGAGAAAATCTCTGCTTTCAAATTTGGGATAAGAACATAACTTTATATGGAAGAGAATGCTAACATTTGTAGGGAGGAAGAACAGAGAAATTTCACAGAGGAATGGCTTCCTGAGTTTAGACTGAAAGGATAAGGATTGTAAGAGGCAGAGATGAAGAGGAAACACATTTTAGGTATGAGAGATACTGAGGGATAGTTTGAAGATAAGAATCAGTTCAGTTTGGCTGCAACATCCCTTGTACAAAGCAGAATAGTGTGAAATACAGCTGGAAAAGTAGTTAGGTACCAGATTGTGGAGGGATTTTTAATGTATTACTATGATCTGTCATTCATAATAACATGTACCAATTAAAGTATACAATTGTATTCCTGCCATTAAGTGTCCTCTGTAAAGTGATTCCCACCTATCTTTCCAGTCTTTTATCATATCATTTCTTTTTACATACTCTATAAACTTCCCAAATTGAATTCAATTGAATTAACCACCACCACACCCAGAGCTTGCGCACACACACACACACACACACACACACACACACACACACTTCTTTTTTCTTACTTAATAATATTTTATTTTTTCCAATTACATATAAAGACAGTTTAAAGCATTCACTTTTATAGGATTTCAAATTTAAAATTTTTCTCCCACCCTCCCTCCCTTCTCCCCTTCCCAGAACAACAAGCAATGTGATATAGGTTATACATGTACAATTGTATTAATCATATTACCACATTACTCCTGTATGCAAGAAGAATCAGAACAAAAGGGAAAAACCATGAGAGAGAGAGAGAAAAAAAAAAAAAACAAAGTAAAAATAGCGTGCTTTGATTTGCATTCAGATTCCATAGTTCTTTCACTGGATGTAGATAGCATTTTCCATTATGATTCTTTGGAATTGTCTTGGATCATTAAATTGCTGAGAAGAGCTAAGTCTTTCATAGTTGATCATTGCACAATGATGCTGTTATTGTCTGCAATGTTCTCTTGTTTCTACTCATTTCACTCAGCATCAGTTCATGTAAGACTTTCTAAGATTTTCTGAAATCTGCCTGTTCATCATTTCTTATACCACAATAGTATTCCTTTACATTCATATACCACAACTTGTTCAATTTCCAATTCTTTGCCACCACAAAAAAAGCTACTATAAACATTTTTGTACGTTTGAGTCATTTCCCCTTTTTAATGTTCTCTTTAGGATGCAGAACTAGTACTGGTGTTGCTGGATTAATATGCACTACTTTATAGCCCTTTGGGCATCATTCCAGATTTTTCTCCAGGATGGTTGGATCAGTTCAGAATTCTGCCAGTAATTCACTAGTGTTCTGATTTTCCCACATCTTCTCCAACATTTATCATTTTCCTTTTCAGTTCAATTAGTCAATAGATAGTTGTGAGGTGGAACCTTTGAGTTGTTTTTAAATTGCCTTTCTCTAATCAATTTCTCTAATCTTCTTATGCAGCCATTTCTGACTCCATACTTTGGGCATTACCATGCCCAAATTTGGAAAGGAATTCCCCGAAATCCTTCAAGTCCCCCCACCCCCTTCATACTCTATACTGTAGCCTTACTGTATTGTTACTAACTGCAGTCTCTCTAATTCTTTCATTTCTAATTCTGTGTCATCTCCTTCACGAAGAATTCTCTGTTTCCCTTCTCCCAAGTTTAAAGTGGTCTCTCCTTCAGATTTCTCAAAGGATTTTTATCAGACCCTTCCCTAATATTTATTATCCTTTTATTTATGTTACATTTATTTTCATGCTAGAAGAATATGTAAGGTTATCCAGGGTAAAAGGTATACAAATGGATACCTGAAAAGCAAAAGGGACAAGCCACTATGCAGAAGTATTTGAGTATTTATACAACTAGCATTTGTCAGTCATCTAGGACTTATTAAATGCCTACCATGTGGCAAACACTGTGCTAAACACTAGGAGCACTGTGCCAAGTGTTGAGAATGACAGGGTTACACAATTACCAATGTTATTTAAAAAACATCATACTGAACATAATACATGTTTCACAGAACAGGCAGCTAGGTGGCGCAGTGGATAGTGCGTCAGTCTAGGAGTCAGGAAGACCTCAGTTTGAATTTGTCCTCAGATAGTTTCTAGCTATGTGATCCTCGAAAACCTCTTTGCTTCAGTTACTCCTCTGTAAAACGAGCTAGAGAAGGAAATGACGAACAGCTCCAGTATTTTGCCAAGAAAACCCCAAATAGGGTCATGACATGACTGAAACAGAATAAAAGTAAGATATAGTTGCTGGAAGTTTTGTGATGGAATAAGGAGAGGTTTTTTATCATGAAGTAAAATACAACTAAAGGAAAAAGAATAATGTAAAAGAGTAAGAAAAAATGTAATACAGCATGGATTTATACGTGTGTATATGTATATATGTATATGTGTGTGCATCTATCTATCTATCTATCTATCTATCTATGGAGAGAGAGAGAGAGAGAGAGAGAGAGAGAGAGAGAGAGAGAGAATAGATGAAAGTGATAGTATGACTAGTGTGGAACTAGGGATTTGAAGGTACCTTGGGTGGGCCTAGATAGATATAGATAAATATAAAAGCGCACACACACACACACACACACACACACACACACACACACACATATTTGCCTTCCAACTTGGCCTTATCAGTATTTGAGAAGAAATGAAGAAATATTCCTGGAAGATATTTTTGGCAAGTTCTAAACCCTTGGGTTTTACAAAGAAAAAAATTAAAATGCTCCTAGAGATAAGTCAGTAGACCCAGATTATATATATTAAAGATGTGTGAGACCATATCATGAACATTTCTTATTCTCAATCTCACTGGATTTTAGGTTCCTTGAAAACTGGTTCAATACCACATCATTACTTATATAGTGCCATGCATTAAACTTGATAAATGCTTGTTGAATTTAATTTAATTTAATATATTTAAGTGAAATTTAAGTATTCTGACATCATGTTTTAAAAAAATTCATCAAAATAATACCTAAGATAAGCCTACATTTATTTTTGGCATTGGAAAATATAAATTATATTTAATGAAAAATTCAGCATTTAAGGGATTTATAATCAATACTGTTATGTAAGACTCAAGCTTAAAAATTGATTTTTATTATTAATGTGTTCTATTTAATTCAAATAAATTCATTCTGGGATAAAAGCCTTTATCATCCAAACCTCCCTAATAAATTGCTATAAATAGCACATTACAAAAGCAAGAATTCTGTCATTAGACAGGAAAATTTAACATTCATTCAAAAATTATTTAATGTTTGGAGCAAATAGAGTAAACTAGGGGAGAAAAAAAGTTGAGATAAGAAACAGCTCCTGTCCTAAAGAAGCTAACAGTATGGTAGAGATAGCTATAACTCATAATAATACTGAAGTGTATCTGAAAGGTAAAGAATATAGTGCTATGTGGAGGTAAAGGCAGGTAGGTGAGTAGAATGTGAATAGGCAAAGGGTGAGAGGAAGGCATTCTATAAATAAAGAACTGTGTGAGTAAATTGCATGAGTACAGATATGGGAAAATAAGTAATAAATTCTGCCAGCTGGTCAATCAACAAAAGGCATATGAGTGATAGGAGATGAGCAAGAGAGGAGAACATGGAGTTCATGGAGAATAACCTCAATTTATTTTCGACTGTAAAGTGGGAAACAAAGTTCTCAGCTGAGATTTTGGAGATGGATGGCGCCAACAAGGATGAAAATGTTTAGAAGAGTCACTGTAGAGAAAGGGATAGTGAATTGATAAGAGAAGTATAATAGAATTACCTGGCATCACTGAGGACCCAGTTGGGGTGTTGCAACCTAAATTGTGGGCTCATTGAGAACAGTTGTCAGATTTTTCCCACCCTCATTCAGTTATACATGTATAGGAGTAGAGATAATGGATGGTGGGAGTAAGCTAAAATTGGGGCTTAGCAGGGCACTACTGGTGATATGTTAAGGTTGTCTAAGGACTCAAGAGAAGAGGACAGTATGAAGTGAAAATGTTTCACCAAAGATGTCAAACTGGGGAAAAGAGAAGAGGACAGCCAGCGTAGGCAAGATGACCTGAGAGAGAACTGACAGTTTGAGGGATATCATGGTTTGAATGAAGAGCAGAATTTGACAAGGGAAGGCAGAGGAAGAGAGGATTTTGGAATTCGTTAACATAGACATTTCTCAAACACTTCATTTGTGGATGATGACAAGATCAAGGCTAAGAACCTTTATATGGATAACTGAGGTGTGGCAAAGAAATTGGTCATGGGAACTAAGTAAGTTGGAAAAATAAGTGTTAGAATATTTGAGGGAGCATCAAAATATAGTATGAAGTCCCCTACTATAAAGGCAAGAGTTGGGGAGGAGACAAGAATTGTGAACTATGTATATATCAAACTCATTGTGAATGACAGGGAAATCACTTGGAGGTCTGTAAGTAACAACTACGAGGACTTTGATTGGGTGGTAGAGAGGAATAGCATGAACCTCCAAGGTAGAAAGGTTATTGAGTGATGGAGATAGGAGAAGAAAATGGAAATGGCATTGAAAATCAGCAGTATTCCAATACACCTTCCATGACTAACAAGATGAGTGGAATAAGTGAAGGTGCAGACAGTAATGGAAAAGAGTGGACAAGGAGGCTGTGTCATTTGGGGCATCCTAGCTTCAGCTAGAAGATGACGGGAGTAGGGAAGGAAAAGTTTTATGCTGAAAGGAAGGTGCTTTGATTTATTTTTGTTTCTTTGTTTTGATCTATGGAACGAGGCATTCCAAAGAGCACAATGGATGGTGAAATGAGTGAACTTTGGTTGGAACTTTGCAGGGGGGCAGGACAGGAGGGAGGGTAGAGATGGTGTAGGGAGATAGGAATGGGTAATTATATGGTTGGGGTATGGAATGAGGTTGGAAGATGACTTAAAGGTCTTCAGAATTATAAAAAATTCAGATTACTGAATGCAGTCTCATTATTTAGACCATAGTGTAGGTAAGCAGAATAGAAGATAAGGCTGGGATAAGCATAGTGGTACCAATCTACAGAAGCTCTTGAGTAGTAGAAAAGTAATTTAAACTTCATTTGGTTTAAAAAATGAACCACTGGGAATTTTTAAGCAGAGGACTGACAAGGTAGGTACCTCTTAATTTCCATGGAAAATAATACTAAGAATTTAATACTATCCTCAATCTTTCTATTTCATGCATTGTGTAGATTGCTTGGATATTTTAAATTTTAATACCTCAAAACTGCTCTGAAACTATTGGGACTATCTATATTTTGAAAACCAAAGAATGTCCATCCTCCCTTGCCTCTCTTTGTCTATCAGTACTCTACTTGAAAATAGTGTTTTGAAGGGGAGGGGGAAAATTATGTTCTGACTATGAAATATATTTGAGCTCTTATTACTGAAAACTGATGAATAAGAAACATGGTTCCATTTGTCTATTCATACAAAGTAATCATTGCCTTAATTCTTTAATAAGTTCAGGATCACTGATTTTCCTCCACAATTCAGGTTGTTTACAACAAGCTGAATCAGAACTTAAAGATTCTTTAGTTGGAAAAAAGTACATTTTAGCTTGAGGAATCCTGAGTGTCAATAAAAGTGCTTTTAATTTTTAAAATGAAAAATAGAGGGTTTTCTTATTTGGATCTTACAGTGATAATTTAAACTTAATGAGAACTAACCTGAGAAAATTTTAATATTAAATATTATTTTAGGTAATTTTAATTTTATCCAGGGATAAACAGTTCCATGAAGTGCAAGATAGAAGGGACTCTAAAATTCTATCTTTGCCAGGATAAGGATTTGAGTCAATTCCTAACATTTCATTTCTGGGATCTACTATTTCTTACAGAAAATTTTTAAATTATGAATTACTTTAAGAATATGATGACATCTGACATATTTGCACTTCCGGAATTCCCACTTCTCTTTTCTTCTCTGTGTTCACTATAAAATTTAGTTCTCCATCTTGGTTGTTCCCTGGCAACAAACACTTTGAAAATATCTTGAAATCTGGGGATAGAAAAAAAGACATTTAATTGCATGTCAAGCTATTTATTTCACTAAGAGCCTGGTTATGCAGATTGAGTTAAGCCATGTAGATTATCTCTAAGTCAGCAAAGCTTAATCATAAGAGTAATTTTAATTTATAATGTTAAGTGTACAGGCTGCTTTGCCTCAGCATATTCCCTATGATCTATTTTCTTCCTAAGATGATTAAAATGGCTCAATTTTCTCAAACTTTCAGAATTAAAACAATATTCCTGAAGTAGAATAATAGGTAGCTTTTGAGTAAAATTGGATGAAGCATGAAATGATATTACCTTCAATTTATTTAGGGTTTAGAAAGAATGGTATATGTGGATTGAGGAGAGGTGAGGAATTGACTCCCAACTCACAGACTTACTAATTATGTAGACAAGAGCAAGCCAATTAACCTGTCACAACCTTGGCTCTCTCCATCTATAAAATCTGAATGAGTATATTTGTATTACTTCAGTATTGCAGTGAGAAGCAAGTGAGGTAATGTATACTAAAACCTTTAAAAGTCTTAAAGTGTTATCTAGATGTCAAGTATAATTTTAGAAAAACTCAAACTAGAAATAATTCTGAAACAGGTTACTGCCACAGTATCCTGCTAATATTATTTTTATATTTGGGTTGGCTAGGTGGCACAGTGAATAGAGACCTTGATTAAGAAAGTATTTTCACATTCATTATTTCATTTGATTTTGAGAATAATCTTGTAACTTAAGTAATTCAACTCAATAAGTAATTTTAAATTTAATTATTGCTTATATATATATATGTATGAAGGTGACAGGGGGAAGAGTTTAGCAAAACTTATCAACACATTAACTAAGCATGACATTATCTGCAAGGTTCCACATCATGATCCTTCATGAAACTAGTCCTTTCCCTCCAAGATCTTACATTCATTCTACTGGTTAAAGGATGTGTGTGTGTGTGTGTGTGTGTGTGTGTTTAAACTATATGCAAGGTAAATGCAAAATACATTGGGAGTGGGTCAAATTGCTTCTTATTATTCCAATTTCACAGAAAAGAAAATTGAGATTTGAAAAGGTTAAGCATTTTACTTAAAACCCTGCAGAAAGACAACCGTGAAGTTCCATTCAAGAGAATTATGTTAGCTGAAATAAACAAACACAAATAGACACATATAATGCATGTGTATATATATATATAAAATACATATTAGAGAGCTCTGTGTACATATGGGGAAAGAGAGAAAGAGAGAGAGAGAGAGAGAGAGAGAGAGAGAGAGAGAGAGAGAGATCATTAGTAATTCATAATTAAAATATAACCTAGAATAGCTCACTTGTCTTTTTATACCCTAAGTGGCCCATTAGATTCTCTCCAATGCTCCTAGTCAGAGTTGATCATAAGCTGTGAGGTTTGATAAATGGTGGAACTTGAATCAATGAATGAAAGAGACAATAATTAACTCTAATTAGGACAATGGAATATAATATGTGTGTATGTATAAACATATGCATTATATATAAATATATTAATATCTTATATCAACTAATATATAATAACTAATTATATAGTATATAAATAATATATAATAAATATATAATATAAATACTATATGTAAGTGTTAATAATATATTTAAATATACATATATTTGTTCACTTATATACATATACATGCATACATGGATGCATACATAAGTGTCCATGTATAGTCTTTCCCCAAAATTGTTGATACTTTCAGCCTACCAAATTCCTAACTTCTACCATTTACTTTCTAAATCACATGTGCTTGATGAATTTTCTTGCTAACTGGAAGAGGGATGCAATTACTCTCCAAGGGCACTCTATAATATTTCAATGAATATATAAATTAACTTTGGATGTAATCTACATATCACAAATGTGTATCTTCTGTAGAATGTAGAGAACTAAAATGGAAACAGAGAGAGGATTTAATCATTTTTCAGAAATTATTCAAGACTTTCCACGATCCCAAGATGGCCGTTGTCTTAAAACCTATCATGTTAACAACAAAAAATTCTTTTGGTGAAACAATGTACTATGAATCATATAGCACCATGATCTCAAAATAAATAAATAAATAGATAAACAAACAAACAAAGCTTATCAGTGACTCAAACAGCAAAGAAATGCTGGATGGTTAGTGTAGGATGGCAACTGTACCTTACAAAATATAGTTTATAGATATGATACAAAGAATAATTAAGAACATATCTGACCAAACAAGAAGTAGTGTTATTTATATATGGAGGAATGACAGCAGGTTGACAACATGATTGCTAAAATTATATTTAAAAAAATACTGAAAGAACTAGAGGGGGAGCAATTTCTTGGAAGATTAATGGAAATACATGGATTGGAATCACATAGGATGAGAAGATACAGATTAGTCATGCTCTGTACCAGTGAAGAAAATACCCTTGTGACATCATAGATACCTAGAAGCATGGAAGCTTAATGGTTAATAATGTTCTACCTTCTTTCCTATAGTATTGAGGGAATAAGGTAGTAGTATATTTACATATTATACTTCCATTCTTCTGTGTTTTATACAAACACACACACACACACACAGAGGTATATATGTGTATATAAATATGTATGTATAAATATGTGTGGATATATATGTCTTTGTGCTTCTCTTTGTGTATCTGTGTACTTTCCATTTTCTTAATATATCTACATAAAAGGTAATAATATGCATTAGATTTTTAGTATTTTGTATTTTACGAAGTATTTTAAAATGTTGTTTAGTTTGATCTTAAAGCTGGTGAGTGAAACGTCATTAATTAAGCTCATTTGAAAGATTGGGGAACTCAGGCACAGTAAAGGTACCCAGAACAATGGTATCATATAATTTGTATGTAAATGAATTTTCATATATATCCACCCTGAAAAATAATTACACTAAATTACAAAATAAAAACACAATTACCACAAAAGTTAGAAAAGTAGATAATTAAAGACATGGAGAGGCATCTTCATAACCCTCTTAAATAATAGATGCTGAAAATAATCCTTTACCCAATGAGCTAAGTGATACAAAGACCTCCTCTTAATCCTTGCATTTTTACAGCAACAAGAACATAAACAGAATTCTATACTCTAATACCCTCCTTCCCCAACTTCACAGTGTGGTACCACCACTCCTTATTTGTAGGGGTTTTAGAGCAGAGAAGGTACATTTTATACTTGAAGACAAACAGGATAAAAACTCAAAGGAAACCCTGAATCATGAAAATCCATATCCCGTTAATTGCAATTTAATAAATTCATCTTTAAAGGTGATTGACACCTCTTTGGTTTGTATTTTTTTATGCTTAGAGTATTACAAATCCATTTAAATGCAGAGTTTTATCTCAGCACTAATACTTTCTTCTAATTAACATTACAGTTCAAATTGACAATGCAATTTTATGTCTTGCTACTTTAATAGATTGTCAATGAGAGCATGAATAATGCACATTGAATTACTTTGTGTATGTATTGAACATATAGAAATTTATTATGTTATCTTAATGTTACAGTTTCCCAACTCATTAGGAAGATTCCATAAAGTAACAATAAAGTCTCTCTGAAATGACTTCATTTCAATTCAAATTCTTCACAAATGGATTTACGTTCTGCCATCTGTTCCCAGGTGTTCACTGTTGTCTTTCAGGACTCTGAAATAACTGGAAGGTTGATGAAGAAACCCTTTCAGATTACTAAATAGTTCTTTAATCACCCCTTAAGAAATTTTTTCCATGTATAAATTTAAAAACAAGGGCTGGAAACATACTCACTTTTTTTTTTTTTAGTGAAAATGGATTTTGCAATTAATTATAATTAATTTGCAAGCTATTTAGTGCTATTTAGAAGACATTCAAAGAGTAAACATGTCTAATTATCTTGTCATAAACATGCATCCTCCACATTTGATTTTACTGGCAAACTATGAAACCATACAAAAGAAATTAGGTCACTTCAGACTTTAGTATTGCAAAGCTTATTTCTTCCCAATCTTGAAAGATTTTATGAATATTTTAATACCATATTTTCCAATTTAACAAACCAAAGCATGATTGCTAATGATGATCATCATCTTTGCACCTCCCCCATTTTTTTCTATTACTGCCATGTACTCTTGGGATGATTCTTAAAGATTCTGAAAACACAATCAGTACAGAAGTGTCATACAGTTTTCTAATGTGAATAATTTTACTGCTTCTGCTTATAATACTACATATCCCACAGAGTATTTACTCAGTTTCAATAATGTTCTGACTTTCTTATATGTAGGAACCATATTTTCTTTTTTGAATCTCCTACAATGCTTGGCTTAGTATGCTCCATTTATAGGCAAATATTTAAAGGATTGAAGGAATGTTATATTCTTACACTGAATATTTCACCAGCTATGCAGTTCAAATTAGAAGTTTCGTGAATAAGCTTTTGATTCAGTTGTCTACATATTGTGAAATATGGTTAAGTTCTGAAACTGAGACAATTTCCTCTATAACATGGCACCAAAAGTGCTTGAATTCTTTGTAGAGGTCAATCAACTACTATTTATTAAGTGCCTACTCTTGTCAGGCACTGGGTTAAGCTCTAGAGATTAAAAAAAAAAGGTAAATATATAATATTCTTTGATCCCCAGGAGGTCACAGTACAATGTGGGAGAAGTCTCAATTCATTGCATTAGAACCAGGTTGGATAAAATTTTAAGATAATGATACACTAGATTTAGAATTACAAGAGATTCTAGGAATTATTGAAATATCTCATTTTACATATGAGGAAAGTAAGACTGAGAGAGGTTAAATGGCTTATAGTTAATTGCCAGGTTGAAAGTGGCAAATCTGGGAATTGAATGTTGGTCCACTCATTCCAGATCCTGTAACTCTTCCACATTGTTTCTCCTACAATTTTTTAATCGAAAAAGGTTTCCATTTGAACTTTAATATTTAATTAACTTTTAATGTTTTGCTGTAACATATTTCATTTAAAATACTTAATCTCAAAAATATAATAGATATATATTATATATACATATGTGTATATACATATATATGTATCTGTGTGTGTATAATATTCTTTCCTTAGCATATAGAATTATAGATTGAGAAATGGAAGAGATTTTCAAGGTCATGTAGTCCAAACCCCCAATTATAGGTGAGGAAACAGAGCCCCTGAGAGACTATAATGATTTTCCTGTCACTTACATAGTAAGTAACAGAGGCAAGATCTGACCCCAGGTGTCTGATTCTATATACAGTGTACCATTAATGTAACATTTGTAGAAAAACTTTATGAATACATAGATAATAAGTCCTTCACTTATAGGATTCTGAAAAAAATAAACCTTTATATGGCGAGATTGAAAAAAACAACAATAATCCAAAAGGCATCATTCTAGTAGATCCTGGGACGCAACAAACATGCCTAATTTTCATTTTTCAACTGTGGGTTTGTAACTCTGAAATATTTTGCTTATAATAGTATGTGAAAATTTAAAAAATTCTTACCAGTGCTTTATCACTTGGTTTATTTGTGAATGGCATCATTTTTCCTCTACAAAACTAATATATTTCTAAGAGACAATGAAGCATTATCTCATATTTTTGGAGGTCCTAGTTACCCTATCATGTTATATGATGTGAAGTTATAATACATCTATGAGATAGGTAGAATAAATATTATTCCCAAATGACAAAAAAATAAGCTCAGGGAAATTATAAGACTTGCTCCAGGATATTTAACAAGCAAATCTTAGAGTCAAGATTAAAATTCAATTTATTTGTTTTTACTGTTGATCCAGATCTACTGAGGATAAAATGATGGGAAGTTACAGAAAAATTAAGCAATGAGGTGCAATAAAAACATAAGATAATTTTAAACATAATCTGAGGTTTAATAAACCCAAAGATCCAGACTTTGAGGACACAAACTCAACATTTTAAAAAATTCTCGGGAAACCTGGAGAGCATTTTGGCAAAAATTAGACACAGAAAAAAACATCTCTCACCATATATCAAAATGAAGTCAAAATGAGTATATGATATTTCAATTACATGAAATTAAAAAGGTTTTGCTCAAGCAAAATCTTATAGATTGAAACTGGAAATTTTACAGCAAATTGCTTTTTTTTTTCTTTTGTATTTTATTTTTCCCCAATTACATGTAAACACAAATTTTTATATTTGTTTTTAAAATTTTGAATTCCAAATTCTCTCCTTCCTTGCTACCCCAACCCCCTCATTGAGAAGACAAGACATTTGATATATGTATGTAAGCATGCAAAACATTTCCATAATAGTCATGTTGTGAAAGAAAACACAGACCAAATTTAAAAAAAACAAAAACAATAAGAAAAAATAAGGAAAGTTAAAAAGAAAGGTATATTTCTGTTTGTATTCTGACACCATCAATTTTTGTTTTTTTTTTTTCCTCTGGGAATGGATAATATTTTACATCATAAGTTCTTCAGAATTGTCTTGGATCACTGTATTGCTGAGAATAGCTAAGTCATTCACAGATGATTGTCTTACAATATTGCTGTTACTTTGTACACAGTACTTTTTACTTTGCACCAGCTCATGTAAGTCTCTCCAGGTTTTTCTGTGAGAATCTTGTTCAAGAAGATCAGATTTCTGATGGGATATTCTAGACACCTTAAGGAATGGAAAAAAGTTACAATAGGCTTAACCTATTCATCTGAAGAATATTTATCTTTTACTAATGTTTTTCTATCTGCTTTAGTTTTCTCTATTTAATAAAATAAGCAAGTACATCATCATATGCTATTCTATAATGGATGAAAAAGTAATTTAAAGGAAAATTGCTGCTTTAAAATGTAGAGTTTACACATTCTAAAAACATAATATACATTTATTTCTGAGTCATTAATGATATTTTAAGATATGACATAATAATATACCTTAAGTAAAGGATTTTGAAATAATATGTTTTAACTAGTGATTTGAATCATGATTGGGAATTACAGTATATGAAATTAAGGTTAGATTAATTTTTTTACCCTAACATTACTATATTACAGTAGGTTTCTGAGGGAAGTTACCAAATCTCTCTCCAAATGACTTTTAAAATGGGACAGATTCTCATCTGTAGGACATGATTTCTAAAACCCAACTTAAAGTTTAAGATATGTTTCTAAATTCTATTTCAATGCTAAATATATGCTTCTCTAAGCCAACTTAATAATTCTTTTTTTTTTTTTGAAGGGGGAAAGGCAGGGCAATCAGGGTTAAGTGACTTTCCCAAAGTCACACATCTAGTAAGTGTTAAGTGTCTGGGGCCAAATTTGAACTCAGGTCCTCCTGACTCCAAGTCCAGTGCTCTGTTCACTGCGCCACCTAGCCACCCCAACTTAATAATTCTTTAACTTAAAATGACCCCTTTTACTTCTCTGGAAGTCGAGTGTCCTCTCTCCCAAAACTCTGCCTATAAACATTATTGAGAAAATGCACCAAAATAAATACTTTTAGTTTATAACATTAAACAACAAATGCCACTGTCTACTTTTTTCTGGAGAAGAACCTTTCATGAGCAATATAATCAGTGATCTCTACCTGGGCAGTCAACAGCAGAAGCAATATTTTACAGTTTACAAAAAAATATAGTCTTACTATTGTCAGTGATTGCCAAACATAGATACAGCTTCCATTAAACCAGCTTCTATAGGAGTTGAAGACTCATTAATGGAGGCCCTACAGGCATGTGGCATTTCTGGGTGCAGTTGCCCATAGAAAAAGGTGGTCCTTTAAAAAGTTTTAAATAGGAGACTGGAAATTAAGCCCCCTGTGCACCTTTTATCAATTTCATCTCACTCCAGTATTTCAGTAGTTATATTATCTCTTCAGTGTGGGCACTCTATGCAACAATGCAGGAAAGCAACCTATCCATACTTGTCCATTCTTTTGCAACTTAAATCTATGTCCTCTCAGAGGTTTCAATCAATGTGCATAGAATTGTCCCCCCATTTTTTCTTATTTCCTCAATGAAAATAGAGTCTTCAGGATACCCCTCAGTTATCCCTATTTGCCATGTGACCAACCTAGCTTCATTTTTTTTTTTTCTAGTCATGGTCTAGTCATTCACATAATTCTGTTTGTGATGCATCAGGCTTTCCTTATTACCATCATGAACTCTCAAAAATAGGAGAAATTTACTGTTAGTCATATAAAAAGAAATCGAGCTGATCTGTCTAAATGGTTTGGGCTTCCTCCCTCCCATTGGTAAATATCACAGTTCTAATTGTGGAAATTACAAAAGGTACCTTAATCACCAAAAAATATCATACAACATAATTTCAAAGTTATCCATCAATCAGGAAATTACAAATGAGGAAATTCCTAAAGGAGCTCTTGTTGTTCATTGTATTTTGTGTGGGATTTTTTCCCATCATTTTACTCTCATCATCATTAATGAACACTTATTGAGCAACTATTGAGTATATGGCATTTGAAAGTAATCAGGATGTCCTATATAGTCATGAACAAATTTGGGATGATTGCAGTCATATGCTCATCCTGAAGACAATAGCCATCGTCTATCTAAATGACTTCCTTTTCTTTTCAGACAACAAGGTAGAGGGTAGTAATTTATTGGTATCAACATTTATGCATAGAGAAAAAAAGAGAGAGTTTTTTTTGTTGTTTTTTTTTCCCCACAAAGGGGAGCTTTTTTGTGTGACAAGTGCTAATATTTTGCTACTGAAAGGACTAACGTGCTTCTCTCCCAATGAGAACTATTTGTTATGTAAGGTTACTTATGGGCTGTGTGTAAATCAAATTATTATTTCTGGCCCTGCATGGTGCAGTCCTGATTAAAAACTTGTCAAGATATGGGAGGAATAAGGCCATTTCTCAGCATGGAATGATGTCATTTATGAAATGCCTAGTGATTGGTACTGGGGCCAATGCTTAATTATTATATCAATGATCAGAAAAAGGAACTTACACGGACTACCAATTCCTGTGCAATCAACATTCTTAACAATGTAGAATTATAGAAACTCTAAGGGCATTTGAAAGGTTACCAGAGTGCTAATCTGAGGCATGTAGAATTTTCAGGAAATTTCATATTATGTGATGACAATAAGTCATAGAATGATTGAGATGAAAGTACCCTTAGGTCATCTGTCTCAACCTCTGCCACGTTTTAGAAATATATAGACATAGAAGAGTGAATAGAGATGAACCTTGCAAGTCCTAAAGATGTGATTCAAGTTATGCTTCTTATTCCCACTAGTTTTGTGCTATTGAGCAAGTCACTTATCAGGAGATCCAAGAAATTCTCTAAGATATAGTTGAGTTGCGCTGTATGTATCAGTACAGGGAGCTTCCACACTGGCAGGGTCCTCCTTTGATTAAATCACAATTCTGAACTCAAAACAAAATAACATCAAACCTTGCAACTGAGAGAGTTTAAGCAACTTCCCAAAGATCTCAAAGTTAAAAGTTCATGTTTGATCTCAGTCTGTTTAGGATCTCTATCTCTGTCTCTGTCTCTGTCTCTGTTTCTGTCTCTGTCTCTCTCTCTCTCTGTTCTTCTGTCTCTGTCTCTCCCCATCTCTCTGTATCCCACATAGACACATGCACATGAATGTATATTCTATGTATTTGTGTGTATGTTTATAGATTTTTGCATATTGTATATACTTAATTTTGTAAATAATTGTAACTTGCAAAGTAAGTGCTATATCAGATTGTAAAATAGACTGTTCTCTATGTTAATATATTATGTACTTGATTTTCTTATTTTTGTTGCTCAGTACTGTCCTCCTCTTTATGACTCCATTTGGTATATTCTTGGCAAAGATCTAGAATGGTTTGCCATTTCCTTCTCCAGTTCACTTTACAGATGAAAAAAACTAAGGCAAACAGGATTAATTGATTTGACCAGGGTCACAAAGTTAGTAAATATCTGAGGCCAGATTTGAACACAAGAAGGTGAGTCTTTCTGCCTCTTGGGGCAGTACTCTACCCACTGCTCCACCTAACTGCCCCAATGGGAAATAACAATGACTATTAGATTTTTACAAAACCAAAGATAAGGTTTAGGTTGTACAATTCATAGGCTTTTGGCAAATTCTAATTATTAGAACCATTTGGCTCTTGGTCATAGAAATGAAATTGTTTATTCAGTAAACCTTAATTTTATCTTTGTTATATTATTCACATACTGGACAGATCAAGACAGACTAGAACTCTAGTTTTCTATAATTCTTTCCATTTTGATTACTGTGACCCCTTTCCTATGTACTTCTTCTGGTCAGATATTTCATTCTCAATGAAAAGAGACCATGTAGTAGAGAAGTCAAGAAAGGCAGTCTTTTGTTGACTATAGTGACATATGTCATTGCATATAGAAAAGATTAAGCAGAAGTTATTCCATTTTTTTAGAGCACAGACCATTTAATTTTAATGATGCTTCTAGATGGGTAATTGGATACAAGCTACTTAACATAATATCTTAATTTCTACCTGATCTTTGATTTCAATTGTGCGAGTAACAATACCAGCACTCCTTAAACTTAGTTATACCAGCTCCACTAGAGCCCCATTTCATACTGGCAAAATGATCTGTATTACTTTAAAACATTGGTTGTCAGAATTGTTGTTTGCCTTTTTCACATTTCTAGTGTAACAGGTAGAAAATTGCAATGTCTTTTCTTCAGTGTCTCTCCCTATCAACTTTCCATTACCTACAAAGCCCATACCTCCAATGCTGAGCATTGGCACCAGGGGAGAAAGGTTCAAGTCAATCCTTTTAATGCTAATTTAGGCAGCTACATTTTTTGCAATATTGCATTCCATGAGGTACATTCTATGCAGCTAAATGTGCTGAAGGTGGGCAATTATTGAAATTATAATAAAAGCAGGAATGTCAAATTCTATGTTTTATTATTGGTAATCGAGACAATTAACACTGACATTTGCAGATGGAGTTACAATTCATAACAAAAAGTCATTTTTAATAATGGAATGTTCTGAGTTTGATCTCATTTTCTTCTTAACTATTTTATTTTTCTAACCCCGCCCCAAAGAATTAGAAATAAAAGTTGAAGTGCCATATTTATTTTTAAAATATTTCAGGAAAAGGGAACTCATTAGGACAGGGAAGAGAATATATAACCAATGTTTGATATTCAATACAAATAGAAGGATTGTGGTGACACTCTATATACAGCATTAACTGACTTTCTACCATACACCCTCCCTCTCTCTCTCTCTCTTTCTGTCTCTCTGCGTCTTTCTCTCTATATATATATCTCTGTCTCTCTCTGTCTCTCTGTCTCTGCCTCTCTGTATCTCTCTCTCTGTATCTCTCTCTCTGTATCTCTCTCTCTCTCTCTCTCTCTCTCTCTCTCTCTCTCTCTCTCTCTTTCTCTCTCTCTTCTCTCTCTCTCTCTTTCTTGTCTTTCACACTGAAAATTTAAAATTCCTAAAAATAGATTTCCAAGTACTTCTGGGTAAATCACAGTTTTCTAGAAAGTAGGAAACAACTAAAAATTTTAAAATGAATGCAAAATTAACAAACAAAACAAAATGGAACTATGCTTTTCATGAATTAACATGTGCAATATGTTTACAATGATTCCCTCCTTAATAGGTAGAGAACGGGCCAGAAAGAGGGAGAGGATTTGTAACTCAAAACAAACAAAGTTAATGTGAGGAAACAGATTGTTGAGTCATTTCAGTCATGCCTGACTCTTTGTGACACCCATTTAGGGTTTTCGTGGTAGAGATACTGGGGCAGTTTGCCATTTTCTTCTCCAGTTCACTTTACAAATTAGTAAACTGAGGAAAATGAGGTTAACTGAATTAACCAGGGTCACACAACTAATTTCTGAGTTCAGATTTGAACTCATGAAACTGACTGTTTCTGACTCCAGGCCTAAAACTCTATCTCTTGGGCCACCTAGCTACTGAGGAAATAAGAGAGAATTTCAAATATTAGTGAACATTTTTTCCCTATTTCAGGAACTTCAGTTGCTTCATTTATAATATGGAACAGTTGAACTAAATGAACTCTGGGAAGCCTTTCATCCCCACCCCATTCTAGATCCATGTTTCTATTATGACAAATCCAAACCAATATCTTTACAAATTTACTCCCTTACCCCCAATCTATGTTTCCTCATTTCAAGTGAAGATATTAAAAAATGAGGGAAATTATGGGAGCAAATATAGGATATGAATAAATCAATATGAAAATTTAGACCCTACCCACATTTTAAATTTATAATTCAGTAATAATGAATGAATTCAGGGAGTAGGGTATGCTTGCAGAGGGAGATTTTCCAAATAATCTTTTTCTGTGATTCACTTGTCAGTATCTCTGCTACTTTTAATAGACCTTTCAGAAAGAGATTTGTCTAGTAATAATATAGTGATTACCAGACTTTTCAATTATCTTTACAAGTTCTCCCCCATTGAATGGATTGCTTTCCATCTTTACCCCTCTCACTTAAAATCCCCAACATCCTTTAAAACTCAGCTCTCGAACATCCTGCTATATTAGGCCTCCCCTGCCCCATCCTAGCTTGTAGTGAGGGGCTCCCTGACAATATTACTTTTGTATTCATGTACTTTGTTCACACTTTATCGATACATGTATTCTCCTCTAATAAGTTCCTGGAGGGCAGAAATTATTTCACTTTTATCTTTATATCTCCATGCCTAGAACATGCCTAATGTATGAGATGTTTAGTAAATGTCTGTTGAATGATTTGTTATCTAACTCCATTAAAAAGAAACCTGGAATAAAATAATAGATAAAAAGTATTAAGCACTGAATAGTTTACAGGAGATGATTAGGGTATAGCATGTACTATGGCAAAGCAGTGTCATATGAGGTACTTTAAAAATATGCTTATTGACTTGACTTTAAAAAGTTCTATCTTATTCCCAATGAGCAATTTACAATATTAAAAAAAAAAAACTGGCTTATTATATAGTCTAGTTCAGGGGTGGGGAACCTGCCATTTCAAGGGCACATGTGGGCTTCTAGATCCTTGGGTACAGCCTGTTAACCAAGTTTTACAGAACATGTCACTTTATTAAGGGGAATTGTTCTGTGAAGTGTGGATTCACTCAAAGGGCTGCACTTGAGAACCTAGAGGGCCACAAGTGGCCCCAAGGCCACAGGTTTCCCAACCAGCCTGGTCTAGTTAGTCATTGAGGCTATTCTTAATAAATTTGTAGTTTCAGGGTTCTTAGCAGGTACAACTATTGAAAGCTTTTGGAAGAAAATTGAAATTTAGACATTTACAAGGAAAAAATGTGAACTTTCAGAGTTGATCCGTTGTGCAGACTCTTCAAGAGACATATTTCTGTCATACAACAGGACAAGCTCATCTTCTTTTTCGTGCATACACTTCCTTTGTAATATTCTTTACTACTTCTTTTTTGAGATACTTTTGTTTGTAATTCTGAATTACTTATTTTCTTTCTCCTTTTTGTTGGGTGGTGGATAATCATTCACAGACAAAATACTTTCAAGATACAAAGAACAGGGAGCAGGTTCCCATGAAAATTGTAAACTTCTTTTATATCACTATCTGAAGACATTTTTTTTAAGTTTAATAAAGTAATAATGATATTTCTTTCTTTGTGTCACATCCCTGTGGATCCAGGCTGAAGTCCATCTCTCTCTTCTTTCCTCACGTCTGTGGGAATCCTATATAGCTCCGTGTCCCGCTCCTCCATATTCCAATCTCTTGAGATACTAAAGCCTCACCTAAAGTGAGGAGATGAGATCTCTTTGGTTACTGCTGTTGAAATTATGGTATTTAGTCCTTTCTCCCTGACTTGTTTGTCCTCAGGAATGTCCCCACCTCTCACCAACCTTTCCCCTCTCCACAGGACCTCTCCCTCAGGAAAAGTTGTGGTTTTGAAAAGAAACAACAGATTTTATTTTTTAAAAAAATGCATTTCCATGCATCAACAAACATTATTTTATTGATATTCTTTTAAAAAAAAATGTATATCATGACCCACTAAATTTCTTACCATTCACCGCAGTAGATCAGTTAGGCAAGTTGCATTTATTAACCACCTAGTATGTGCCAGGTCCTTTGCTAAGCAGTTGAGATACAAAGAAGAGACAGATAGACAGAGACAGGCAGAGAGACAGACAGACACACACACACACACACACACACACAGAGATTGAGATAGACACCCTGTATTCAAGGACCTCACAGACTTAGGGGGTGAGAGAAAATGCAAACAACTACCCATAAATGAGATATTTACATAAAAGAGGGTAATCTTAGAGGAAAGGTTTTAAGATTAAGGACTTTCAGGAAAAGCTTCTTGCAGAGGGCTAGATTTTTGCTGAGATTTGAAGGAAGCTAGGGAATGTGGGAGATAGAGATAAGGAGGGAAAGACTTCCAGGTATAGGTAATAGCTGGTGTAAGCATTCCAAATTGGAAAATGATTTGGAATGTTGTATGTGAGCAACAGCAAGGAGATCAGTAGCACTGTGCACAAAGTATATAGAGGGGAGAAGGCTGAAAATGTAAGAAATGCCTAGATTATGATGGGCTTTGAAAACCTAAGACAGTATTTTATATTTGATCCTACAGGCAGTGAGCCATGAGTTTTTTGAATGGGGGCTGATATGGTTAGCCGAGTGTTTTACGAAGATCATTTTTACAGATGAATGGAAGATGGATAGGAGCTGGGAGACTTGAAGTACAGAAAACAGCTAGATTCTTACAGTAGTCCAGGTCGAAGGTGATATGGTCCTGCAATAGGGTGGTTACAGTACAAGAAAAGTGGAGGCATATACAAGAGATACACATATACATGTTACAAAGGTAGAAATGAGAGCAGTTGACCCCTGATTGGTTATAGAAGCCCTCCATTATAAGAAATGTGGATAGTCAAGCAAATAAACCATCACATTTCAGCCATGTCTGAAAATACATGTCTCATTCTGTGCCACTAATGCATAACCTCTCAGCCATTAGGTCCACAGTATGTTTTCTTATCAATATTTTGAAGTTATGATTAATCATTGCTTTGTTCTGAATTCTGAGGGCCTTTAAAATTATTTCCTTCATAATATTCTTCTTATTTCATGTCTGATGAATGACAAAGAGTAAGAGGATAGCCTCCTGTTCCTGGATTGGATCTTTCCTAGAGGACTACTCAAAAACATGGAAAAAATACCATATTTTATAAGAAGACATGGAAGTATTGGGCTCCTTTCCTGTTGAGGAGTACTTACCCTGATGAGCTCAGTTATGTTTAAGTTATATGTATGTATATACATACATAAATACATACATACATATACATATATACATATATACGTGTGTATCTGTGTGTCTGTGTGCATATACATACCTATGTATATATGTTTGTGTGTATGTATACACCCATATAAATGTATCTGTGTGATCATCCTTCCACTTGTACTCAAAGTTTCTTCTGTTTACCTGCTCCTTTGAAATAATCACTGTTGATAAAACTCAGGGTAAACCTTTTATAGGGAAGATTTGCATGGAACTACCTTTTTTCTGACAACAACTAGTATTATCTAATTTTACTAGTATTGCTACCACACTTTACACAGTATGCATTGAATGGTATATTGCATAAATACCCAGAGGGTGCTTTCTCATAGTTTCTACTAGGCAAATATAATAATTATTAGAAATCGTGACAGGGATTGTATTTTTTTAAGCGTAAGGTTTTGATTTTCTTGATTGCAAATGCCAGGTAGCATATTATGCACACAGTTTGAAATACATTCAGCAGGGTGAATTGAAAAACTTGCTTCCACTGAATGAGGCCCTGGTTTTAGAAGATCACATTTAAATATTTTCAAAAAGGGTTATTTTCTACTCAGTGGTAGAATAATTGATAGATAATTATTATACAAACTATGCCAAAATTATTTCTAAGCCCTTTATGACTAGCTCAATACACTTTGTACATTGTTGCACAGAAAATTATCATTTCCTCTTAAGTAATGACCAGTTCCTTTATCAATAGAACAGCTTAAGATTTTAGGTTTCTGTATGCCTGTCACAAATAAATATTGAGGAAAGGGAAGAGTTCTGCCTTATAATATGGGAATTTACTTTGGGGTTGGTTTTTTGCTTGTTTTTTTTTTATTTTGTTTTTTTGCTTTCTATTATTTTCAATTGTGTGCTTAATCTTGCCTTTACCAAAAGCAATTGAACCTTGCCACTGGAATCTCATAGTAGATGGTGTTTCACTGTTTCAATATTTGAATCCTGGGTTCAATGTCCAACTAGACAATCAGGAAGAAGGCACAATTTCTCTTTATTACCTTATGTTACATTTTTAGGAATCCCAATCCTGCAGGGCACATCCCAGCTCTTTTTTTAAAATTAACTTTTGTTTATTTTTATTTTACATCATTCATTTCCAAGAGATTTGAGTTACAAATTTTGTCCCTGTCTTTCCCCTAAACACCACTCAAAAAGAGCAACCCCAATGTATACACCCTCCCCCAATCTGCTCTGTCCTATATCCTCCCCCATCACCCCTCTGACTTTCTGGTAGGGCAAGATTGATCTCTCTACCCCAGTGCCTGTAAATCTTATTTTCCAGTTGCATGCAAATAATTATATAGATATAGATATCTGTATCTATATCTATATCTATCTATCTATCTATCTATCTATCTATCTATCTATCTATCTACCTATATGTTTAATGTTTGATTTTAGAACTTTAAATTCTAGATTCTTTCCCTTCCTTCTTTGTCACCCACCCCCACTGGAAAGCGATTCAATACAGGCCACATATGTGTAGTTATGCAAAACATCTCCACAATGAACATATTGTGAAAGACTGGCTATATTTCTCTCCTTCTTATCTGACCCTCCACTTGTTCTATTCTCTACTTTGTCCATGTCCCTTTACAAAAGTGTGTGCTCCTAAGAACCCTCTCCCCAAACTTCCCTCCCCTCCATCATCCCCCACCCTTATCCCCTTCCCCCCTATTCTCCTATAGGGCAAGATACCCAATTTATAGTGTATGTCATTCCTTCCCTAAGACAAATTCACTGAGGGCAAGGTTGACCCATTCCCTTTTGCCTTCCTGTTCTTCCCCTCCATTGTAACAGTTATCCCTTGCTTCTTCTCTATGAGATGATTAACCCCTTTCTATCTCTCCCCTCATTCTATTCCTCTCCCTCCTCTCAATTTCACCTTTCAAAATATCATCCCTTGCTAATCAATTGATCCTGTGCCCTCTGTCTATGTACACATATATACACACTCACATATGTGTTCATATGCATATATACCCTCCTATATAGACATATGTGCATGCATACATATATATACATTTATATTCCCTTGGCCTATCCTCATACTGAGAAAAAGTTTCATAAGTTACAATTATCATTTTTCCATGTTGGCATGTAAATAGTTCAGCTTTGACAAGTTCCTTATCATTTCTTTTCCATGTTTACCTTCTCATACTTCTTGTGTTTCAATGTCAAATTTTCTATGCAGTTTTAGTTTTTACCTCAAGAATGCTTAAAAGTCCTCCACCTCATTAAATGACCATATTTTGCCCTGAAACATTATACTCAGTTTTGCTGGGTATGTGATTCTTGTTTTTAATCCTAGCTCCCTTGATCTCTGGAATATCATATTCCAGGCCCTTCAATCCCTTAATGTAGAAGCTGCTAGATCCTGGGTTATCCTGATTGTGTTTCCACAGTATTCAAATTGTTTCTTCTTGGCAGCTTGTAATATTTTCTCCTTGATCTGGGGACTCCAGAATCTGGCTATAACATTCCTAGGAGTTTTATTTTGGGGATCTTTTTCAAGAGGTGATTGTTGAATTCTTTCAAGTTCTATTTTACCCTCTGGTTCTAAAATATCAGGGCAATTTTCCTTGAGAATTTCTTGAAGGATGATTTCTAGGTTATTTTTTTGATCATGCCTTTCAGGTACTCCAATAATTTTTAAATTGACTCTCCTGGATCTGTTTTCCAGGCCAGTGGTTTTTCCAATGAGATATTTCACATTACCTTCTATTTTTTCATT
>CM053588.1:157332132-157346822 GCA_028646515.1 Pseudochirops corinnae | reverse complement strand
TTCCTGGCAGCTTGCAATACCTTCTCCTTGATCTGGGGATGCCGGAACCTGGCTATAACATTTCTAGGAGTTTTCTTTTGGGGGTCCTTCTCAGGAGGTGATCGGTGAATTCTTTCAAGTTCTATTTTGGTCTCGGGTTCTAGAACATTTCTGTTTTTTCATCTAAATGCAAATACTGAGTTAGTCTTTCTCTCTTGTGTTTATTAAAGGGTTTAGCAATATAAATTTTTTCCTAAAAACTACTTAACTTTTTGACTTGTCTGCACACAGAAGTTTTGTTCTGTTTTTGCATTGTTGCTTTCTTTGATGAAATTGTCCGTTGCTCAGTGATCTGTTTTTTGATTCATCAGTACTTTCAGATTAAGTTATTTATTCTCAATTTAATCTGAATTATTTCATCAAAGACTATTGCTTATGCTTTTATTACATTGGGGTCAGTAAAGCGTGTATATCTAATTTTTTGCATTTATTTCTGATTATATATATTTTTAAGAATTTTTATTTCTTGTCTCACAGAGACAATGGTTTCTGCTTTGTCCATCCTGTTTTTCAGGAAGTCCAGCATTCTGGGTAATTTTTTTTTTTTTTTACCTTCCCCACTCTCTCACTTAACTTCAATCTCTCACTTTCTACTAACTGCTTCTCTACTGCCTACCAACCTGTCCATGTCTCCTCTTCAAGAAAACGTTACTTGATCCATCCAAATCTGCTGCCAGTCACCTGCTCCTTGTATCTAAACTCCTTGATAAGGCCACCTAAAATAGGTGCCCTACTTCATCTCCTCTCATTCTCTTAACGTTCTATAGTATAGTACCCAATCTCCTCATTCAACCAAAGCTATTATCTCCAAAGGTGCTAATGATCAATTGTCAAATCTAATGTCATCATTCTTCTTGATCTTTCTGTAAACTTTGACACTCTTGATCACCTTTTCCTCCTTGATATTCTCTTCTCTCTAGGATTTTTGTCTTTTCCCTTTTCTCTTCTTACCTGACTGCCCTTTTTTTATTCTCCTTGGCTTCATATTCATCATGCCCACTAAGGGTGGTTATCCCAAAGGCTCTGTCCTAATCCCTCTTCTCCTCTCCCTCAGTACTATTTCACTGTGTAATCTCATAGCTCAGTTGAATTTAATTGGCATCCATATGTTGATGATTCTCAAATCTGTTTATTCACTCTTAACTTCTTTGTTGACCTCCAGTCTCCAACTATCAGTTGGATATCTCAACCTGGATATCCCAGAGAAGTCTTAAATGCAACATGCCTAAAATCAAACCTTTTGTCTTTCCCCCAAACCCTCTCCTCTTCCTAATTTCTCTATTACTGGCAAGAGTACCACTGTCCTCCTAGTCTCTCATGATCCCAACCTCAATTACCCCAACCTGGCCTCCTTACTCTCTCTTAACCCCATAACCAATCTGTTTCCAAGGCCTGTTGATTTTACCTTTCTGGCTTATTGTAATAGCCTCAACTACTGTAATAGCTTTCTGACTAGTCTCTCCAACATAAGTCTTTCCCTAATCCAATACATTCTTCACTTAGCTGCCACAGTGATCTTTCTAAAGTGCAAATCTTACTATAGCAGTCCCATACTCCCATTCAATAAACTCCAGTGACTTGCTATCATCAACAAGATCAAATTTAAAACATCTGTTTGGCATTCAAAGCCTCCTCTACCTTTCTAGACTTCTTCTTCCTTACCATCTTTATATTTATCCTGTGATTCTGTGACACTGGTATTCTTGTGAGTCTTCACAAATGACATTCCAACTCTTGACTCTGGACACTTTCACTGACTGTCTTCCATGCCTTGAATACTCTCCCTCCTCATCTCTGCCCCTTGTATTCTTTCACATTCCAGTTAAAATTACCCTTTTGGGAAACTTTCCAGCCACCCCCCCCCAATATCTAGTGTCTTCCTTCTCTTGATTACTTCTAATTTATCCCATATACCATGTTGTTTCCTCCATTAAACTGTGAAGTTCTTGAGAAGAAGGGGAAATCTTGTACTGTTCTTCGCAAAGTGGTATAGAAAAAGATGAAGAAGAAGAAGAAGAAGAAGAAGAAGAAGAAGAAGAAGAAGAAGACAAAGAAGAAGAAGATGATGATGATGATGAAGATGATAGCAAGTATGTCCAAAATATCCATTATACAGGATAAACAGGAAATAATCAACAAGGAGAAGACCCTATTATGTAAAAGGAATGGGTAAAGGCTTCCTGTAGAAGGTGGCATTTTAGCCAGACCTAAAGGAAACCAGAGAAGCCTGGAAGAAGAGAAGAAGAGGAAGAGCATTCCAAGTATAAGGGACAAGCAGTAAGAGTGCTTGGAGACAGGAGATGGAGCATCTAGTACAGCAAGAAGGCTACTCTTACTTCATTGATCAGTCGTTGAAGGGGAAGGAGGGGAGTGGTGTAAAGTGTAAGAAGACTAGAAAGGTAGAAGAGAGAAGACAAGGTAACAAAGGACTTTGAAAGCCAAATGGAAGATTTTATTTTTTATCCTTTAAGTGATAGGGAACCAATGAAGCTTGAATAGAGTACTACATAGTGAGACATTCACTTTAAGGAAATCACTTTAGCAAATAAATTAAGAATATACTGGAGTTTGAAGGGTTCTGTAACAGGCAGACCAGCCAGTTGACTAATGCAATAGTACCAGCCTAAGAAGATGAGGCCTGCACTAGGGTGATTGCAGTATCATAGGAGAGGAAAGGGCATCTTCAAGAGATACAGAAAAGGTGACATTGACTGTCCTTGGCAACAGATTGTAGATGTGGTGGGAGAGCAAAGAGTTGAGAATGAGAACCTAGAGGACTGGGAAAATGGTAGTGTTCTTAATATTGCTAAGAAAGTTTAGAAGGGAGCAGTGGAAGAGTGGAGAGTAAGATAAAAATAATGTGTTGTGAAAGGGAATAAAATAAAGTCTGAGAAGTGCGTGACCCGATAATTGCTGTGAGGCTAGTGAGTTTTTAAGTGGAGGTTTGGAAATATAAATTTGCACAGAAGAAATCATTTGACATTACTACTTGCTAACAATTGCATTGACATCAGGAGCTTCTCTAATATCACATTTTGGTGATATCCCCACCAATCTATGTTCATCCAGGATATTATCACACATCTAATGTCCTAGTAGTGTCAGCTCACTAGCCACATCTCAGTGGGGAATAGGTTTTTGAAGCAATATTTTGCCAAAAGATATGCTTTGATTTGCCATCCCTTCCCCAAGGATTAAGACTTGGAAACTCAATTCTAGCTTCTAATTCCTCAACATGAAAGAAATGAAAAGATTTTCATGCACTTATTAAAGGATTCCCATCTGCTTGAGTTCTGACTTATTCCACAAATGTTTAATATGTCACATTGAGAGATTCCATTTCATTGCTCACATGCCCTTATGCCTTTTCCAGATTAAGTCCATCCTATCTTTCTAGAATTGACAGGAACCAATTTGAATCCAACTTTCCTGGATCTGAAAGAGTAAACCACTAAATTGGGATGAAGTTGAAATCTTGTAACCAATGAAGGATAATTAAAATTCCCAGTATAATTGGCTGGGTCTCAATTCACACAAATGATAGAGAAATGGGAGCAAAAAGGAGCCTTTGTATTTCATTATTTCTATGCACTGTGTTTTGTGTTATGTTTGTTATACAGTTATCAAGTTCGAAATGAAATTTGTTTCTTGGCTTCAAAGTGGTTTTTAACTTCTTAACAGGTGTAACTCAGTTCTCAGTTGTTTTGAAGGTGTGATGTTAATAGTAGTAATCATATACTCCTTTATCAATATTTCCTTATTTGTCAACTACAATTATTTACATGTGAATGAAGAGAATACACTTTACTCATTGCCTAATAGCCAGGGCATTACCACCTATATAATTTATAGGATGACTAAATTAAAACAAATATGCTTACAATAATGTTCTCTGTGCTTTTTATGTATTTTAAGTTAAAGTTATTAAAATCTTCAGTACAGCAATAGTAAATTTGAATCTAAAGAAATAATAATGAAAGGATGCAAGAAAACAATATGTAAGGAAATGACAATGTAGGAATGTAAGAAAATAATAACCATGCATATTTAATTGTGAATTTAATTCACTTTTGGCCTACTTGTAGGTGTTTCAAAAACTGCTTAGCAGCATTAGCCTAGTGCTGTTTTTGTTTCTGAAAGCAATTTTCAAAGACATTTTTTGTCCACTCCTCCACATTATCTAAATATGGTTCCAGTGTGGTTTAATGAAAATCAGTGATTTCCAAATAATTTTACCCTTAGATGGAACTGATACAACTTTTATGGTAGTTTTTTATAAAACCTATCATTTTAAATATTTACATCGTGAATTTTAGAAATGCTGATCTTTGGTCTATAGATTTTCAAGGAAATAGAATTTGTAATGTAATTTTGCTTATATAATATCTGTAACAGATATCTTTAGAGCTCAAACATCCTTATTTCACATTCCCTTTGTCTGTATCACAGACAAATAGAAAATGTTAACTTTATTTTAGATTGTACTATGTATGTGCAAGATAGTATCCTAGGCAAAGTGAAAACACAAGTAAATGCTTGATATAGATTCTGCTTTCTAAGAATTTCTAATTAGGTAAAGAAATATGAGCTCAAAAATTATACTTAAGGGAAAAATATGATTCCTGAAAAACAAATATCTCAGTAAAATGACATGAGAATTTTAAGTACAGTCATGTCACCAAGTATTTATTAAATGCCTACTATTATGCCAAGTCTGTGCTAAGTACTTAAGAATACAGAGAATGGTAATAAATAAATAAACAAACAAACAAACAAAAAAACCAGTCCCTGTTTGAACCTCTAATGGGGGTGCGGGGGTGAGGGGCTAGCAACATATAAACAAGATAAATAAGGTTAAATTAGAGAAAATTACAGGAAAAAAGCATTAGCACTAAGAAGGACTTTTTGGAATTCTTAATAGAAGTTTTCTTAAAGAAGATGGGATATTAGGTGGCATCTGAAGGAAGCTGGGGAAGGCAGGAAGCAGTGATGAGAGATGAAAATATTTTGGGCATGAGGAACAGTCAATGAAAATGAACTGAAGAAAATAACACTTTAAAAAATAGATTAACACAAATGGCAAAAGAGGCCCATAAAGCCAATGAGGAGAAAAATGCCTTAAAAAGTCCAATTTTCCAGATGGAAAAAGAATTTCAAAAGCTTTCTGAAGAGAATAACTCCTTCAAAATCAGAGTGGAGCAAATGGAAGCAAATGACTTTATGAGAAATCAAGATACTATCAAACAGATCCAAACAAATGAAAAAATAGAAGGCAATGTGAAATATCTCCTTGAAATAAAAACACTCACCTGGAAAATAGGTGCAGGAGAAACAATTTACAAATTATTGGACTACCTGAAAGCCACAATCAAAAAAAGAACCAAAAAGCATACTTCAAGAAATTCTCAAGGAAAATTGTCCTGATATTTTAGAGTCAGAGGGCAAAATAGAACTTGAAAGAATTCACTGATCACTTCTTAAAAAAGATCCCCAAAGGAAAACTCCTAGGAATGTTAGATCCAAGTTCCAGAATCCCCAGATCAAGGAGAAAATATTACAAGCTGCCAAGAAGAAACAATTTGAATACTGTGGAAACACAATTAGGATAAGCCAGGATCTGGCAGCTTCTGCATTGAGGGATCAAAGGGCCTGGAATATGATGTTCCAGAGATCAGGAGAGCTTGGATTAAAATCAAGAATCAACTACCCAGCAAAACAGAGTATAATGTTCCAGGGGAAATTATGGTCATTCAGTGAAGTGGATGACTTTCAGACATTCTTGCTTTAAAAACCAGAACTAAAAAGAAAATTTGACACTGAAATACAGGAAACATGAGAAGGTAAACATGAAAAGGAATTATACAAAACTTATCAAAGTTGAACTATTTATATGCCAACATGGAAAAACGATAATTGTCACTTATGAAACTTTTTTTCAGTATGAGGATAGGTGAATGGAATAGAAATAGATATATACTTATACGTACACATATGGCTATATAGGAGGGTTTATATAGGCGTATGAACACATTTCTGAGTATGTGTATATATGAGTACATAGAGTGCACAGGATCAATTGAATAGAAAGGGACTATACTCTAAAAGGTGAAATTCTGAGGTGGGAGAAGATTAGAATGAGAGGAGACAGGGAGAGACAGAATGGGGTTAATCACCTCATATAGAAGAGGCAAGGGATAATTGTTAAAATGGAGGGGAAGAACAGGAAGGCAAAAGGGAATGCGTCAACCTTACTCTCATTGAATTTGTCTTAGGGGAGGAATGATATAAACTCTAAACTGGGTATCTTGCCACACAGGAGAGAAGGGAGATATGTATGAGAGGTGGGATGATGGGGGGGAGGGCAAGGTGAGAGGAGCGTTGCTGGAAATATACACTTCTGTAAAGGGACAGGGACAAGGACAGGGTAGAGAATAGAATAATGTGGGGGGGGCAGGATAGGAAGGAGGGACATATAATCAGTCTCTCACAATATGCCCACTGTGGAGATGTTCTGTGTAATTACACATGTACAGCCTGTATTGAATTGCTTGTCCTTCCAATGGGGGTGGGTGATGAGAGAGGAAGGGAAAGAATCTAGAATTTAAAATTATATAATCAAATATTTAAAATATATATGTGTATTATTATTATTATTATTATTATTATTATTATTAATTACATCCAACTTGGAATTAAGATATTCAGTCACTGTGGTAGGGAGATCCATTCGGCCCTACTGGATAGTCCGAGGGGTGAGGGGGAGGACATAGGAGAGAGCAGATTGGGGGAGGTGTTATACAGTGGAATGGCTGTTTTGAGGTATTGGGTAGGAGAAAGATGGGGAGAATATTTGTAACTCAAAATCTCATGGAAAGAATGATATAAACAAGAAAATAAATAAATAAATTTATTTTTAAAAATAAAAAAATAAAATATTATCATTAATAATATTAGCTTTTTAAGTTTTGAAAAACACTTAATATATTATCACTTATAATTATAGGCACAACTCATTATTCTCAATTTATAGATAAGGAAATTAAAATTAAGTCACTTGCCCTTGGCCAGACCATTACTATGGCTCTGAGAGGGGATTTGAATTTATCAAGTCCCACCATCTATCCACATCTTCAGCCAGCTGCTTAGCATCACCTATCATTAATAGTCCTCATTATCTTTTGTGCATCATCTTTTGATTGGAATGATGGCTAGGATAAGCTTCCTGAATACAAATTCATTAAACTTAAGTGCAGAAAGTACAAATCACCAATCAAAATCAGTGGTTTTTGACAAGCTATATACTACAAATAATTTATATAAACTCATACCTTTTTTGTAGAAGAGATTTGTAAGGTAATTAGGAGCACACAATCATTTTCAGAAGTCTGTACCAATCAGAACTCTTCCAGGTAATTTCCTGTATTGATACTATAATCAGAACAGATCTCACCAAGACTTAGTAGAAATCTAGGTTCATTTTGCATATTATACCGCATACAATGGCATATTCTACATTCCCTTATATTTCTTTCATTAATGCTAACCAGTTCTAGACTTTGGTGATCTCTTTTAACAATGCATTTTCTAGTGAAGGGTTTCCTGTGTGCATATATTGCATACAAAATGGCTAAGGTAATGTGCTGTTAATCTCAAAAAATGGTAATGTGATCTGCACTTAAGTAGCATCAATTTGAGGTAGCTAGATGGTTAAGTGCCTAGCACATTTGGCCTAGAGTCAGAAAGACCTGAGTTCAGATCCACCCTCAGACACTTATCAGTTGTGTGACTGGGCAAGTCATTGTAAAGCCAAGCCCAAACAGCTTTCCAGAGGATTGCTGTTGTGAACAGCTTCAAGGTTCTGATTACACAGTATAGTGATCTCTCTATTTATTCAGTAACAAACTAAGACAAAACATTCACAGAAATCAAAGTACAGCATTCCCAGTGTTATAACTTAACAACTTATCACAAAAATGGCTACATAGTTTTCACCAGAGTGGCCACATAGTTTTAAACAAAGTAAGTTCAATTAGAAACTAAATCATTTAGGCAGTCCTTAATTCAGTCATCCTTAAGGAGGCCTTCTTAAGAGGCACAAAGTACAAAGGTCAAAGTTCTCCACCCCTAGGTCACATTTTCTTAATCTCTGAAGCAAAAAAATCTTTTGTCTTATTTGGAGATTAGTTTCCAACCATCCTTAATTCAATCACCCTGAAAAGGTACAGGACTCAGAGTACAGAGTTCTCTACCCCTAGGCCACAGTAAATTGTGATCTTCTCAGTTTGCATTAAATACCCAAGAAGAGGTCTTTTCATCTTGACTCAAGCCTGGCTCTCAGCTTTCATGGTTCCTTTTTCATGGTCCCAGCTCCTACCTGAATCCATCCAACTTTCACCTGGGTTCAAAGGTGGACAGCTCTCAGTTCCTTGTGCAGCTCCTATTGCAGTTCCTGTTCTGTATTAAAGCTCACTGAAGTCCACCTCAAGTTCTTCACAGTTTCTGTTGCGGGGAATACAAAGCTTAACAAAGCCACTATAATATTCAAACACCTTTCTGGTACCATCATAAATTCACTATCTGCCTGTGAAATCAACACAGACCCATCAACAAGGTCCAAGAGGTCAACACAAATCATCAACATAGAAATCAACACAGACCCACACCAAGGTCCCAGAGGTCAACACAAATCATCAGCAAAGTCCCAGGACCTCCAAAAACCTCCTCCAGCACTTCTGTAAACAGACAACCAGAAAATCCTCTTTCAGGGCTTCCAATAAGGTCCCAGGGCTTCTGTACAAAGTATCAAAAATAAACATCAACACAGATAGTACAGACAAACATAGAGTGCTAGGATACCACCAGTTTTTTCCTTCTTAACTCTGCCACCATAAGAGTTCTCTTCTCAGTTCTTCTCAATTCTGCTCTCTTCTCTGTTCTCTCTTCTCAGTTCTCAGTTCTGTTCAGTTCTCAGTTCTACTTAGTTCTCAGTTCTTCTCAGTTCTGCTTTCTCCAGCTTTGGCCTCTCTTTATACATGGTCATTAGCTCCTCCACTCCCCTTCCTGTTGGATCCAGTAACAGGAGCTTACAAGTTCTCGAGTTCACAAGTTGTGGGGTTCACAAGTTCTGCTCCTCAACAAAGACTTGATAGAATCATGGGGTAAGACCTGAAACAAAGTGTCAACTAAATAGCTGAAACAAGGTGTTAACTACTTCTTTTCTTGTCATTACAGTCACTTAACCCCTCTTTACCTTAATCTGCTGTAGAAAAAAATGACAAAGAACACCAGTATCTTTGCCAAGAAAATCCCACGAACAGTATGGTCCATAGGGTCATGAAGAGTCAGACACAAGTGAACAACCACATCAATTTGAGGTGATTTAAAAAATTCCTCTAGAATTCTAAAAGGTTGATTTTCTCCCCTGCTAGTCATCCATTCCATATCCAGTTTAGAATGCAGGTTAATCTGACAGTATAAAAATTAATAATAACAATTTAACACTCCAAGGAGGTATCAGGAAGACCTTCTGCCATTAAAATTTTTAGAGAAGTTGCAACATAATTAAGATTCTGTAGTGACAGATGGCTGAGGAAGTTGCACTTGCTATTTCCCTTTCAGACTTACACACTCTTCACTAGAACAAAGTCCCACAAAATATTTATAATCAGTCTGAGTTAGAAAGACATGGTCATCAAAATCATAGTGGAAGTTATTAAATCTTTTGAAGGAAGTTCTTCTCTATTTATACACCCTCTATAGTTGGAGAGGATTTTTGGATTAGTGAACAACATGGACTACCTATGACTTACTTTCAGTGAAGTATATACTATTAACACTGATAAAGTAGTTAAAGAATTAAATTTAATTTTCCACTTTCTTTATTTAGCTACCTAGTATTTATATAGCCCTTTGCACTTTACAAAATGCTTTACATACATTGTCTCAATTGATCTGAAGCAATTTTCTTATACTAATGAACAGGAAATCATTGAAATATGGAAATTTAGAAAGCAGGGTGTCTATGAACACTGAGAAGCCCCCTCCCCTGCTGTTTGTAGTAACATCACTAAAAATAGATAACTATTGATACACTTGAACATGGTCAAGTTTTGTAGTCAACTTCCCACCAGGTAGAAAAGTAAGCATTTGTTTGACTATTAAACAATGCATTTGAACTCCACTTAGGCTCAGCATTCACATGGTCCTTAGAGAAACTTTATAAATTCTAACCATACAATTAATCTTTGTGACCAGGCCAAATGGCACCAGATATAAATAATTAGCTTGCAAGAGGACACATTACTTCACCAGAGAGTCAATTTCTTTTTTTTTTCACTTGAAATTTAAAAAAAATAGTAGCTTTTAAGTAAAAGATTTTGTGAAACTGGAATAATACTGGTATATGCCTAGCCTTTTTCTATACATTTATAAAAATTATGTAGATTCATATTATTTAATAAATTACATAAAACAATGGGCGATGATTGCTCAAGTAACAAATCAGTTATTTTCTAAACAATTTTTGCCCCCTGTGATTTTAGGATGATGCATTGAACCCATAACTTAATATCAGGAAGATATAGTATACTTGTACAACATTATTTCCATCAATATCAATATGTAGTTATTTTAAGATTGAGGAATGAATGATAATCTCAGCAATGTTGTTAGTGATTATTGTGAGAAAATAACATGGAAATATATGAATATTTCTTACTAGTTATGTACACAGCACAGGAGTTTACATCAACCTTATACTGTACTGTTGTATCCTGAGGCATCTTGTGTTTAATACCAGGTCATGAGATAAGTAGAATAGATAGTATTGTTGATAACATTAAGGATTTGGAGTGAGGAATATCCAAACTTGCATCTTGCCTTAGAAACTCATTATTTGTGTCACTCTAGGTCAGTCATATGTCCTTTCTCATGCTCAGTTTCTCATTTCTAAAGTGGGAATAATAATAGAACCTTACAAGCTTGTTTTAAAGACCAAATGAGATAATATATTCAAAGGGCTTTGAAAACCTTAACACCCCATGGAATGTTCATCTTTGTTGGAATGCTGCAGTTGATATTTATTACTGAAATTAGTAAAACTTTGGGTCCCTAACATTATATGGAATGATCAATTATAATGAGTACAGCTAACATGAATGGTAGAGCAAAGTCCTACAGTTATTTTCATGGATCTGAAAAAAAAAAAACTATTCCCTCAAGGTGGCCTTTTTTCTTCTAGATGAGGTATCTTGTTTTTTTGGAATTTTTAAGTAAAATATCAGTGTAACCAACATGGTCAAATTGAGTGTTGGTATGTCTGAATAAATTAACAAATGTTGCAATGAAGACATTTCCTGTGTCAAACTGACCTTGTTGATAATAGTTTTTCACCTTTATGGCATAATAAAAACTCCTTTAAATTCAGGGGGCATCTAGTGATTTAGTTTCATTGCCTAAGACCATGTCCTGGGTTATTTTAATTGTTAAATCTGATGCAAAGGCAAGATATGTGATGTTAATTTTTAGCCCTTTTATTTACTTATTTGAATGTACAGAGTGATTCTACAGTGTTATCTAAGAAATCTCCAACGTTGTAATAGTGAAACAGTTGATACAATTTTGTAAAATAGTTCCTTCAACAAGTTTGTTGACTTTATTTGTGAATTTCAAGTCTCCAAACCAATTTCTGATGCTTTGTGTGAGGAACATGCTATGAAAATACAAGAAGTTAATATGGAATCATGGGATTATAAATCTAGGACTAGCTGGGAACCTCAGAGGTCATCTAGTCAGACTCTCCACAGATAAGGAAAGTGAGACCCAAAGGTGAAACGACTTTTCAAAGGTCACACCAATAGTAATGAAAGTGGGATTTGAATCCCCAGAGCTTCTGATTCTAGAGCAAGAGCTCTTAATCATGGATGGCAAATGATTCATTTATGTCATTTATTTGGCTCTCATAGCCTGTTTGTAGCATAGAGGAAATTTTTTTTTTTCCAAACCCTCGATTTTGTGTGTTTCAAGATAGATGAGCAGGCTCTCAGGGCATGAATCATCTTCTCTTTTCTCTCTACTAATAATGTCAAACAGCAAGATAATGGACTTTAAAAAAATAATCCCCAAATAAGTCATGATAAACCTAGGTTGTAGAATTATATGGTTAGCTAGCTAGCTAGCTATATCTTATTACCTATATGATCTCTACATAGTATAATTATACCTATTAATTGACATAGATTCATAACTTCCCAGCTCTAGGGCTGGAAGGGACCCCAGAGGTCATTTAGTCTAATTCTATTATTTTATTGATGAAGAACTGAAGCCCATAGATTAAGGGACTTGTCCAAGGTCATGCTGAAAATAAGTAGCAGCATCATGATTCATACTCAAGTCATGTGCCTCCTGGCTCAACACTCATACTATCCTACCATTCCCTAAAACCTGCTTAATGTGTTACTCTTCATAAGATTTTATCTCTATCACCAGAACAAATACTGTAAGCCATCAGTAAAAATGTAAAAGAACTAATTGTGCCATGGTAGCCCTTTATGCCTGAAAAAATTACTCTTGGCCTTGCCAGAAATCACTGCAACATGTAACTATAAAAACCAGATAGCAATAAAACACAACAAGAAATGAAAGGGGAAAAAAAATATTACCATAGCAGTATGGCTTTCCCTGGCATCCAGATATCACTCAAAGCACAGCATGGTGAACCAGTTAGATACTCTTAGACATGGCTCAAAAACAATAAGTTAATAATATCCCATAAATATTGGTGTTCCACATTGGCTACAACCTGCACTAAGATAGACCTTGAAATGTAAGCTTCTGGCAAGAGCTCAGATTTGGCTAGGACAAACCATTAAAATAATGAGCAGAAGAACTCAGGCAAACAATACTACTTATTTTTAAAAACTTTGCATAATGTCTCTTTGGTTAGTAAGACAATTATAGTAACAGTTGCCTGTCACTACAAATGATTTTAATAACTTTCCCGTTCTGTCTGTGCTATTTTAAAATTCTTGTTTAAACAACTAATTCCATTATATTTATATTGTTTTATTTACTTTTATCAACATTTTAAAAATTCTTACCCTGAATGCTTTTTCAGTTGTATGGTTCTAACCATATAATAAGCATGTTTCAGCTTAAATTACTTATGAATTACACTTGTTCTGTATTCTATCATATAAGTTCTGGGATTTTCTTTTCTTTTTTAATGAGTAGTCTTAGAATAGAATACTATTTTTAATTCACTGATTCCAACATCCAGAATCTTCTGACTCAAAAGGCTTTTTTTTAAATGCATTTAAAGCAAAAATAAAATTGCTAAGCTGAAAGTAAAACTGCTAAAGAAATATCTTTTTTTTTTTAAGTGTACCTCTGAGAAAAATTCTGTATGCAACAAATTCAGGCAAAAACAATTTGGGGGCAGTGGAACCAAGATGGCAGCATAGAAGCAGCAAGGTTTCACAGCTTGCAAATAGCCACCTCAAATACCCATAAAATGTGACTCTAAATAAATTTTAGGGCTACAAAAGCCACACAAAAAGACAGAAAAGACATCTCCCACCTAAGGCACCTCAGCACAAAAGGCTCATCACAGAACACTGGGAGCAGAAACCAGCCCAGGCTGAAACCATGGCTTGGCCCTTGGGCAGCCAGGACAAGCTGCAGCTGGAGCCTTCAGGAGAGTGAATCAGCGGCAGCTGCGGCAGTTTCCAGAACTATCAAGCCATAAGGAACAAGGACTAAGTGAAAGGTCAGTGGAGCTCAGCTAAATTTGGGGGAGAAAAGCTATCTGGCCAAACTGCCTCCAGGGTAAGGAAGCAGCAGAAGCAGCAGCCCGGCAGCCTCCTCTAGATGACTGCTTCAGAGTTCCCAGCCTGCAGACTGCAGGGGGGCCAAGCGATTGTTCAGAGAGTAGGTGCTCTTGTGTTGGGTGGCCTGGATTCAGATTGTGGTATTGGGTGGTGGTCCTGGGGAACATTTTCAGTGATCCAAAGCTGGTGGGGGCTGCATCAGCCTCCTAATAGCTCCAGCAGCTGCAGAAACCCCAGCAATTTGGGACAGAGCTTTCCTCCCTGGAAGCAGAATTCCACAGAGCTAAAAAATCAAGTAATTGACTGGCAACATGAGCAGGCAATGGAAGCAAAGTAAGAACAGCAACCAAACTCTAGAATCCTTTTTTGGGGACCGAAGGAATCAAAGTATGGAACAGGAGGAAGAGAACACAGTCAGAACTCCCGCAACAAAAATTTCCAAGAAACATGAAGACTGCCTAAAAGCCATAGAGCAGCTTAAGAAGGATTTTGAGAACCAAATAAGAGAAGTGGAGGAAAAATTGGGGAGAGAAATGAGAATGATGCAAGAAAATTATGAAAAGAGAGTCAACAACTGGACTGAAGAAAATAACACCTTAAAAAATAGATTAACACAAATGGCAAAAGAGGCCAAAATGCCAATTAGGAGAAAAATGCCTTAAAAAGTCCAATTTACCAGATGGAAAAAGAATCTCAAAAGCTTTCGGAAGAGAATAATTCCTTCAGAATTAGAGTGGAGCAAATGGAAGCAAATGACTTCATGAGCAATCAAGATATTTTTAAACAGATCCAAACAAATGAAAAAATAGAAGGCAATGTGAAATA
>CM053588.1:157316170-157332032 GCA_028646515.1 Pseudochirops corinnae | reverse complement strand
CCCAGATCAAGGAGAAAATATTACTGGCTGACAAAAGGAAGCAATTTGAATACTGTAGAAACACAATTAGGTTAACCCAGGATCTGGCAGCTTCTACATTGAGGTATCGAAGGGCCTGGAATATGATATTCCAGAGATCAAGGGAGCTAGGATTAAGACCAAGAATCACCTACCCAGCAAAATTGAGTATAGTGTTCCAGGGGAAAATATGGTCATTTAGGGAGGTGGAGGACTTTCAAATATTCTTGCTGAAAAAAAAAAACAGAATTGAAAAGAAAATTTGACACTCAAATACAAGAAACATGAGAAGGAAACATGGAAAAGAAATCATAAGGAACTTATCAAAGTTGAACTATTTACATGGTAACATGGAAAAAATGATAATTGTAACTTATGAAAATTTTCTTAGTATGAGGATAGGTGAAGGGAGCACAAATTAGGAGGGTTTATTTATGTGTATGAACACATAGCTGAGTATTTGTATATATGTGTACATAGAGGACACAGGATCAATTGAATAGGAAGGCACAATACTTTAATAGGTGATATTCTGAGGTGGGAGAGGATTAGAAGGAGAGGAGACAGGGAGAGACAGAATGGAGTTAATCATCTCATGTAGAAAAGGCAAGGGATAATTGTTACAATGGAGGGGAAGAACAGGAAAGCAAAAGGGAAAGGGTCAAAGTTACTGTCATGGAATTTAGCTTAGGGAAGTAATGACATAAACTCTAAACTGGGTATCTTGCCACAGAGGATAGTAGGGGGGATGGCGATGAGAGGTGGGATGATGGAGGTGAGGGCAAGGTGATGGGGAGTGTTGCTGGAATTACACACTTCTGTAAAGGGACAGGGACAGGGACAGGGTAGAGTATAGAACAAGGCAGGGCAGGATAACAAAGAGCAACATATAATCAGTCTCTCATAATATGTCCACTGTGGAAATGTTCTGCGTAATTATACAGGTACAGCCCATATTGAATTGTTTTTCCTTCCAATAGGGGTGGGTGACAAGGGAGGAAGGGAAAGAATCGAGAATTTAAAGTTCTATAATCAAATGTTTAAAATATATATGTATACGTTATTATTATTATTATTGTTAATTATTATCTACTTGCAATTGGGAATTAAGATATACAGGCACTGCGGTATATACACTGCCTGTATATATATATATATATATACAGGCCCATTCTGCCCTACCAGAAAGTCAGAGGGGTGATGGGGGAGGACATAGGAGAGAGCAGATTGGGGGAGGGGCTATACAGTGGGATTGCTGTTGTGTGGGTAGGGGAAAGATGGGGAGAAAATTTGTAACTCAAAATCTCGTGAAAACGAGTGATGTAAACAGAAAAATTAATTAAAATAAATAAAAATAAAAAGATAAAAAAATAAAAAATAATAATGTGGAATTGTTTCACTTGGTACAAAAACAAATTGGGGAAAGTAGACAGTTGAGGCTGTAGTACTGCAGGCTCCAGCTAGATTGGAGGATAGCCTTTCTTCCATACAGTTCAGCTTGCTACCCCAAAGGTATTGAGGGTCCCAAGAAAGAGATGCTATGGCAACAAGACCCTGAGGGTATTCTAATATATTGCAGAAAAATGAGACTTCTAGGCTTTTCCAAACACTTGTCATGCATTCCTTCCTCTGTGCCCTTAATTAATTAACTACAAATGTTATCATTATTTTTAATTAATTAACTACAACTTAATTATCCTCCTCTCAAATGCTATTGAAATCTCCCCATCCATCCATCCCCAGTTCCACTGCCACCTCCTCCTTCCCCGAATTGTATTAGAATTATCTTTAGATATTAAATATCTTTTTTTAGAAATATCTTTATTTCCTTGAGCCATGCATTCTCTATTACTATTATTTTACAAATTTATTGTGGTCTGTTAACCAATTATGAAGCATCTACTATGTTCTAGGCATATGCTAGGCATTGGGTGTATAAAGACACAAATAAAAATAGTTCCTGCCCTCAAGGTGCATTTTTATATCAGCAGAGACAATTTGTACTCAATGTGTATTGCATAAACTATATGGAATAAATGCAAGATAACTTTGGGAGTACATGAGGAACTGGCAGCATCAAGGCTTTGTGTAGAATTGTAGCTTTTTATCTTGGTGTTCATGGATCAATTTCAGGAAGTCTATGAACTTGAATAGGGGGAAAATTACATTTCTTTTGTCACTAATTTCTAACTGACATTTAGCTTCCCCTTCAGTTATGAAGATGAACCAAAATCGTTATTTTGAAGGGAGACCCATTGATTTTACTAACCTCAAAAAGAATCCCTCACACACACACACACACACACACACACACACACACACACAAACACACAAGTTAGGAATGTATGCTGGAGAAGGTAGTGTTTGAGCAGAGAATTAAAAGCAATACAATAATTTAAGGAAGGAGTACTTTTTAGGAAAAGGGGGAAAGAGTGTCCTGGGGCACAGGCATGGATACAGAAAAGGAAATGGACAGAGATGGAAATGTTACATTTCAGGAAGAGACAGTCAATTTATTTAGAAAGGAGAATGTGGAAAAAAGAGTAATGATTCTGGAAGGGTAGTTTGAAGGTACAGCTGGTGAAGTTCTTTAAATTCTAAAGGAGTTTATATATGATCTTTAAGGCAATAGAGACAACAGAGTGTATTGGATAAGGGAATTACATGGTCAGACCTCTTCAAAAAAACATTTTGACAGTAATATGGATGATAAATTGAAGGGGAAAGACTAGAGTCACAGAGACCAATTATAATAATTCAGGAAAGATGTGATAAAGATATGAAATAATATGGTGGTCATATGAGTAAACATAAGGGAATATAAGAAAGAGATTTTGAACCAGAAATAACAAGTTTTGGTATCTGAATAGATGTGTGGAAGAAGAGAAAGTGAAAAATCAAGAATAATTCTGAGGTAGTGAGTTTGGGAGCCTGAAAGGATAGGAATGAAAATTCAGCAGAAATAGAGAAGAAATAGGAAGATTTTATATATTTTGGTTGTTTGAATACATCATCTTTTAAAATAAATTAAATGTTTCTTTATCTCTAAATCTTCAGGACCTTTCCACAATGTTTCAAAATACTTCATGCTTACTACGTGTTATAGAATACTTTTAAGTACCAAGTGAGGTTATTTTTGCCTGTGGTTAATGTGGCACATAAATAGACCTTGATGCTACTTGCAAGACTGTAATTAATAAATTAAGTCCATGTTGAAAGAGGACAGAAGGGAGAATTTAGTGCAAGGTCTTAAATATGACAATAATGAGTTTGAACTTTTTATTCAATGGGCAATAGGGAGCTTTTACAATGTTTTCAACAGTGAAGTCAATCTGATATAGGTGCTCAGGAAGGTGAAAAGCCCATGTTAGAGGCTAACAAAATAGTTTAGGAAGGAAGTTGTAAGAGCATAAGCTACTACATAAGGGTGGGGAATGAAAAGAGAGGACAGAGATATTGTAGAAGACGAATAATAGGCAACTGATTGTATTTGGGACAGAAAGGAGAATCAAAGATAATACCAAAGTTTCGAACACAGGAACCTAATTGAATAGAGCTACTGGGATAAATGAAAAAGTCATAAAGAAGACTGGATTATGAAGCAGAGATAAGGAAATATGGTACACTGGAAAGGACCCTAACTCTGGAGTGAACAGAATGGATTCATATTTGAGTTCTAATGCTTACTACTTATGTGAACTTGAGCAAATCATTCAGCTTTTTGTGTCTCAAATTCCACATGTGTAGAACGAGAGGTTTGCCATAAATAACCTCTGAAATCTCTTCTGCCTTTAAGTCTATGGTCCTATGTTCCCAAAGAGGAAGCATGTTAGTTTACAATGCTAGTAAAAATTGACCTCTGAAAGGTACAGTTTCAAATCATACCTATTTCTTACAGTAAAACTATCAATTATGGCTTGTAGGAATAATAGTCAAACCTCAGGATCATGGTTTTTAACTCTGCCACCTGTGAGCCTCCATTCCTTGTGCTCCCTTCCATATCAATTAACCATTGACATAGATTAGCCAGGGTTAATTAACTTTTACAAAAGAGCACTTGTATAGAAAGGAAAAATGTTTTCTTCTCCATTGGATTCTAAACTTTGCAAGGATAAGGATTGTGTTTACATTTCTTTTTCTTTCCAATCCTTAGTATAATGCCTAGGACGGTTTTGGTGTTTCATGAATGCTTATTGACTTGATTTGACCTGAACAATAAAGATTTAATGATCATTTCTTGGAAACAATGTGTTAGGTATGAGTTATACTAAATGTCCTCCAAGTTCCTTATCAGTTTGTGATTATATGATTCTATGGACATTTTTACTTACATCTCTGCAATAACATTCATTGAATATATTTACATTAATATGATAACTTTAAATAACAAATCTAAGTTCATTAGAAAGAAATTCTTAAAAGAAAGCTAAAAGCTACATTAGGTGATATTAGAGAATGCTGATAGGCTTGTGGGAAAGTGAACTGTTTTCAAGAATAGTAGGTCTTATGAAGTCTACAAATATCTTTCTGTAAGTCTGCCATTCTCCCTCTGGAACATACTAAAGGATTACCTTCATCACAATCTCACATAGAAAGAAGTTAAAATCTCAATATCCATTTTGATTACTTATTCTCTTCCTAGATGTATGTTACTCCAAGAAGGAATTCTCAAACAGCCTTCAAAGAAGACCCCCTCATTTCTCTGCATTCAGTGCATCTGAATTATCAGACACAAGATAAGGATCACAAGATCATAGGATGTATAGCTAGAAGGAAGCTTCGAAATTATCTAGTCCAAGTATCCTCTTGATTAACCATGAGGAAACTGCATCCCAGAGTGACTATGACCACACAATGAAAAAAGTTGCCAAGCTGAGATTCCAGTTCAGATTCCCTGACTTGAAATCCAATGTTCTGCCAAGGGAAGATACACACCCACATACAACAGTATTTTTAATGTTTCAAGTGATTCATAATGATTAAAGGTAATCTTATCTACTGAACAAAAAAGGAAGATGCACTTAAATCTAATTCCACCAGGGAGGATGTTTAAGTATAAATGTATACCTTGGGGGTATGTGTTTGCTTTATCCCTGAATCCATAGATCTTAAAAGTAAGTTACTGTGCTCTGTTTGTTCTTAAGTCCTGCATTATATATACCACCGAATCCCTCCTCTGCCTTTCCCCCATCAAAAAAAAAAAAATACTGACTTTGATATTTTGTAAAGTTTAAAGTTTGAAACACTTCCAAGCACCTGACTATATGAGTCTTTCAATGACAAAATTGAGTCCAAATCTTTCACTTCTGATTGATGTCAGTGAATATGACTGTATATCATAGGTTATGGTTTTTTGCTCACTCTACTTTCCTCTTAACAATAGCCAATGGTTTTCAGCAGAAAATGTTTCCAAATGAATTCAGAAAAAAAGTTCCAGCAGAATGATTTTTAAAATAATTCTTCCTTCTGCCTTTTATGTTCTATATTTGAAACGTTTTCCATTGCTCACTGTATAGGTATCTCCACTTGAGATTACAAGCCTTTACAAAATTAAAAAAAAAAAAGAATTTGATTGGGCTTTGATCTCATTTGAATTCCCATTATTTTTTTGTCGAAGATGGTAGATGATATATTTAAGAAAAATAACTTTCTATTTTCTCACCTACTCTCCAATACAAGAAATCACTGATTGTAAACTTATAAGAAACTTTAGCTTTCCAGATAAATACTGTGAATCTGACCTTTGTAGACTGATCTATTTACCTGTTTATAACTATGTCCAATTGAGATCATGACTTCAAAGGAAAAAGAAAGATTTCCAGAAGATGTTTTAATCATAAGTCACAGCAGCATTTTTTCAAACATGTTCAAGATGCAGTTTTATACAAAATGAAATTGATTTTAAAACTGTAATAAAACATCATGAGATGTTCAGATAGAAATTTTTCTCTTTTTAAAAAGTTTTTTTTGAAAAATTTGTATCTTTTATTTACATAGTGCCTATATATATCTCTCCTTCTGTCCTCTCCTAGAGAGCCATTCCTATAAAAATTTTAAAAAGAAAAAGAGGAGGAAAGAACTCAGAAAAAATACATTGAAATAAATATGATATTATGTACAATATTACATGTCTATAAACTCTTCAACTATGTAAAGGAGCAGGGTAAGATGTCTTTCCTTTTCTTTGTGATTCATCTTATTCTTTATATTTTGAATTTTTTTATTATTATTTTGTGTTCTTTGTTTTTTCTGTTCACAAAGTGGATATGATTATCCTGACTCTACTTATTATACGTTGCATAGTACTTGTAGGTTATCCCATACTTCTTTGTATTCATTATATTCATCTTTTTCTTGTTGCAGAGTCAGACTGTACCATATGTACCACAGTTTGTTTAGCCATTCCCCAGTAATGGGCAACAATATTTTTCCAGCTCTTTGCTATCACAAAAGGGTTACTATAAGTATTTTAATGTATGGAGAGGCTTTCTGTTTTTCCAGTGATCTCATTTGTGTGATATCCCCCAAAATGGATGCTCTGAATCAGAAGGTATAATCATTTTAGCCACTCTATTTGCATAATCAAAATTGTCTCTAAAATGAATATAACAATTCACAGCTCCCCACATAGATAATTTTAAAAGCTTTTATTGTATTTTGAAATGATTTGTATTCTGATGAGAAGTTATCACACATAAATTTGACAATCCATCAGATCTTTATTTAAAAGACATATTAAGTACTTTATTTTACTATGCAATTATACTCAGCTGTTCAGAGAGCAAGTGAGCAAAATTGGTCCCTAAAGTCTAGAACCTTTTATTATTCTTGTACTTTGTTTGAAATTTGTGTTTTGAGGTGAAACATTCTTATTGTTTTTAAATCTGTACTTCTGAACCATGTGATTGACCAAAAAGAAAGAAAAAAGAGAAAAAGAAAGAAAGAAAAATTAAAAAGAAGATCATCACCACAAATGTGCATAGTCTATTGAAATAAATTCCCACATTGGTCATGGTCAGAATTATATATCCCTCTGCATTTTAAGTTCAATTACACAGCAGGAAGTTTAATAATCTCAACTTGTGATTTATCATTTCAGTTATCAGAGTTCTAAAGTCTCGAGTCATTTTTTTTGTAGTAGTAATTTTTATCAATTCTCCTAATTCTTCCCACTTTGTTCTGTACTACCTCATAGAAATCTATTTCATCATTTCTTATGATCTCCTATACCCTAAAATACTCATGTGGTACCTTTTATTTACCCATTCTCCAACAGGACACTCACTTGATTTTCAGTTTTCTACTACTACAAAAAAACAACAGAATATTTGTGTAATTATTGGGCATTTCCCTCTTTCTTTGATTTCCTTGAGGTATAGGCCTAGCAGTGATATAGTTGAATCAAAAGGTGTACCAGTTTAATAACTTTTTGGTTATGATTCCCAATTGCTTTCCAGAATGGCTAACTGCTAAACCAATTCACATCTAAGGTTAAGCATTTTTTAGAATGAAAATCTCCATTTCTCCATTTCCATTATTCAAAAAATACTTATTTCTCTATATTGGATTCAATTTGTATTTCTATGAAAAGGTTATACTTAATGAATTTAGTTAACTATATTGTGTAGAAGTCATTTCTAGTATTTATAATTTAATAAGTGTTTGTTGAATCGCTTTGAAATAAACTCATCCTGTCTTCCACTCATCCTATCTATTCCCTTTATAGACACAGGCCTCTATCCCAGGGGAAATTAGAGAGAATTGGGATCATTGGAAGATGCTAAAGGGAGATGAAGTAGGAGAATGAATGCTAAATCGTTGTTCTGTTTTCCCTATCCAATCTGGGTCAAGAAACTCAGTATTACCTTAAATTAACCATTTGGATGCCATACACAGACAAATCAGGTGCTATTTGGAGAATAGCTGAAATGTATATAATACTTTACTTGTATTCTCTCTTCAAGCTTCACAACAATCTTGTGAGGTAGGTATTCCAGGAAACTTCCACTGACAGCAAGCTTATTACTTCAAAGAAGGGAGAGACAGAAAGTTCATGTTGATGCCATGATAGGATCAGAGAAATTTCCTGGGGGAAATTTTTTGTTCATTTTCTTCTAAAAATGTAGCAACTGGAGAAATATTCAAGTGGCAAAATAGAAGTAAATAGGTAGAGAGAGAATCACCCAATTTTCTCTTACCTACTGTTTAGGGTAGAACAACTCAGGCTTCAAAGTCAAATAGGTGTGAAAATCTTTCATTTTTTCCCCTTTTTATAAGAAAAAGTCACTCTTATCTCTGTGAAAGATTGCCTTATCTAAGACTATTCCATTATATGAGAGTAGTGCAGTTTAGGAGATAGCTCATTAGATCTGGAGAAAGAGAACCTGAGTTTGAATTCTTCCTTGGTTACACAAAGCTATGTGTCCTTTATGCAAGTGACTTGACAGCTTTGGGCCTCATCTGTAAAATGAAGTAATTGAACTAAATTATCCCTAATTATTCCTTTCATATAGAAATCTATGATCCTGTATTCTTGATATCCTCAATGTGAGAAGCATACCAATAGACTCTTACCAAGGAAGTTTTACAAATGGAGCAACAAACACAAAAATAATAACAGACAATGGGCACACAAGGCCTGGGAGGAGGGATGACAACATCTTTGAAAGGAGGCAGAGACCCCATGGCATCTGGAGGCATACGTCATCACCCAGAGCAAGCTTCTTATTGTTGTTGTTTGTCTTTCATTCCCAAAGATGATCTATGACATCATTAGGGTATGAACTTGTGTGTGAACCGGATTTAAGTGAGGCTGAGCTGCACAAAGTCATCAGCCTCACTCTGTCCTCCAGAGTCATCGAAATCCAGTGACAATTAGCTGTGAAAAAAGTATCTGACAAGAACAAAAGTCTCTCTTGAAAAAGAGTAGGGGATATGAGGCTACAGATTTCTGTTCTGCCTTAGTTATAGCCACACACAATCATAGCCCTTTGCCACATGAGGTCCCTCTGTCCACTTGGGGTTCCATATCCTTACATGTGGGTGTTCTGTACCAGAGCAAGCAGGCCATTTATCACTTTCTTATTTAAACTAATATTTCTTTGTAATTGGATCATAAATTTCTTCACATTCCATATCCAAAAAATCTGATTACTGGGGTGGAATGATAACTCTTAAAACTGATAGAAAAATGTTTTGGAGGTAGGGAATCAGAGGGTTTAAAGCAGGGGTGTGCTGGTAAATATTAATAACTGGATCTTATGAATGCTAAGGCATAACACAATTTTAAATTTATTCTACTTTACTAATGTTTCCCCCATCACTTTCATAATTCTAGATAATCAACAAAATGATAAAATAAAGCCCTGATTTATAATGATTTCCAAGGAGTAAATACACTGAAAATTTAATAATTGGCTCTCACCAGTGAGTATTAGGTGTTTCCAGCATACCTGTGTCTTAAAACCAACACCTTCATGGCTCTGCAAAACCCAGAAAAGATTCTGTAGTGCATGAACTTATCATCCCATTCAAAGCCTTCTTTCAAAGGAATAAAATGAGGCTTCAATGTGGGGAATTGCTTTGCCCAAGGTCACAAAAAGAGGTTTATTCAATTTATTATAATGAGATTGAGGTACGGTAAAATCAAGTGGAGCCGAAATTTCACAGAGCTGCAAGGTAAGACATGGAAGACACAACTGGAATCACTTTTGTTCAACCCCCTTATTTTACATAGGAAGAATCAGAGACCCAGGCTTTATGTGAGAAAAAGGACAAGTACTCTGTTCTCCCATCTTTTAGTTTAGTGTTCTTTCAGACAGATTGCTGAAATTTAGCTTGTCTGACAATATGGAATTGTGAATGGTGAGATCAGCTTTTTCAGAGCAGAGCCCAGTCCTCATGTCTCAAGATAAGCAGCTAACCAGGTAGCACAGTGCTCCATTTATCTGAAACATATACTTGTCCTCAAGTCATACCTACTCTCTCTAGTTTCCATTTCTTGGGAAAGTTTAAGCAGCTTATAAAGGCAAAACTTTGATGGGATGAAAAAGTCCACGGGATGAGGTTGACTGAAGCATTCCCAGAAAAACAAAATGGCTCTTGTTTAGGGTCTGAAGGCCTGCCTCCCTTTTTTGCCTTGATTTCCCTGAAATACCTCTATACTACACCCAAGTCCCTCTTGTTCCAAAGGTCTCTAGTTCTCACAGAAAGAAGAGTCTTGCACATGTGAAAACATTTTCCTCTCCCCAGCTGCCTGCAGAGTGTCCAAGATACTAAAAGATACCCTCTTTCCCCTTGTTTCTTCTGTCCAGTCTTGGGGCTGCAATTTTGGAAATATTCGAGAAAAGACTAAGACTTGGGAGAAAGAAAATTGAATGGATGGTTGGTGAAGCTGAGGTTCCTCAGAGCAGCCAAATACTGTCTCCTTTCTCCCTTCCCTCCACCTCAGGAATCTTCTCTCACTGTAGAATGATCACAAAGGGCTACTTCGATCACCCAGGGATCCTTATCTCTCCTCCTAAAACCAGGCCAGAGTTTAAATCTCTCCTCCCTTAATTTCTGCCCAGTAACTCTGACAGGAAATTAGGTTATTCCCTGTCTCTTGTTTCCAGGATGCTATACACCCACTTCTCACAGGTTCTTCTTCTTCCATAAATGAATGTAATTATTTTCAAAGATTCTTGAAGTTTCTTGTTCTGAGGGAGATATCTCATACTTAGAAAGTTTTTTTACCTTCCTAGTTAGTCTTTGCATAACAATCAAATCCAGAAAGTCAATTTTATTTGTTTTTCTGGTAGGGGTTTCATGTGTGTGGTATAACCAGGTTGTGAAAATTCCCTCCTCTAATGCAGATCATCAACTGTGAAATTTATAGTCTTTTGGAGTGTAGCTCACCTTTGGTCACATACCCCGTATATATCTGAAATAGAACTTCTATCCAAGCTTTCTGAATTACATCTGGCCTTCAATCCTCTATTTAAAAGCCTTCAACAACTCTATAACAAGATGCTTCCAATTAGTATCTGGTAATAATTTAAAATGACTAATTCAGTCAGTGACTAAGAAATTCAAAGATAATTATCAATGCGTGTATATGTTTATATATGACATACATGTCTGTTTAGATGTTTATGAAAATATTAGACAAATATTAAATGAATTAAGTTGAATGAATGAATGTGAATGAATAAATACCTTCGTGCATCTGAAAATATCAACATCCAATAAAGAATATAAAGAAAAATGAATCATATCTCATGGATGATGGAACTTCATCTTTCTTTTGAAAATCAAGTTTTATCAATATTTAAATAATGTTTGAATACCCTAGCTAAAGGAGAAACTATTAAAAAAATCTGGTATCAACATTACTAGGAAAATAATCTCCCATCACTCTGAAGAAATATCTTTCAACTGAAAGCAATGCGCAAAATTATGACCAGAGAAACTCTACCACATCTTTGACACTAAATATTAGGATTAAAAAGGTGGTGAGAATGGTGATCAATGGAAGAGGGTGATGAATCTGGTATTAAATAAGAACCTGGGTTCAAATCATACCTCTGCCTTTTGGGATCTTGAGCAAGTTATTCAGTCTTTCTAGGTCCACTTTTTCCTCATCTGAAAGTAAGGAGGTTGGAACTAGATGATCTTTAAAAAATTTCAGACTCTAAATTATATGATTCATCTGTTTAGTGTGAAGTAAATAAATTAATCTTAACTAAAGAAATTAGAAGACTGAAATATTAACAAAAACAAAAAATCTGTAGCATCAGAACTTATGTTATACCATGCTAAAAATATGTTGTTAGCTTAGCTCACTTATTATCTGTTCCTAATTATGATTCATGACTCAGGCTAACCCTATAAATTGCTTAGTTTCTGTTGTTGGACTCTTTTCAGGTTCTTCTGTTAATTATACATGTGAGTTGATGATGGGGTAGCAACAAAATGCTCAACCTTCACATTCATGTTTTGATTTCTTTTGGAGTTGATCCCTTGTGAAAAATAAAAGAAAATGCATGCAGAATAACAAATGAGGATCCTTGTGGGCTTTCAGACAACAGCCAAATATTTCTGTAAAAATGGGAAGCTTACAAGATGGCAGCCATCTGTTATTTAAAAACAACAGAACTATATTTAAATTTAATTATTGTGCAAGGTCTGTGCCTTCAAGACAAGGGCAAATCTGTACTCCTGTAAAGGGAATGAGTTTTTGTGTCTTACCTTTGCTTTGTTAGTGTGATACTTGGGTATGGCTGGGCAATTACACAATAAAGTACTAATCATATAAAATTACAGAACAAAACTGACTAAAAGAAATTATTCTACTTTGTCTTGATATGAAGCTCATGGATATTCTAACTGGGTCGCTCAGGTTTTTTCTCTATATTCACAGTGGCTTTGAAACACATATATACAAGTATCATAGAATCTTATAGGTTAACGCATGAGTAAAGAAACCCAATTACTTATTAAGCACTATGTACTGAGCACTGGGATAAGCTAAGGGTACAAAAAGAAAATCAGAGACAATCACCATTCTCAAGCAGTTCACATTCTAATGGTAGAGACAATATAGATAGGAAGTTTTAGCTGCAAGTCAGATGAAACAGCCCCATGGTATATAGCATAAGTCTGCACATCTGCAAAGCAGATAGTAATACTTCTTTAATATCATTTCTACTGATATATCACATATATGTTTCTAATGTTGAACTAAGTGCCAAGGACTTTGGTGTTAAGAACTTTATTTTCAGGCCTTAAGTACCTGTACTTTCTGGGGTACTGGGGGCTTCAGCACCTGAAGATATAGTATTCAGATCCCACTTCTGCAGAGAATAGGTCCCTGGATAATGCCTATGGGGTATGGGCTAGAAGCAGGACCAGGAGTTTGGTACCATTACAGAGATTTACTGGCTTAGCCACTGATTCATGGAAGTTTGTCAGGTAGAAGACTGGTGTTGTGTAGCAAGGAAGAAAGGCCCTTTCTCCACTTAAGCAAGGTTGTACAGACCAAGCTAGAAGTAATGCTTGTGGTCTGGGAGGCACTGGAATTCCTGGAACTCTAAGGTTTAGTGTCATGACCCATCTAGAGCTGAGTGAGAAGAGATGTTGTGAAGATTATAGAAATAATTTGATTTGTGATGTTCCTCTAATACAATCTCCTAACCATTGGGTAATCCGTTCAGTAAACCTCCCAGGCAGATGGTCTTCTAGCCTGGGAGTAGCTCAATACACTCCCAAGGCAACTGAAATTACAGAACAAAGTCAATGATGGAAACTTCTATTGGTTTTCTTTTTCCCTTTGCAAACTCCAAGTATAAATAACACACAGTAGATGCAGTTATAGCAGAAAGATTTATTCAATTTCAAAAGACATTTAGAATTTCGTGTACTCTACTATTAATTTTGTCGGGTTATTTACTAATAAAGACTTTGCATTATGTCCAATTAGTTTCATATTTTAAATTATTCTGTTGGTGTTAATCATCATCTGCTTAGTATAAAAATTAGCCTATGTTCAAAATAATTCTTGGTTGGCCCTTTATATTTACTAGTAGAACTAAAATTTTCAATATTTAATCTGGTTGTGTGTTTCCCTCTGAACTATAGTGTTTCATAAATAGAAAAAAAGACAAGATAATTTTTTCACTCTAGGATTTTAGCACCAGCAATGAAGGAAATAAGCCTTTTTTGAAAGTCTACTATGTGCCAGATATTGTGTTAAACTTTATAAATATTACCTTTTTTATGCTCAACAGAGGATCAAACAGCCCTGTGAGGTAAGTGCTATTACAATCTCCACTCACTCTTGAGAAAATTGAGGCAGAGCTTAAGTGACTTCCCTAGAGTCACAAAGCTATTATTGTCGGATGTCAAATTTGAACTCAGGTCTTTCTGATTCCAGGGCCAGCAATACATATGTGCATAAATACATGTGTGTACATACATGCATATGCACATACTTACATATAAACATATATATTTTACCGCGTAGCAGCCTTTCCAGAGTCAGAGTATTAGTGTATTAAATGCCATCTCTGATGTTTAATGCTTATTTGTTTGTAAAGCCATGCTTTCCAAAGAACAGCTGCTTTGAACAACTTTCAAGATTCTTATTACATAGTATAGTGAGCTATTTATTCAATAACAATTCAGAGCAAAACATTCATATAAAATCAAAATACAGCATTCAAGATGTTACAACTTATCACAGAAAATCAAAATACAGCATTTAAAATGTTACAACTTATCACAGAAAATCAAAATACAGCATTCACCATGTTACAACTCAACAGCTTATTACTATAATGGCCACATGGTTTTCACCACAGTGGTCACATAGTTTTAAACAAAGTACATTCATTTAGTCAATCACAAAATTCTTAATTCAGTCGCAAAGTACAAAAGTCAAAGTTCTTTGCCCTTAGGTCACAGTAAATCATAATCTTCTCAGTCAGTACACAGTATCCAAGTAAAGTCTTCTTTCAGCTTGACTCAATGCTGGCTCTCAGCTTCCATGGTTCCTCTTCCATGGTCCCAACTATCACCTTGATTAAAAGGCAGGCAGCTCCCAGTTCCTTGTCCAGCTCCTCATCCAGTTCTTTGTCCAGTTCTCATTCCATATTGAAGCTCATAGTGTCCAGTCCACCACAAGTCCTTCACAGTTCCTGTTTCTGGGAAGTCAAAGCTTAACAGAGCCACAACAATATTCATGAACATTGCCAGCCCCATCATCACTTCACTATCTGCCTGTGAAATCAACCCAGACCCACCAACAAGATCTGAGAACTCAACACAAATCATCAACATAGAAAGCAACACAGATCCACAAACAAGGTAAAAGAGGTCAGCACAAATCATCAGTAAAGTCCTAGGACCTCCAAAACCCTCCTCCAGGACTTCTGTATACATAAAACCAGAAAGTGTTCTTTCAGGGCTTCCAGTAAGGTCCGAGGGCTTCTGTACCAAATATCATCAATTCAAACATCAATGCAGACACAGCAGAGTGCGTGGATACCACAAGTTTTCTCCTTCTTGACCCTGCCACCACAAGAGTCCTCTTCTCAGTTCTGCTGCCTCCAGCCTGGAGTTCTCCTTATATATGGTTATTAGCTCCTCTCCAGGAGTTCACAAGTTCTAGGGTTCACACATTCTGTTTCTCAACAGATTTGATACAAGTCTCAAAAGAAACTTGAACTGAAACAAGGTTTTAATTCAATAGCTAAAACAAGGTGTGAACTGCTCTTGCACTTGCCATTACATTGTTATAGTATATATCATTTAATTTCCTGTTTGCTGATATATAAAATTCAGTAGTTGGTTTGTAACATCTTTTATGCCATCAACCCTTTGGGTAGTCTGATGGAGCCTTTGGATATAATTTTTAGAATAAGACTCTAAATGCATAAAATGCATAAGACAGTGGTTCTCAACCTGTGGGTTATGTTCAATTTGTAACAATGAAAATACATTCTGCATATCAGACAGCTTCATAACTGTAGCAAAATTACAGTTATGAAGCAGCAAGAAAAATAATTTTATGGTTGGGGGTCACCACACCACAACATGAGGAACTGTATTAAAGGGTTGTGGCATTAGGAAGGTTGAGAACCGCTGACATAAGATGACAAAGAAAATCAATTATATTGAATTGCTATTAAAAAAAAAAAATTTAAACCAACTTATTTGTTGGGCCCCAGGTTAAGAACCTGTAGTCTAAATGGTCTTTGAGATTCCTTTCAGCAAATATATATGTGTATGTATATATGCATGTATACAAACATGTAAAATTCATCATATATTTTATCTTGATATGTAATTATTTAATATTTAAATT
>CM053588.1:157295662-157306173 GCA_028646515.1 Pseudochirops corinnae | reverse complement strand
ATAATATTTTTTAATTTATAAAATTTAATATATATACATATATATGCATATATATGTGTGTGTATGTGTGCATATATATATATATATGATTTAATAAAGAAACCAATTATATTGAAATAAAAACGTATATTTTTTTCTATCTAAGGTCATGAAAAACCCTGAAAACAAATACAGTCTTCAAGTTCTACTCTTCTACAATCTCTTTGTGTCTAGTCATAGGGTTGGATCCATCAGTCCGAAAAATCAGATTTCTCCTTCCTCTCCCAATACACATAGAGAAATAAAAATACTCTTGGATTTTTCAAATTTGATCTTGAAGGTTACTTCTCTTCCCTTAGCCATTTATTTATTTAATTTTAAAAAATACATCACACCAGACAATGTAATAACTTTCTGTCCTAGTATTCTCGGCCTCTCTGCTTTGAGGAAAGAGATAAGCTCCCCAAGCCTTCTCTTGGACATGCACTGGCTTTTTTATTTGCTCAGAGATGAGTTTCCTTTTCTGAATTTTTCATTCAGTTGTTGTATTCATGCTGACTACACATTGGAAACTTCTCTAGCAGGTCACAGATTCAGAGTTGGGTCATTAGGACACCTATTTGCATTACAGCAGTGGCATTCCTAGTCTTATGTGGGCTTATCTGCATGTGGGTGGACGTGCCTGGAGATGGATAGAGGAGCAGGGTCCTGGTTCCTGAGATCATGGGAAATATGTGTTTTCCTATGGTTTTAGGCGACCCCGGTGAAAGGTTCATTCTGCTCCCAAAGGGGTTGCCACCCACAGGTTGAGAACCACTGCATTATAGCATCTGGGATACCCCATGAAAAATATATGCCAAGGTAGCATAAACACATTAAATGATAATTTTGCTTAGTTTGGATATTGGGCTATAGAGAGAAGAGCACAGGATTTTGCATCAGAATGTCTGAATTGAAGAGTCAGACCTAAAATAGACTAGTTGTATGACCTTGGGCAAATGACTTACCTCTCTGAGTAAATAAGATGTTAGGGATTAGTTTTCTCTCCTCAAACTCATCAGGTTTGTTTTTACCTCAGTGAGGTCTCTTGGTGTCCTAGATGATGGAGCCAGCTGAAATTCATTTATCTCTTGCATATAATTTCTATTTTGGAGACATTTGAGAGGTTATGAGGAACAGAGAAAAAATATCCATCTTATTGATCAAATAACCTGGAAGTCTTAAAAGGTTGTTGCATAGAAAAGTGAGTACACTTAGTCTATGATGTTCCAAAAAGGAAAAATAGGTAATAGCTATTAGCTGACATTTATATAGTATTTTAAGATTTGAAAAATGCTTTAAAAATATTATTTCATTTAATCCTCATAAAAACCTGGGAGATAAGTGGTATTATTAACCCCAAGATGAAGAAATTGAGACAGAAAGAGGTTAATTTATCAGTTCAAATTAATGCATCTTAAGCTAAATTGGAATTTGAGTCTTCCTGACTTTTGTTCTAATGTTGTGTCATCTAAATGAGTTGTACTCAACCATACTGAGTAGAAGATAAAAAGCATAAGATTTGGGCTCAATATAAGGGGAAACATAAAAACCTCTTAACAATAGAATTCAAAAAATGGAATGAGGAGATAAAGTCCCCTTCACTGAAACTCTTCAAGGAAAGTGACTAGATAACCACTGTAGTGGAATTTCTTCTATCAGAAGCCCACAACTCTCTTGAGTGCAGCTGGAATCAGATTAAAATGTAATTGAGAAATACATAACAAAATAAATAAAAATAGAATAAGTCATAGCTAAATCTACATTTTAAAACTAAGTTAAGAGTTTAACCTCCATAGGGATTCTTATGTATTAGTGGCCTCATTTCTATTTAAGTTTGACAAAATTGGAATAGAAGACTTCTGAACCTCTTAAGAACATTCCAAATCTTATATTATATGATTTATACAGGAGTGCTGAATTACTAGTGAAAAGATTTGTGCTCTAAATCCTCCTTCTTCCCCAACTAGTTGTGTGATTTGGGATAATAATTTCATTTTGGGAACCCTCACTTGGTTTTCTTCTCTTTCCAAAATGAGTTTGTACAAAATAATGTATTAAGTTCCTTTCAACATTAACAAGCTGTGGTTCTATTAAGATTAAAAAAAAAGAGAGGAAAAGTGGACTAAGCAGCCTATTTTAATGGGTACAGTGCTAGTCTTAGAACTGGGAAGATTATGTTTCAAATACTACCTCGGATACTTACAAGCCATAATATCAGAGCTTCTTCCTCTGAAAGATGGGGATGATAATATCTATAGTTGTTCAGTTGTTTCAATTGTGTCTGACTCATTGTGACCCCATTTGGGGTTTTCTTGGTAAAGATACTGGAGTGGTTTTGCTATTTCCTTGTAGTGGTTTTGCTATTTCCTTGTCTAGCTCATTTTTCAGATAAGGAAAGTAGGGAAAATAGGGTAAAATGACTTGTTTAGGCTCACATAGCTAGTGTCTGAGGTCACATTTGAATTCAGGAAGATGAGACATCCTGACTCTAGTCTTTTCACTCTATCCATTGTGCCATCTAGCTATCCAAATATCTGTAGTATCTAACTCAAAGGGTGGCCATGATGCTTTTACTTCTATATTTCAATAGATCTCATAGATTTGGTTACTCTTCCAATGATACAGATCACTACTATTATCATCCTGTGTTCTCTTTTCTAGTTCTTGCTGCAAATCCTACACAATCCAAGTTATCTTGATATTATACGGTCTCCAATGGAGTTCATCAGAGTTTATGAATTATCTCTTGCTCTCAACATCTTTAAATGTATGTTCAAGCCACACATACATCTCTGACATCCTTTCCTTGCTTTCTTTTGTATGTTTTTATTGATAAAAAGGTTTATTCTTAACTTAAATTCTTCAGAGATTGTGATGCTACATTATTCCTAGCTATATAATATTACCATATCCCATAATAATATTTAGAAATAAAAAGGTGGACCTTTCATTCAGGGTAAAATTATGGATCATTAAAATCACCATATAATTTTCTAAAGTCATTCCAACTGCCTTTCTCCTCCCAATTAATTATGAACCTAGCTCCTTATCCACACTCAATTTCTCTTTAAACTATATGTACTGATGACCAAATTCCCTCTTTGGTCCATCCAAGTGCATGTCTTCATCTAGACCAGCAGTTCTCAACCTGTGGGTTGCAACCCCTTTGGGGGTCGAACGACCCTTTCACAGGGGTCACAGGGGTCACCTAAGACCATCGGAAAACACATATTTCCTGTATCTGTTGAGAGGTGGGTCAACCCATATGCAGATATGCCCACAAAAGAGCATTAAAGGGTCATGGCATTAGGAAGGTTGAGAACCACTGATCTACACAAAAGGCATTCTTCACTCATTATAGCTTTCCTATGTGTAAATTAGAATTTACTCTTCTGAGAGATTATGAATCTCATTTAGGAGGCTCTCATTCACAACCAGGGACATTTGAAGGATCTCGTGATCTTTAGGGAATCTTTGTTCCATTTGGATTAGAAGTAAAACATCTTACATGAGAGTGGCAAATGTTTTTTTGTCAAATAGATAACTCTTGGCTTTATGCCTTAATAGTAATAATGAGCAAATGATAATAATAAAACTCATCTCTGGTATGAATATTTCATGAAATCTTGGATGATTTCATCCTATACCTTCATACCTTGTGTGTCTAAAGTGATATTTTGATTTACTGAGTGAAATATTTCTTATAACCAGCAAACAATAAGCATGGTAGGATCTTGTATTGTCTATATTTTTTCAGTCTTATAATCATATGGTCTGCTATGCAACATCATTTTTGAAAACCAATTCTTCTTCTCTAATGTCCTAAATTCATGTATGGCTTATTCACAGAAAAAAAAATGTGATGATGGGAAAGTTATCATTAGAGTCCACAGTGAATTATATTCTTGCCTTAATTTTTTTTTTTTTTACAAAATAAGTCCAGAGATTTTTTTCTCTGAGGTTTGGTATTCTTCCTTTTTCATATACGTTTGAAAATGATCCTTCAGCTCTTTCACATACCTCTAACATGAACCTCTCCTCTAAGTATACTTCATTTATTCCAGTTGTCTTATCTTTATTTTCTTGAAGGCTATCTCTCCAACCCCTGTTCATTCCCTATACTCCAAAAACCTTGATGACTTTTTTATGTTTATCCAGCCTTTATAATTTCCTGTAATTTTACTTTCAAGGACAGTTTTGAATTTCATTCATAAATTGGATGACTTTGTTTTAATTCCTCACTACTGGAGATGAGTGTAAACAAGCATCATTTGACAATATCATTAATAATGAACAGACATATTGTACTGAAAGAGAGAATGCCCCTTGTGTTAAGCTTATAATTACATCCATAAAAACAAAAAGTTAATCCTTATAACTTCTTTTACTGAAAACATTTTTTAAAATGTCAAACTACCATTTCTCCCACTGTGAGATAATCCTTGCCTTGGTGAGGATCATTTCAATAGAACACAGCATGTACCCTTGAAACAATGGTTCTTCATTGTAGCATTATTAGCCTTAAAAATGAGCATAGAATCTCATGTAATAGGGTGAACATGGAATTTAATTGGTATGTAGTGCCAAGAGCAACATCAAGTTCATTTCAAATATAATATTTTGATGAAAATATGAGATGACAGCTAATTCCAGTATTGTCTAAATAAATGCATGTTCATAGCATTCAGTGATTCATTTATTCAACAACTGTATGTGAGAGCACTAGGTATAAGACTTTTCAGAAGGACTGAGTTTATTTGATAAAGATCTACAAGAATACTTCAGTGCCCCATCTATAAAACTGAGTTGTACTAATATTAATTAATTAATGAAATAATTTCTATGAAGATAATTGCCCCTTGTAATAATGTTTTAGTGAAGTTAACAACATATATGTGAGGATAAACAATTCAAAAAGAGGAGGGAAACAAGGTTTGAGAAAAAGAGGAAAAGGATGGAATATAGAAAGGAGAATGAGAGGTTATATGTGGACATCCCAGACTTCCCCATTCTATGCCCCTTTCATCCCTTATCCTTCCTTTCCCCCTCAATCTTGGTTACCTCCCATTCTCGTATTTTTCTTTTTTCCCCGTTACCCCTGAAACTTACTCACAAATACTTCCCTTTTACTAAGGTGTAAATGATTGGTAACTTCAAAATATCAACAACTGAGGCAATATTTAAATTTTAACAAGTTTCTGACATCCACCAATATGGTAGGGGAAGAGCAGAGGGAAAGGTGCCTTACTGAATAGCTGAAATGACATCACCTAGGAAATCTCATGCCCTATTGTAGATATTTTACATTTTCCCTGAGGCAACACTTAACAGTTAACCACATTTAAATTATACTCTTCACAACCAGTTGGAATAGTTTGAGGGTGGAATGACTGAGCCTCTATGAAGTGCATAGGAACTTTACCAAGTTCACTAAATGAAAGTGTTTAAGAACTAATGCTGCCAAATGTTACAGTGTCCAACACCTGCCCCAAATTTTAACATATTCATATGCTACCTTAAGGCAAAATTAGAATGGGCTAACCAAGCAAAACTGCAGGCTGGAATTTTATGCACTAAATCTCTGCTGACTTAATTTAAGAAGGGTATATTCAACTTTCTTATTCCTTATAAATAAATCCCAGTAAGCCTTTTTTTTTTTAATTTTTTATTTTGTGTTGCTTTCATTGAAATAAGATGTTGCCAAACCATCTATCTCCATTCTACATATCAGGAAGTGGAAATAAATATATGGAAATAACGACAATGATATCTTACATTTGTAACTATGTAATCTTTACAACATTTATTCATACACATTATCACATTTCATTCTTGTAACAACTCTGTGAGGTACATAGGGAAGATACTAATAACTTACAATTTACAGATGAGGAAAATGAGAGGTAAAGAGGCAGATTAATAATCTATCAATCAATGAATATGCATTTATGAAATACCTCTTATGTGCCAGACACTGTTAGACATTGGGGATACAATAATTCTTATTCTTAACAATCTTACATGCTACAAGTAATGAGTGTGGTAGGTGCTTGTACAACTAAGAGTGGAAGTCAAATCTAGTCTACTTGAGTCTAAGGCCTTTTCTACTACATTAATGTGAGGGCCAAAATCATTAGCTTTGGGACAATATTGAAAACTAAACTAACTAATATTGTTTTATTAGATTTTTCCCTATGTGCAAGATATATCTAAAAACTTGAAAGAAAATTATATCATTTTAATAGGCAAATTAATCTATGGAAGAAAATTACCCCACAGTGTCTTTTTAGTCTGTAAATCTCATTGAAGCTCTGGTTTTCTACTTAATTAGAAATGTTGGTTGATTAAGTTATAAAGACTCAATAACTTTGGTTGAAAGGAGAATTATATTAGCAACATATTTTAAATTACTAGAAGCAGGAAAATGCAAGACTTAATGTTTGTTTGTTTTTTTTAAAAAGGGTGACAAAAAACACCAACAAAAATATACCTATGCAGAGATACCGCACAGGTTGAAATGTTTTATCAATTGCAATAAACATTATACTGAAACAAATTAAGGAATTCAGTGATAACATTTCAAGGAATGAGTGCAATTAAAGGCAACTAGCAGAATTAAAGAATTATTTCATACTGGCATATTTGTTTTCCTTTTAAACTTTGAATTTTGTTGAAATCACAAAAAAATATTGATATTCATTTGATACTATGATATTGTCATGACTGATGTAAATATAATAGCCAATGAAACACATGATCCACTTGGGGTATTAATTTTATACATAGTTAAACTGATAGATAATGGAAAGAACTTTGACTGCATAAAATAATTGAAAATATCATTCTTTTCTAAAACCAGAAAGCCTGGAATAATACCCTTTTCTACTTAAATACTGCCTTTGATCTGAGGAGCTCTAATACTGAATAAGAATCTCACAAGAACCTAAAATTATGAGCTAGATAATACTAGCTCCTGATCTCCAGGAACACCCTGAACATTATAAAAGTTACATAAAAGAAAATGAAAAATAATTGGGAAAGTATTCTTACAGTGGTATATACTGATATCACAGACACATTAGAAGAACAGCGTATCTAATGCTGGAACTAAACTTATTTCTTCAGAAGAGAAAAAATTACTTCAGTTTCCTACATCTATGATTATTTACCAAAAGGACACCACAGAATTATAAATTTTCATATATACTGATTTTAAAAAGGACATATCTCCCTTTGTCTTCCATTTGCTGTCATCATTTAGAATACTATGAGAAGTCACCAACACAAAGTATAATAGACATGAGTGTTATGTAAGTTGTCATGGATGGATGAGCTTGACATTATTAATTCGGCAAATTTCCCTAGTGGCCTCTGAGGAAGCCTACATATTGTATAGTTTCCTAAAGCTGGTTCTTTCTCAAAACTTTCCCTAAATGGCCTAGCATCAGATCATTTTGTCAAACTAAACCTATATATTTTTAGAAGCCCTACCATTAGATAAGGCAGAAAGAATGATCTTTAGATTAAATCATGTATGTCTAGAGTTCCAAAAAATAAAATTTCCCCAAGTCTTTTATTTTACAGAAGAAAAAAAAACACTGAGATGCAGTGCTTCATTGATTATAGTCATAAATAATAAAGTACACAAAAATTGTAGAACAGTGAAAATGCATGTATACTGATTAATAGTAATATAAATTTAACCAATCTTGGGTGGAGTCATGATGGCAGTGTAGAAGGAGGAAAACTCTGCAGGTGCCCCCAAAACCACCTTGGATACATATAAAATAGGACTCTAAATTAATTTTAGAGCTCCAGAACCCACAAAAGTACAGAGTAACAAAGCCCCCACTGAAGGCAGCTGGACAGGCTGATGGGAAGGCTTTATCACTGCTCTCTGGGAGACAAGAACAGGCCTACCTGAAACCACAGGGCTAAACACAGGGCAGTTAGGACAAGCCACAGCTGGAGCATCCAGGAGAGTGGATCACTGGTAGCTGTTGAAGTTTCCAGAATTATTAGCCCATAAGAAACAAGGACAAAGTAAAATTCAGTGGAACTCAGCTAAATGTGAGGGAGAGAAGTGGGTCTGGCCAATTGCCACCAGGACAAGAAAGCAGCAGAAGTGATGGCCTTGCAGCTGCCTCCACATGGCTGCTCCAGAGCTCATGGCCTGCAGATTGCAGGGGATCCAAGATATCATTCTGAGGCTAAGTGTTCTTGCCTTAACGTGCCTGAATCAGGATCCTGGTCTTGGGTGGCAGTACTGAGATGTGTGACCAGTGAGCCAAAGCTGGTGGAGGGTGCAGAGATGGCAGCCTCCTAATAGCTCTGGAAGCTGTGAAAACCCCAGTAATTTGGGACAAAGCTCTCCCCTCTGAAAGCAGATGTCTACTATGGCTCAAAAATCAAATTAATTGACTGGCAACATGAGCAGGCAAAGGAAGCAAACCAAGCCCAGCAATCCAACTTTACATTCCTTTTTTGGGGACATAAAGGAACAAAGCATGGAATGGGTGAAAGACACCACCATCAGAACTCCTATAAGAAAAGCTTCCAAGAAAAATGTAAACTGGTTACATGGCCATAGATGAGCTTAAAAAGGATTTTGAAAACCAAATAAGAGAGGTGGAGGAAAAATTGGGAAGGAAAATGAGAATAATGCAAGAAAATCATGAAAAGAGAGTCAACAACCAGACTGAAGAAAATAACACCTTAAAAATAGATTAACTCAAATGGTAAAAGGGGCCCAAAAAGCCAATGAGGAGAAGAATGCCTTAAAAAGTCCAATTGGCCAAATGGAAAAAGAATCTGAAAGGCTCACTGAAGAGAATAATTCCTTCAGAATGAGAGTGGAGCAAATGGAAGCAAATGACTTTATGTGAAATCAAGATACTATTAAACAGATCCAAACAAATGAAAAAAATAGAAGGCCATGTGAACTATCTCATTGGAAAAACCACTGACCTAGACAATAGATCCAGGAGATACAATTTAAAAATCATTGGACTACCTGAAAGCCATGATCAAAAAAAGAACCTAGAAATCCTCCTTGAAGAAATTCTCAAGGAAAATTGCCCTGATATTTTATAACCAGAGGGCAAAACAGAACTTGAAAGAATTCACTGATAACCTCTTGAAAAAGATCCCCAAAAGAAAACTCCTAGGAATGTTATAGTCAGATTTCAGAGTTCCCAGATCAAGGAGAAACTATTATAAGCTGCCAAGAAGAAGCAATTTGAATACTGTGGAAACACAATCAGAGTAACCCAGGATCTAGCAGCTTCTACATTAAGGGATCGAAAGGCCTGGAATATGATAGCCCAGAGATCAAGGGAGCTAGATTAAAAACCAAGAATCCCTTACCCAGCAAAATTAAGTATAATGTTCCAGAGGAAAATATGGTAATTCAGTGAGGTGGAGGACTTTCAAGCACTCTTACTAACAAAACAAGAACTGAATAGAATATTTGACATTCAAATACAAGAAGCAGGGGGCAGAACCAAGATGGCGGCATAGCAGCAGTAACATATAGCAGCTCTCACATAGCCACCCCAAAATACCCATAAAATAGGACTCTAAACCAATCCAAGAACTCCAAAATGCACACAAATATACTTCTCACTAAAGTCAGCTCGGCTACGAGGAACCGTATCAGCACTGCGAACACAAACCAGCCTGGCCTGAAGCTGTGGCTGTGCCCCAGGGGCGGCTGGATGGGAGGAGCGGAGGAGCCTCTCTGGTGAGCGGATTAGCAGCACCTGCGAGCAGCGTTCAGAATTAGCTAACTGGGAATTGCGAAAGGGGGAGAAAAGCAGTCCGGCCCAAAAGGCCTCCATAGCGGAAAAGCACAAGGCAGAGGTTTTGCACCCACCTCCACGTTGCAGCTTCCCACCCACGGCCTGCAGACAGCAGGGGGACTAAGCGTTTTTTCTCAGGCCAGTGCTCTTGCGTTGAGCAGCCTGGATCCGGAACGTTGGCTTGGGCCTCGGTCCTGGAGTCTTCATTATCCAGTCAGCATTAAGTAAGTGGGAAGAATCCCAGCATCTTCCTCAGAGCTACGGCAGCCAGGAGGACCCCAGCGATTTGGGACAGAGCTTTTCCTTCTGGAAGCAGAGCCCCACAGAGATTTAAAAAAAAATCACGGTCTGAACAACCATGAGTAAGAATAAGCATAAGAAGCAAAATAAGAACATCTCCCAATCCTTAGATTCCTTCTTTGGGGAAAAGAAAGATCATGGGAGAGAGAGGAAGGAGGAGAGTGCAGCCAGAGCACCCCCACCAGGGGCCTCCAATAAACATGAAGAATGCCTTAAAACTAGAGATGAGCTGAAGAAGGATTTTCAAAACCAAATAAGGGAAGTGGAAGAAAAATTGGGAAGAGAAATAAGAATGTTGCAGGAAAATCATGAAAAGAGAGTCAGCAGTATGACTGAAGAAATCAACACCCTAAAAAATAGATTAACTCAAATAACAAAAGAGGCCCAAAA
>CM053588.1:157226800-157295162 GCA_028646515.1 Pseudochirops corinnae | reverse complement strand
AATTTGTACTCAGGCCCTCTCTATATATTTATTCATTCTTACTTCCCTACTGATAAAGTTCTTGGGAATTGAAAGTATCATTTTCCCTTTTAGGAATGTAAGCAGTTTAACTTAATGAAACCTTGTTTATTTCTCTTTCCTGTTTACCTTTTTGTGTTTCTCTTGAGTTCTGTCTTTGAAAGTCAAATTTTCTACTCAGCTCTGGTCTTTTTGTCAGGAACGCTTAATAGTTCTCTGTTTCATTAATATCCATTTTTCCCTCTAAGGATTATATTCAGTTTTGCTGGATAGATGATTCTTGGTTGGAATACTTGTTCTTTTTACCTCTGAAATGTCATTTCTCAAGACTTCTGATGCTTTTAGTTGCTAAGTCTTGTGTTTTCCTCATTGTGTCTTCAAAGAATTTGAACTGATTCTTTCTGGATGCTTGGAATATTTTCTCCTTGACATGGGAGCTCTGGAATTTTGCTATAACATTCCTGGGAGTTTTCATTTTGGGGTCTCTTTCAGGAGCTAAGTAGAGGATTCTTCAATTTTCATATTTCCCTTAGGTTCTAGGATATTACATCAATTTTCCGTCATACTTTTTTGAAAGATAATGTCTGTGCTCCTTATTTTTACTCATGACTTTTTGAGTAGTTTAATATTTCTTAAATTAACTCTTGTCAATCTATTTTCCAGGTTATTTGTTTTTCCAATGATATATTTCACATTCTTCCATATTTTAATTCTTTTGATCTTGTTTTGTTCTTCCTCGATCTCTTATGGAGTCATAATTTTTAAGGAATTATTTTCTTCTGGGAGCTATTTATTCCCTTTTCCATTTGGTCAATTCTACTTTTTAAGGATTTTTGTTTCTTTTCAGTGTAGTTTTGTTCTTTTACCCTTTGGTTCATTCTGTTTCTTAAGGTGTTATTTTCTTCAGTATTTTAGTTGTTTCCTTTACTAATGTTTTTTTTTTAATTTATTTATTTTTTTGGCATCACTCTCATTTCTTTTCCCATTCAAAAAAAAAAAAAGCTTTTTGTTCTCCAAAAATTCATTTTGGCCTTGAGACCAATTGACATTTTGAAAATATTTTGCATATAGCTGTTTTGACATTGTTGTCTTCTTTTGAGTGTGTTTTTATCTTTCCCATTGTAACTTTCTGTGGTAAGGTTATTTTTGATATTGTTATTTCCATATTTTTCTAGTCTTTTTCTTAAGTTTTAACTTCATGTTAAAGTTGGACACTGCTCCAAGGATGGAAACAGCACTGCTCCAAGATTTAGATTTTTCATGCTACTCTTTTCAGAGACTGTTCTGGAGGTCTCTAAGTTTTCACTTCTTTTAAAGTGTTATGATCTCAGGAGAGGTGTGGTCATTGCTCTGCTGGCCCATGATGCAGTCTGTGAGTCACCACAAGCAGTCTTTTATGCCCTAGAACTGTGACCAGGGTTCCCACTCCTCCTAATGCTCCTCCTTTCCCTGTGACTGTGACCTGGAGCTAAATATGGACAATGTAACAAAGTTCTGTTTCCAGTGCCACAACGTGGGTACCTCTAATCTCCTTTTGACCATTTATCCAAACTTCTTACCATCTGTGGACCAAGATTTCTGGAAAATACCATTTCTGATCCACTTGCCCCCCAGTGTCTACTGTTTCCTTGCCATGGTGCAGCATGCACTGGACTGCACTTCATTCTCACCCCAATGAGACAAACTTTTCCTGTGAACCTTCTAAGTTGTCTTGAGCTAAAAAATTGTTTTACCCTGTTCTTTTTTTTTTTTTTGGTCCTGCCACTCCAGAAGTTGTTTTCAGGTTTCATTTTAGCATTGTTTGGAGGGGAATTTGGGAGGGCTTGGGTGAGTTCCTGCTGTTACTCTGCCATCTTGGCCTGGTGAAACACTTCTAATAGATGGAATCTTGCTAGTTCTGATTTCTTCCAATGTTTTCTGTTTTGCCGTATCAGAACTGGGAGGAGTACCTCTCCTGCTGCTGTCCAATATATTGCCATCCTGCTACCCTATGCTGCCATGTCAGTTTCTTAGATTCATAGAAGTAGTTGTAGAATAATAGCTGGGGCACTAACCCAATCAGTAATACAAATAGAGTCCAGTGGGTGAGCATTTCAGGATTCCTGTAGGCTTACCCAGATACCATAGCAATCTCCAAGTCTGCAGTATCCCTCTTGAATAGGGCCCTTGTTGAAAATGTGTTCCTTTGCTCTAGCAACATTCCATCCTGCTATGGATGATGTAATAAGATTTGAAGGGATTGTTATCATTGTTGGCATCGTGATCATGACCATCTTCATCATCAACATCATCATTACAACCTATACCTGAAGTTTCTCCAGCTCATTTTAATTCAAAATACCCATAACCTGTTGTGTTCTACTGTTTTATGTATTTTAAATCTGTTATATTTTTTCATTCCTTTCTTGAAAACCATTAATTAAATTACCTACTGTATCCACATGAAGCATTATCTCAGAAAAAAAGTCAATGTTATTTTAAAAATGAAATCTTACAAAAATAAACAGGGCAGGTATGCTAAGAGTCTTGCATAATCAGTAATTAGATCATATGGCTGGTTTATTTATATCCTTTTTTTTTCTATGATTCTGGTACCCAGATGAAAATTCCTTTTCTCTGTTACATGTATGCAATTCAATCATTCCTGAAATGGCAAATGTGATCTACTATAACAGGAAAAAAGCAGTCATATATTTTTCTCCATACCTGAAAATTCAATTACTGATTGGTTAACTGAAAATCCTAGACAATACATTCATTCAGTAAGCACTTATTAAGTGCCCACTACTTTTAAACATTGTGCTTCAGTGCTAGGCCTACAAAGAAAAGCATAAGAGAATCTCTATCCATAAGGAGTTTGCAGCCAAAAGTAGTATAGATTGTGAAATCATATAAGAGAAAATTATGCATGAGATAAATTGGAGATAATTAATAGCAGGAAAGCACTAGAATTATGATGGATCAGAAAAATATATCTTGCATTTTATATCTGCGTTTTTGCTTACTCAGATTGATTTCTGACTTCAATCAAAATTCCAACTATTCATGGCCAAATTGATTAAAGGTCCAATTTAATCTTTTTTTTGAGAGGGGAAGGCAAGACATTTGGGGTTAAGTGACTTTCCCAAGGTCACACAGCTACTAAGTGTGTCAAGTGTCTGAGGCTGGATTTGAACTCAGGTCCTCCTGACTCCAGTATTGGTGCTCTGTTCACTGTGCCACCTAGCTGCCCCCAATTTAATTTTGTGTCATTTTAACTATAGTGGATGATGTACTCAGAGGCAGTGGTCTTCATGTTGTGCTCTTGTACTGAGTGCAATCACATCAGATTCAGTTTTCCCTCTATAATGTGATAGTCCCTTCCTCCTCGTTTCTCTAGGAAATAAAGGATACAATTCAATAAAATAGGAATAGGAAACCAAAGTGGGGATAAATGATCATCATCATCATCATCATCATCATCATCATCACCATCATCCATTTTCTATTTCTTTAACATTTATATGGTAGAAAATAAAATGTTACTATTATCTTGATTTTACCCACAAGGAAGCATAATCAGGGATATCCAGTGACTTGCTCATGGTTACATAAATATTAAATATCAAGGACATGATTTGAACCTGACTCAAAGTCCATCAATCTGTCCTGTGTCATAATATTATATATTGGGATATATAATATATAATATAGCAACATCTAGTCAATGAATCAGTATTTTTTAAACACCTCACTTTGTGCCTAGTACTGTGCTAAATGATATATGAAGACATTAATAACCCAGTCTGTGTATTCAAAGAGCTTACATTTTATAGGAAACTCACCTATATTAGCAGACTGCTCAATGTGTCTAACAAAACAGTAAAAGTGAATTCTCTGCCATTTAAGCTGACCTCCACTCTACTAGCACAACAGTAATAAATTAATATACCCTGCCACTTGTTAGAACCTTATAATTAAATGAGACTATATAATAAGGATGATTTATATTTCTAAATTAGAGTATTTGAACTAAGAAGTTCTTTATGAAAGAAGGGAAGTTATTTCTTTTTCCCATAGTCAATAAAAAGGATAAATATTATTTAGAAAATATTACATTTGATGACACAATAAGAAATTTTAGCTGGAGGGCAATTTGTTTGGTACATGTAAGTAATTTTTTTTAAATATACAAATATAAAAATATTATCATTCTTCCATAGCAGCAATCTCCTCCAAACAAATACTTAACATTCCTGCTTCATTCCATTTCATAGCTACCTAATCCCACAGAGACTAGACCTGCAGTCTATTGACATGTAGAAGGGTTTCCATTGAAGTTTTATAAAAACAAATTTTACATTCATTTTGGGGAATAGTTTTATGATTTTGGTCTACAATTAGCTTCATTATTAAGGAATTATTGAGCTGGGTACTGGTAAAGCCAATCATGAGCAGCTCTCCTGATGACTGCTAGTGTGAATAACTTTAAGTATCTAATTGCATAGTATAGTGAACTCTCTATTTATTCAGCAATAAACTAAAGCATAACATTTGAGAAACTGACGCACAATATTCACAACAATATAACATAATGCCTTATCACTAAAGTGGCCACATCTACCCCTAGGTCACAGTAAATCACAATCTCATCAGTCAATACAGAGTATACAAATAAAGTCTTCTTTCATCTTAACTTGAGACTGACTTCCAAACCCCATGGATTTTACTCCATGGACTGACCACTCCCAGCTCTTGCCTGGATTCACACATAGGCAACTCTCCTCTCCTGTTCTGTATCTCAGCTCATGGGGACAGCTCCACCCCAAGCTCTTCACAGCTTCCATTTCTAGGAAAACAAAGCTTAACAGGGCTACAACAATATTTGTGCCCATTACCAGCACTATCATCTGAATTAACTTTCTCTATGACAAAGTAACACAAATCAACAGATAAGGCTTCTGTCTGAGAAATCAAACACAAATCAACAGTAAAGTCCTCTTTCAGGACTTCTGTAACAACAGTAAAGTCCTCTTTCACAACTTCTGTAACAACAGTACAGTCCTCTTTCAGAATTCCTATAACAGTAAAGTCTTCTTACAGAACTTCTAAGATCAACAGACAGGGTGCTTCTGTCTGACAGAACAATAGATAGAGTGCTACAGAGTTCAGACAACACAAATATTCTCTCTCTCAGTTCTCAGAAAGTGACACAGATCAACAGAGCACTGAAATCACAAGCATTCTCTCACCTCTGTCTGCTCCCAGCTCTCCTTGAGCTTTTTCTCTGCTCTTCTCCTTCCTGTTCCACCCTTCCGACTCTACCCTTCCTATTCCACTCCTTCAACAAGCTCCTCCCACTGTGGGTTCCATGTGATTACATTAAGCATATTAAGGGCAGGGAGTATCTTCAAACTCCCTTAGGCATATTAAGGGCAAAACAATGTGTACTATTTCCAACAAAGACTCTTGATGCAATCAAAGGCTAGGCTCAAAGGCACTTGAATAGCTGAAACAAGAATCAAAGTACTACTTTCCTTGCCATTACAGTATCATGAAAAATACCTTTTTTTCCCAGAACTATCTACCTTTTCAGAGTCTGTTTACATTTCAAAAATTTAAAAATTTTTGAATTTCAAAATACATTTCAAAATAGGTCATGTACTTAAGAATTTGCTTTGGAGAATTAACCAGGGCATACTGTGGACCAAGATATATACTGAGAAATGTTTCATCAAAATGCATATTTCAAACCTATATGTTCTACAGTGTTGAAGGTACATGTCCAGACAAAATGTCTCATAATTATCTGACTACATGTTAAACGAAACTAAAGAGATGGAATAATAAAGGCACTAGTAATCTGTTATCTTTCTCTTTGTGGTTTTAAAAGCTATGGTCACAAGATGTTAGAGTTGGAAAGGATGTCCTTAGAGATGATCCAACAGATTAAGATTCTTAACTTGATACCTATGAACATATTTTTTATCCATTTGTTTTTATTTTTATTACTGTTATAACTATATTTTCAAAAATATTATTTCCTTAATAATCATATATATGTATATATGTACATGTGTGTATATGTGTGTGTATGTCTGAGTGTGTGTGTGTGTGTGTGTATTTAAAGACATTATTCTAAGAAAGGATCTCTAGGAATCACCAGACTGCTAAAGGGGTCCATGAAACAAAAGAAGTCAAGAATCCCTCATCTAGCCCAATTCCCTTATTTTTTATGTGAAATGATAAATGATATTCTCAAAGTCATGTAGTTAATAAGCAGTGGAGACAGCATAGGGCATCACATTTTCTGACTCCTAGACCTGTTCTCTTTCTCTTGTACCACTTATTTCTATTTTAATGTCATGTTAAAAATATAAGAAATTGAAATTATACATCTGTTACATATTTTACATCATTCCTTTTCATATCTTCTTATATTTCAGAAAAATTTACTTACTTACTATGCACTAAACTTGGCTATTTGTTCTGCTAATTCTTTGTCTTTGTATGAGATGTCTCCTATAACTGTAATAAACCACATCACCGCACCTCGTTTACCTCATTTTCTACCCTCATACACGCAAACCCCTCTTTCCTTCATTGTGTTCAATATTTTCCTGTAGACATATTACGTTAAAGAGAACAAACTGCTTGGGAGCAAAATCAATGAGTACAATTTGAAATATTTACCTTCAGGAACCATATACTTAGATGATTTTTCCCTTTACAATCCCCATTTTAAAAATTACATAGATTTAAATATTATATTTGAGTGTGTAAAAGAGGGCTTGGGGCAATAGAATTCATAATAACAAAGAACATTTTATTAAAAGAAAATAGCTTATCTTTATAAAGAATACACACACTATTATTAAATATAGTTTATTGTCATATTACAAGGTATATGCTCTAGTATGTCTTTGGACATTTGATCTCATTTTTTGTTGGTGTTCTTCCTAATGATACAGATAGTAACTCACTCATACCCTCTCATCTTCTGCAAATTTTGTCCATGTAACTTTCCAAAGATAATGTGGTGGTTTGCTTCTCCAACTCATTTTATAGATGAGGAAACTCAAACAGGGATACATGACTTGCCCAGAGTCGCATAGCTAGACAGTGACTGAGATGAGATTTGAACTCATGAAGATGAGTTTCCTGACTCCAGGCCTGGCACCCTATAAACTGTGTCACCCAACTGACATTTAATGAATTTCTATACCTGTGCATTTCATTACATACATCAAGCTTATGGAACTCTAAAAAGTTATTTAGTGGTGGTAATTTCTTTTAGGAAAACTTTGAGCTTCTTAATTTTATTTTCTCATGGATTAATAATATGGCACGTTGTGTTGTCAGAGGTTTCAAGATGTTGAAACCCTAGATACCAGAAATTTAGAGCCGAGTATTTAATATATGAAATGATGAATGTAATGAACTTCAGGTTCTTGGTGATTGCTGATACATATGCATGTGGTCTAAGAATAATGTGACTTTCTTGCTATTTTTCATATTAGTAACTTGCCACTTCTTTCTGTCTTCTACGGAGGATGGATTATACAAACTTAGGCTCCCTGGGGATATTGGTTAATTTGCACCAGATAATTTACCAAGCACAACTTATACATCACTAATTTCAAATATGACATTCCTCATGTCATTTACCTGGTAGTTTGGATTCAGGCTATTTCTGACCAAATAATAAGGGTAAAGGCAGGGGAGTAAGTTAATAATTTTTTGAAGTGAAAAACCGTTTTCTACAATAATGTGAATTAGTGCCTAGATTAGAGAAAGTTTTTATACATGAGATATCCATTTTTCTAAACTGGACCAGACATAACCCTATGTCTGAATAATTTTATTTAGAATATTAAAACTTCCTTTTGAATTATACTGAAAAGTGTACTTGTTTTAGATAGGACTTCATCTGTCTCCTGAGTGAAGAGCAAGTTGACATTGATCTGAATTTTTCTGTATGCTTCTTGAATATGCTATTCAGGCTTCCAGCAATGTTTGAGAGTAAATTTTAACATCAGAGTAAGAAAAGTATATTTTGGTAACTTTCCAATTCAAAACATGTACTATGGAAGTAACTATACATCTAGATGAAAACTAAAATAACTATATAATTTCCTGTGTATTTCTCAACATTCATATGTTTAGCATCAGAGGGAACAAAATATGCTAATACGTAATGTAGGTTTTTGCTTTTTTAAGGTTTCGACTGAATATTTGTAATCCAAAGCATATACCTTCAAGAAAATGTATTGAAATGTTGCCTTTAGTAAATTAGATTTTCCAGTGCAAAATAGACAAAGGCAGAAACATCTTACTTTTAGTAAGGTAGGAAATAATCATTCTAATAGTAGACAATAATTAATAACAGAGAAAGTTTGATTTATGAAACACACACACATATAGTAGTGAAATAAACAGATGATTTCTGATGTTATCCCTAAAAAATCAAATGTGGAAGAACATAGAAATTACATGGAAGTCCATTTTAATTGGTGCAGGTTCATCATAACAATTATATTTAAAAATTGAATGTGTAAACTTCAGGCTTCCATTGTGAGTGTTCAAATAGAAGCAAGATGATAGTCAGCTTATTAGGAATGTTACACAAAGAAATTCATGCATGTGTGTTTGGCCTAGATGTTCTTAAAGGATTCTTCAATTTATTTTTAAATTGACATATTTTCCTTTCAAATTACCTTCATTTCTCAATATCTTCTAACTCTTTTAAGAGTTTGTGATCCTAGATTCAAGTGAAATAGAAGTTAAAAATGTAATATTTTCCTCTAAATTCAGCTTCCTATTTGTCTGTGTACATGTGTTCATTTTTTTTTCATTTTCAAACTATTAGAGTGAGTCAGGAAGAGGATGCAAGGAGTTTGCCTGAGCTTTATTTGTTTGAGTCTCTGAATCTATTCAGATGTAAGGTATTACCAGTCTGCCTGATGGGTGCAGTATTTATGGGGAAGTGCAAAAGAATTGTAACTAGCAGACAGCTACTTAAAATCATCAATTGAGGCCTGGCAAAGGTCTTCTACAGATGAAGAAACTTACCTTCAGAGAAGCTAGCTGACTTGCCTAAGGTTACACAGGTATTAACTATAGAATGAAGGTTCTGTCACTCCAAATTTAACTGCTTCTTAGATAAATTGTAATTTAGGTCTCAAGGACTAGGGAAGAACATTATGTGATAAGGCCATGTCAGGGGCATATCAAGTGTGGGGAACCTGCAGCCTTGAGGACACATGTGACCCTCTGGGTCCTCTAGGGCAGCCTTGTCTGAATCCAGATTTCACAGAACAAATCCCTTAATGAAAGGATTTGTCCTGTAAAACTTGGACTTAGACTCCATAACTCTCTCTCTGCATGTGGATAGCCTTTTCCATCCTGAGTCTTCTGGAGTTGTCTTAGAACTTTGCATCACTGAGAAGAACCCAGTCTATCAAAGTTAGTGATAACAGATGCAATGCGTCTGTAACTACGTACAATGTTCTACTGCTTCTGCTCTCCTCACTCAGCATCAGTTCATATGAGTCTTTCCAGGTTATTATGAAGTCTGTCTGCTCCTGATTTCTTATTGCACAATAGTTATTCCATTACATTCATATACCACAACTTGTTTAGCCATTCCCCAATTGGTGGGTATTGCCTTGATTTCCAATTCTTTGTCACCACAAAAAGAGCTGCTATAAATATTTTTGTACATACAGGTCTTTTTCCCATTTGTATGATCTCTTTGGGATACAACTCTAGAAGTGGTATTGCTGGATCAAATGGTATGTACATTTTAATAGTCTTCTGAGCATAGTTCCAAATTGCTCTCCAGAGACAACTCCAAAAGATTCATGATGTAAGAATGCTTTCCACATCCAGAGAAAGAATGACAGAGTTTGAATGTAGATTGAAGCAAAATATTTGCTCTCTCTCTTTTTTGTGTTTTTGTTTTGTTTTGTTTCTTCTCTCTCATGGTCCATTCCATTGGTTACTATTCTTCTTTACAACTTGACTGCTGTGAAAATATATTTAATGTGAAGTTATATGTAGAACCTATATCAAATTACATGCCATCTTGATAGGGCAGGGAGGGAGGAGGAGAAAATTTGGAACTCAAAAACTTGTGGAACTGAATGTTGTAAGCTAAAAATAAATAAATTTAAAAGGAAAAAAAATTTTTGAGCTTAGTCAAAAGGCTGGACTCAATTACCTAGAAGGCCATATGTGACTCTGAGGCTGCAGGTCCCTAGCCCTGGGACATAGAGAGGTAGAGCAACCCCCAAACTGGCAAGCTGATCCAGCAAAGAAGGGTGCAAACAGAGTCATGGTATATAAATTGGGTATGGATCAGAGATGCTGAAGGAGTTATATGGCAAGGTCTCAACTTGGGGTGTGGGTGGTAACTTTGCTCAGAATGGAGAAAATGGAGGCAGGCAGGTCCAGGCACAGACAAAAAAGACCTGAAATGACTTTAAAATATCCCCCACTTTTAAAAGCAGTTCAGTCATCTAAATGTTCTAAGGTTTTTTACAAGCTTGAAAAAAATGAGAAATTTAAAGCAGTTACTAATTGCTTTTTTTTAAAAAAATACATTATCTGTTAATACTTCCTTCATTTAGAACTCAGACTTTCAAAAGCTTCAACACTTCAAATAATAGCGAGAATAATCTATGGAAAGGAATGGCAGTGGAGTGTAGTATAGGCTTCTGAACTGCAGACATAGCTATTACAAGGACTCTTTTTGTATCACTTTAGCGTTTTCAGAGTGAGTTCCCTATCTCATTTGAGCCTCATAAAAGCTTGAACAATAGTCAAGTAAGCCAATATTTTCATTTTATACATGAAGAAATTGGAATTCTAGGAGCTTCAATGAGTAGAAGAGAATATAAAATAAAGGTATTCAGCATGCTCCTGTGGGTCCATATTTCCAAGGGTTGCCTAAGCTAGGTTAAAATGTAATTTGGGAATATTTAAGAAAAGAAATAAAAATACAATAAATTGTAGATAATATTGCATTTTAAAACTGAGTCAGTATGTACCCTATAGGGACCCTTATTATGGGTTAGTGGCCCTCACTTTTATTTGAGTTTGACTTCTTTGACAACTCTGAGTATAGTACAGTGACCTTACAGCACAGTGATTAGAGACCTGGACTAGGAATAAGGAGGACCTCGGGGGGGGAGTCAAGATAGCTTCTTAGAAGCAGGAAAATCCTGTAGCTCTCCCCATAACCACCTGAAATACCTATATAATATGACTGTAAAAAAAAAAATTAAAGCTCCAGAACCCACAAAGTGGCAGAGAAACAAATCTCCTGCTGAAGGCAGCCCGGCAGACAGACAGTAGGGGTTCATCACAGCATGCTGGAAACCTAGCCTAACCTGGCATGAAAACAAAGTCTTAGCCCCAGGGCAGCTTGACCAGCCCAGCTGGAGCATTCAGGAGAGCATATCACCAGCAGCTGTGGCGCTTTCCAGAATTATCAACACATAAGAGCCAAGGAAAAAGGGAAAGGTCAGTGAAAACCAGCTGAATTTGGGGAGGATGAAGGAGTCAGTCCAGCCCTCTGCCCCCAGAGACAGAAGCAGCTGAAGCAGCAGCCATGTAGCTACCTCAACATAGCTGCTTCAGTGCACCTGGCCTGCAGATTGCAGGGAGGCCAAGTGACCAGTCAGTGGCTAAGTGCTCTTGTCTTAAACTGTCTGGATCAGGATCATGGTCTTGGGTGGTAGTCCTGAGGTGTGTGACCAGTGAGCCAAAGCTGGTGGAGGCTGTAGAGATGACAACCTCCTAATTGCTCCAGCAGCTGTGAAAATCCCAGCAATTTGGGACAAAATTCTCCCCTCTGCAAGTAGAGTTGTACTGTGGTAAAGAGCTCAAAAGTCAAGTTAATTGACTGGCAACATGACCAGGCAAAGGAAGCAAAGCAAGTACAGCAATCCAACTTTAGATTCCTTTTTTGGGGACAAGAAGGATCAAAGCATGGAAGGGGAGGAAGACAACACAGGCAGATCACCTGCACCAAAAGCTTCCAAGAAGTATATGAATTTGTTACAAGCCATAGAGGAGTTTAAGAAGGATTTTGAAAACCAAATAAGAGAAGTGGAGGAAAAATTGGGAAGAGAAATGAGAATGATGCAAGAAAAGCATGAAAAGAGAGTCAACAACCTGACTGAAGAAAATAACACCTTAAAAATAGACTAACTCAAATGGCAAAAGAGGCCCAAAAAGCCAATGAGGAGAACAATGCCTTAAAAAGTCCAATTTGGCAGATAGACAAAGAATCTCAAAAGCTCACTGAAGAGAATAATTCTTTTAGAATTAGAGTGGAGCAATTGGAAGCAAATGACTTTGTGGGAAATCAAGATACTATTAAACAGATCCATACAAATGAAAAATTAGAAGGCAATGTGAAATACCTCATTGGAAATACCATTGACCTGGAAAATAGATCCAGGAGAGAGAATTTAAAAATTATTGGACTACCTGAAAGCCATGATCAAAAAAAGAACCTAGAAAACATCCTTTAAGAAATTCTCAAGGAAAATTGTCCTGATATTTTAGAACCAGAGGGCAAAATAGAACTTGCAAGAATTCACCATTCACCTCCTGAAAAAATCTCAAGCAGAAAACTCCTAGGAATGTTATAGCCAGGTTTCAGAGTTCCCAGACTAAGGAGAAAATATTACAATCTGCCAAGAAGAAATAATTTTAATATTTTGGAAACTCAATCAGGATAACACAGGATCTAGCAGCTTCTACATTAAGGAATCGAAGGGCTTGGAATATGACATTCCAGAGATCAAAGGAGCTAGGACTAAAACTAAAAATCACCCACCCAGAAAAATTGAGTATAATGTTTCAGGGGGAAAAAAAATGAGGTGGAGGACTTTCAAGTACTCTTTTTTAAAATTAACTTTTGTTTATTTTTAGTTTATATTATTCATTTCCGTGAGATTGTGAGTTACAAATTTTCTCCCCATCTTTCCCCTAGCCACCGCTGCAAAACAGCAATCCCACTGTGTACCCCGTCCCACAATCTGCTCTCTCCTATATCCTCCCCCATTGTCCCTCTGACATTCTAGTAGGGCAAGATGGATCTCCCTACCCTAGTACCTGTATATCTTATTTCCCAGGTGCATGTAAGTAATAATGATAATGATAATAATAATAATTATTATTATTGTATATATATTTTAAAATAAAATGTGTATATATGCATATATATGTATACATATATATATATTTTATTTTAGAATTTTAAATTCTATATTCTTTCCCTTTCTCCCTCATCACCCACACCCACTGGAAAGATAAGTAATTCAATACAGGCTGTATATGTGTAGTTACCCAGAACATCTCCGCAATGTACATATTGTGAAAGACTGATTATGTTTCCCTCTTTCCTATCCTGCCCTCCACTTGTTCTATTCTCTACTTTGTCCCTGTCCCTTTACAAAAGTGTGTGCTTCTAACCACCTCCACTGCACCAACCTGTCCTCCCCTCTATCACCCTCCCCTCTGACCACCTTACCCCCTACTCTCCTGTAGGGCAAGATACCCAATTTAGAGTGTGTGTCATTCCTTCCCTAAGCCAAATTCAATGAAAGTAAGGTTAACCCATTCTTTTTTGCCCTCCTGTTCTTCCCTTCCATTGTAACAGTTATCCCTTGCCTGTTTTATATGAGAGGATTAACCCTATTTTGTCTCTCCCTGTCTCCTCTCATTCTATTCCTCTCCCACCTCTCAATTTCACTTTTGAAAACATCATCCCTTCCTATTCAATTGGTCCTGTGCCCTCTGTCTATGTTTATGTATATACAGACACTCACATATGAATTCTTACACATATATGCACTCCTATATATACATATGTGTATGTACACACACACAGACACACACACACACACACACACACACACACATATACATTCATATTCCCTTCACCTATTCCCATACTGAGAAAAGTTTCATTAAGTTAAAATTATCATTTTTCCATGTTGCCATGTAAATAGTTCCATTTTGATAAGTTCCTTATGCATTCTTTTCCATGTTTATCTTCTCATTCTTCTTATATTTGAATGTTAAATTTTCTATTCAGTTCTGTTTTTTTCCTCAAAAATGCTAGAAAGTCCTCACCTCACTGAATGACCATATTTTCCCCCAGAATAGAATACTCAATTTTCCTGGGCAGGTGATTTTTGGTTTTAATCCTAGCTCTCGGGATTTCTGTAATATCGTATTCCAGGCCCTTCAATCACTTACTGTAGAAGTTGCTAGATCCTGGGTTATCCTCACTGTATTTCTGCAGTATTTAAATTATTTCTTCTTGGTAGCTTGCAATATTTGCTCCTTGATCTGGGAACTCTGGAACCTGGCTATAACATTCTTAGGAGTTTTCTTTTGGGGATCTTTTTTTAGAGGTGATTGGTGAATTCTTTCAAGTTCTATTTTGCCCTCTGGTTCTAAAATATCAAGGCAATTTTCTTTGAGAATTTCTTGAAGGATGCTTTCTAGGTTCTTTTTTTGATCATGGCTTTCCAGTAGTCCAATAATTTTTAAATTGTCTCTCCTGCATCTATTTTCCAGGTCAGTGTTTTTTTTTTTCAATGAGATATTTCACATTGTCTTCTATTTTTTCATTTGTTTGAATCTGTTTAATAGTATCTTGATTTCTCATAAGGTCGTTTGCTTCCATTTGCTCCAGTCTAATTCTGAAGGATTTATTCCCTTCAGTAAGCTTTTGAAATTCTTTTTTTCCATCTGGCAAATTGAACTTTTTAAGGCATTCTTCTCCTCATTGGCTTTTTGGGCCTCTTTTGCCATTTGAGTTAATCTGTTTTTAAGGTGTTATTTTCTTCAGTCATGTTCTTGATTCTCTTTTCATGGTTTTCTTGTATAAGTTTCATTTCTCTCCCCAATTTTTCCTTCACTTGTGTTATTTGGTTTTCAAAATCCTTCTTAAGTTCTTCTATGGATTGTTATCAGTTTATATTTTTCTTGGAAGCTTTTGGTGTGGGTTTTTTGCTTGTGTTGTCTTCCTCCCCTTCCATGCTTTGATCCTTCTTGTCCCCAAAAAAGGAATCTAAAGTTGGATTGCTGTACTTGCTTTGCTTCCTTTGCCTGGTCATGTTGCCAGTCAATTACTTGGCTTTGGGGCTCTGTAGAACTCTGCTTGCAGAGGGTAGAGCTTTGTCCCAAATTGCTGGGGTTTTTGCAGCTGCCAGAGCTATTAGCAGGTTGCCGTCTCTACAGCTCCCACCAGCTTTGACTCACTGTTCACGCACCTCAGTACCACCACTCAAAACCCTTATCCTGGTCCAGGCCAGTCAAGACAAGAGCACTTAGCCACTGAGTGGTAACTTGGCCTCCCTGCAATCTGCAAGCCAGGAACTCTGAAGTAGGCATGTGGAGGCAGCTGTAGGGCTGCTGCATCAGACCGCTTCAAAGCTCTGGAGGCAGATGGCTGGACCCTCTCCCCCAAATTTCCCAAGTTCCACTGATCTTTTCCCTTTGTCCTTGGCTCTTATGGGTTGATAATTCTGGAAAGCACCACAGCTGCTGGTGATCCACTGTCCTGAAAGCTCCAGACATGGCTTCTCCTGGCCACCCTGGCAGTAAAGCCGCAGGTTCATGTGGGGCTGGGAGCAGAGACCCATCATGCTGCAATGAACCTTTCGCATCTGCCTGCTGGGCTGCCTTCAGTGGGAACTTTGTTTCTCTGTCACATTGTGGGTTCTGGAGCTCTAACATTTGTTTAGAGTCATATTTTATGGGTATTTGAGGTAGTTATGGGAGGAGCTCACAGAGTTCTCCTGCTTCTATGCTTCCAATTTTATTCTGCCTCCACTTTCAAGCATTCTTGGTGAAAAAACCAGAGCTTAATTGAAAATTTGACATTCAGATACAAGAAGCATGAGAAGGTAAACAGGGAAAAGAAATCATAAGGGATTTATCAAAGTTGAACTATTTACATGCCAACATGGAAAAACAATAGTTGTAATTTATAAAACTTTTCTCAGTACAAGGATAGTTGAAGGGAATATAAATGTATGTGTATGTGTGTGTGTGTGTATATATATGTATATGTATGTATATGTGTGTATATATATATATATATACACACATATATATGTGTGTATACATACATGCACATATGTCTATGTAGGAGGATATGTATGTGTATGAATACATATGTGAGTGTGTCTATGAGTACAGGTATACATAGACAGAGGGCACAGGATCAATTGAAGAGGAGGGATGATATTTTAAAAGGTGAAATTGAGAGATGGGAGAGAAAGATAATTAAGGGAGACAGGGAGGCACAGCATAGTGTTAATTATCTCATATAGAAGAGGCAAGGGATAATGGTTACAATAGAGAGTAAGAACAGGAAAGCAAAAGGGAATGGGTCAACCTTACTCTCATTGAATTTGGCTTAGGGAAGGAATCACATAAACTCTAAACTGGGTATCTTGTCCTATGGGAGAGTAGGGAAGGGACAAGAGGGGGGATGATGGAAGGGAGGGCAGGGAGGGGGAGAGGGCTGTTAGAAGCACACAGTTGTGTAAAGGGAATGGGAGAAAGTAGAGAATAGAACAAGTGGAGGAGTGGGATAGGATGGAGGGAAATATAGTCAGTCTTTCACAATATGTCCATTGTAGAGATGTTCTGCTTAACTGCACATGTACAGACTGTATTGAAGTGCTTGTCTTTCCAGTGGGGATGGGTGGTAAGGGAGAAAGGGAAAGAATCTAGAATTTAAAGTTCTAAAATCAAATGGTAAAATATATTATTATTATTATTATTATCATCATCATCATCATCATTATTATTATTATTATTATTATTATTATTATTATTATTATTATTTACATGCAACTGGGAAATATACAGGCACTGGAGTAGGGAGATCCACCTTGCCCTACCAGAAAGTCAAAGGAGTAATGGGGGAGGATATAGTAGAGAGCATATTGGGAGAGGGGTATGCTGTGGGATTGCTGGTTTGGGGTGGTGGGTGGGGAAAGACAGGGAGAAAATTTGTAACTCAAAATCTTGTGGAAATGAATGATGTAAACTAAAAATAAATAAAATTTAATTTTAAAAAATGGAGGATCTCAATTAAATACTACTGCTGTTACTCTCTAGTTGTATTAACCTAGACAGCTATTTTCCCATCCGTCTGCCTCAGTTTCTTCATATGTAAAATGGGAATGATAATACCACTCCCTCCCATATTTACAAGGAAAAATGAGATCATAATAAGTGTGGAATGTAAAGTGCTGTGTAAATGCTAGCTATTTTGATTGCCTGGATTTGATTCCAAACTTTGCCACTTACACCTGATTTATCTTTAACATCCCTGAGACTCAGTCCCCATATATGGAAAATATAAGAGATAATATTCATCCTATTTGCTATGGCACAGAGATGTTGCAAAGAAACTTCTCTATCAACTTTAAGGTATCCTGAAACCCCAGTACTCAGTTTTGAAGTAGGAATTGTTGCTAGCAGCAGAGATTCCCTTCAAAATAAATGTGGATGTGGACAGTCAAGAAGTACAACATTGTACACTAGATTATACTGTCTATTACAGTGTTCTCCTTTTCCCCCAGATATTTAATGTCCTCTCTAACTTGCCTTTATTTTTTGTCGTGCCAAACAGCCCCTCTAACTCAAGCTACTGTTTCTCAGACTCATGCTGTTGGTCATAAGGGAGATAAGAAATGAGACCATGGATGGATAGGAGCATATACATGCCCATTACTGGAAAAACAAATCTGAACATACCCTACTACCAGGATCATCCTCATATACCATGGGATAGTACATTTTTTATCACACAAACCATATGAAAGCTATACTAGTTAGAAAATATTTTGTATGACAGTTTAAATGAAAAATTTAAAATGTAGGCCCACATAATCATGGAAATATAATTATGTGCTTTAAAAGTTAACTAGAAAATCCATATCCCCAAACTCTAGATAAAAATATGTGCAGAAAGAATATTGGAACCCTTTCCCAGTTGTATAGTCCTTTAAATCTCCTTCTACTCATTCTACTTAAGAAAATATATTCTCCCTAGAAATGCCATAGGTAGTATTTGTTTAAGGGAAGAGGATAGAACCAAATTATTGAGTGCGACAGAAATGCTACCTTGAGATATGCTAATATTAGTATTTTGAAGCTCTCCCTCTTATAAAAGAAGATTCCCTTAAGGGAACATGGATGAGCCCTAGTAAGAATTCAAGAAATGTCATATTGATTTAGCTCACTAGACTACATTTCAGTCTCCTGAATCTGACAGTGGCACCATGGAATATTTTGTAGTGGTAGTATCCCTTCACATTCAAGTTGACCAGACTCCTTATGTGCTTTCATAAATTTCAGTCATATCTTGTTTTAACTGTCACTTTCAAAACCGGATAGTCCTATTCTTTTCAATCACTTCTCATAAGGAAGCCACTCCATCTCCTTGATCATTTTTGTTGTAATCCTCTGGACCTTTTTGAGTTCTCTTATACATTTTCTGAGGAATGTTAACCAAAATTATACCTAGGATAAGATTGTCCTTTCAGTTTGGTTTTCTGCCTGGTACTAAGTTTTATTCTGTATTTCTTAAACACTGTAATACATAGGGCTTAAGTCTCAATCTAATAGCCCAAAGTGACTCTATACATTATTGTGTGGAGGAAAGTGTTGATTAAAAAGGCTACCCTTGCCTTCAATGCCTTCTCCTTTATTTATCCCTTTCAGAAGGTGAATAGGCCTTTTTTCTTAGCCCTAGAGATCCAAAAGCAAACATTATAACATCTTACCCATACTTTTCCTCTCTCTGGAAAGTACAGTTGGTGCAGACTCCCAGTCTTATAGATCATAAAATCATTATAATTAGAGTTAGAAGATATTTCTGAAGGAATTTGGACCAAGGGTTCTTAACCTTTAGCCCATAAACTTGTTTTAATAATTATTTTTACTGTATTTCAATATAATTAGTTTCATTTAAAATCCTCATCCTAATGAAGACATCCTCATCCTTTTTAGAAGAAATATTAAACAGATTAAAATTCTATATAAAGACTTTTGGAACAATATTTATCACTTAAGTCTTAGGTACATGCTAATGGATTTTTTGAATTTAACCAAAAGTAGCTTAGTTTTTGAATGGAACCAATGAAATTGTTAAGATCCAAAAACTGAACCCATATGCTACCATTGGACAACCCATACAACAACCTATGGTCAAACAAATGGCAGTGTCATCTGGATATTTCTATGGAAATAGAAGGATTTATAATGACAACTAAGGACCAGATCATCACCACTTGAAGTTAAAATAGTTATCATTAAAAAGTTGAAACTTAGGGAATAATTCAGATTATGCAAGAAAATGTTAGGAAGTATGAGGTATATTTTTCAGGTTGCAAAAAAGATGTCTCTTGTGAATACCTAGCAAGACATTATATCATTACATGATGGCTAGAATCATCTTGGAAACTATTTTTCAAGAATTGACAGATAATTAATGTTCAGATCAGAAGTATAAAACTCATGTATCCCTGAAAAATCAGAAAATAATCTGTATTTAAACTGGACTGTTATTATAGGCCAAATTATTGCTCCCAATTCTTCAAGCATAAAACTTGCCCTAAAAAAATGAAGAATGTTTTGTTTTATTACATTTTACTAGGTATTACTATGTCAGATGCTGAAAATCTTCAAGCTTAAGGTAACAACAACAAAAAGCTTTCAATAAATGGATACCTACCATAACTAATAAAAGTCATGTTGGAGCAGGATGAGGTACACATCATTTCCAACATCTCGTCTTAAGGTTGTTTTACAGTACATTTTACGATACAAGAAGAACTTACATCCCAATACTTTCATTCAACTACAAAAAAGTTATTTTACCCATCTGTTCAAAGTGTTCAAATTATCAAATAATATGTATTATTTAGAGTTGTAAGTTGGAGGAAAAATAACCATACAGTATTTGACAATTTAAGCACCAATCTGCCAGAAACAGTTTTGTATAATTTATCATTAATCTAATAGCCAAATAATTTCTAACCTAGAGAGAAAAATCCCCAAACTGACAAAGTGATCAGTGCCTTTGGACGTGATTCTTTACCCCAACACAATTCGAGGTAATATTTGTAGGAATACTGAGCAATGGAAAAACATAATTTGTTGAAATGTAGTTTGGGGATAGCATTCTAAAACAGTCATTACTCAGTTCTTTATCATTTCTGCCATGTAATGAAAGGGATCTCTCCATTGCCATCAATATCTTAATCCTTCTCAACATAGATGGTTTCGTTCCACCTGCTTCCAGTAGCTTCAGAGGATGGCAGAAAGGAGATTGTTCTGAGATATACCAATAGCTTAATGACCTCAGAGGTGGGAAGGTCAATTATCCTATTATTATCTTATGCTAAACAAATGGAATGCTTTGGTAAAAGGTTGATTTCCAGTCTTAAACCATTTTCTCAAGTATGGCCTACTGTTATCCACCTAACCTACCTTCAAACAAGAAAGTCTGGAGAGAGTTGTTTATATTTTTAGAGCAGATAAATATTATCTCTTAATATTTCTAAAGAAACTGAAAAGGAAGTTTTTTATATGCTTCCACAATTCCTATGATAATGACAATAACGATAAAGTACTACAGAAATATGAACTATCAGAAATTCCAATATTTCACTGGTATAAATATTTTCTCCATTGATATAATCAAGAACACTCTATAATTTAGTGGAGAGTTTTTGCAGATTGTTGTGATAGAAAAAAAAAATTATTCATCACCTTATTGCCAGGCTTGTAATAAGTGTCTCTGAACTTAGTGACATGCATCTTTCACGGCAGGCCTTTAGTTCATCACTAGTGCATTTTGTAGTCATAAAAATCATCATCATCATCATCATCATCATTATCATCATCATCATCATGACCACCATCTATTTAGAGCTTTAAATTTTAGTGAGGTTTTATACATATTTTCTCACCTGATCTTATAATCCTTTAAAGTTCTATAAGACCTGCAAAAGTGTGTACTCTATTGGCATAACTTTTGAGAACCCAACACGATTTTCATGTGAAGGGACATGAGCATAAGGTTTAACAGAAAATTACATATTGAATGTAATGTGTAAACTTTTTCTTAATAAAGCCTGGTCATCATTATTATTGATAATTTCAGTCATTATGAGTTAGACAACTGAACTTGTACTGTCCCTAGCACAAGTCTTATAACTTTAAATAATAATTTTAGCTCAGATTTGTATTTCCTACGTATTTTATTTTTCGTGTTATTTCAAAATATTTCATATATTTTAAGGATTTTTACTCTTTTTAATAAAAGTAGAGCACATGACTACACAAAGAATGAAACATAGATGCCTTTTTTCAAACTTGTTATTGACTTAAAAGAGAAGCAGTTGATTTTTAAGTTGCTTTCTCATCATCATAGCTACAATTATCAGAATAACTAGACTTTTAAAATATTTTCTTTATTAGAATCCCTAAAACAAAATGCTACTTTATTCTTGTCATTGTCTCCAACCCTCTTAGTTTCACTTGCATTACAGTTTTGCCCTGAGAAATGAGGTATATTTCATGCTATTGCCAATAGAATGCAATATCCCAAAGGGCAAGGGATATTTTGGTTTTGTTATTATATATCAAGCATTTAACAGTGACTTTTACATAGTCATTACTTAATAATGGTTTGTTGAATTGAATGGGATGGAATGTTATCATTATAGCCTTCTCATGGGAAGACATTATTATTTAATATTCTGATTAAACTATTTCAACCATGTCCCACCTTCCCAATTCAAAGTATAACTTATTTAAAAAAATTTATTTACCCTTTTGTTTCTTGGTCATGCTATTTCATTATTTTTAAAAGTTTTTAAATTTTTAGTTAAAAAAATAAGTGTAATCACAATGCTAGATATGAGTGTTACACAATTGTTTGACTTGAAATATGATATAAATTTGTTCTTTTGTTGCACCTGGGAATGGGTTATGTCATTTCTGAGATTTTTCTTTTTTAATTATTCATTGCCTCTTATCTATAAAAGTGATGTGTATGATATTTAACATCTCTGATACTTGGGGGACTTTAATTCTTAAGGATTTTTAATTTTGAAAATTATTCAATCAGTGTATGTCTATTTTAGTCTTGTTTCTCTTTTCTGATTTTGTAACTTTTCAGTACAACATAAAATATATCTTTAATCCCTTGTTAACAGTTTTTGGTATATTACCTTTTGAAAATTTAAAGAATATCTTTTGTCTCCAGACCTTAGGATCCATTTTACATTTGAATCTATAGCCCTGTTCATTGACCACAAACTATCCACCTCATCATTGACAATAATTGAGAGTTGGCTGCAAAAATAATTTGTATAGGGATTATGTCTTCTGGATATACCTTTTGGTAGAAAAGCAGTATGCACATTGAGGGTACTCAAGACACTGCTGATGGTGACTTCCTTGCCTTTCTGCCTAATTTACTCACAAAATATTTATATTCTTTGAGATTTCTCTACTGTCAAAAATTACTAGTTTTATTGTACTCTGTACCCCTCACCCTTCTTCTAAAAATACATCTATCACATCTTCCAAGTACATAGCAAGCAGTAAAGAAGGCATATGGGAGGGGAGGAGGGAGCTGGTGAAGAATAATGAGGAGATGGAGGAGGGCAGATTTTATTTCACAGGATTATACATTATAGTAGGATGGTTTACCATAAAAAGCATATTTAAATTTGGTTACCTAAGCTAAGTGATTTCTCTTTGAGATGCTTACCAGCAAAAGCACACAATGCAGCAAGGCACATAGTAAAAAAAGCTTTTGTCATTTTGTTTTTAATTTGACATTTCCATTCAATTAGCTAAATTTTAAGCTTTCTAAATCATTTCAGATTCTTTTCAAATGAAATTTATGCCTACAGGCTTGTATTTTTCATAACATTTAATACAATAACCAACGCATCAGGTTTTTTCCCCTCTCTTTCCTATAATCATTGGGTCAGAGTCATAAATCTTAGAACCATGCATTGATCAAAGTTAAATTACTCAATAATTATAATTTACACCAGTAAAATATTATTCCTGGCATCCATATAACAACCACCCAGTTTTCAAATGAAGAATTCTGTAGCACAGAGAGATTAAGTATTTTCCTTTCACAAATTCTGACAAGCAGATTTGAACCAAGGTTCTTTGATTCCAAATCTTATGCTGTTTCTTTTTTCTGAGTGTGATTGAAGTAGATAAAAATATTTCACTTGTCTCTCTTTAGAATTTAACCCAAATGAATTTTGTTTGCAAAAGATTTGCATAATTGAAGTCAGAAATATACTTTGTCTTGAAGTATCTGGGTATATCCAAGTTCATTTTACAATTTGAAGTAAGAAACAGAGCCTCAACAATGCAGATATTTCATACATGTAGAAAGCCCTACATATATCTAGTCTATGTGGAGAGTCTTTTTAGCAGTAATACATGGAAATACTCGAGTGTGATGAATTCAAATTCTGTGTGAGCTTAGGCAAGTCACTGAAGATTTTTCACGGAGGTCCTTGAACTTTAAAAAAATGATAACTATTTCAACCTAACTGGTTTCCTTCATAATCTTATGTATTTTATTTTATGTGTTTAAAAGCATTATACTGAAAAGGGTTCTTTAGACTTCACAGTACTGCAGAAGTGATTTTATTAAGAAGATTGAAAACTTATGATCTAAAGAAATAGAGATAGTGATATTTTCATTGCCTCACTAAGAGTTATAAAAAATACTTAAATTAACATATTAGAATGTATGTTTAAATTATAAAAATCTAGATATTTGTGTTTATATTTCAATACAATTTTTGAAAATCCATAATTTGGTTGGTATGGATTCTCTCTCCTCTGTTTTAGTAGTCTGTCTTTGTCACTCATTATGGCTGCTGACGATCATGTCTGAGAATTTAGGTCAATCCTCAGACAATAGAGAAATGTACAGGACATTACCAAGCCCATGCATGTAATCTTATCAACTTTCTATGAGTTCTCAGTTTTTGTTTGTCTGACATAGCCTTCAGAAACCGTGAGTCACTTCCAATTTATAAGAAAGCAATATAATAGGACATTCATGGCAGTATAAAACATATAAGCTATTAAGATATCAATATTGTATTTGTATATGCTGGATTAAAAGAGCCTACCGAAATTATGATTGTGGAGTCAATTATTTAGTCATTTCTGTCGTGTCTGGCTCCTCTTGGCAAAGATACTGGAATGGTTTGTCATTTCCTTCTCCGGCTCATTTTACAGATGAGGAATAAGGTAAATAGAGTTGCAAATTGCCCAGGGTCAAATAGCTAGCAAGTGTCTGAGGCCAAATTTGAACTCAGGTATTTTTGACTTCAGGCCCAGTGCTCTATCCAATGCACCACTCAGCTGCTCCTAGCTGAAGTCAAAAAGGCAATAATGAGACAGCCAGACAGATAGACACACACACACACACACACACACACACACACACACACACATACACACACCACAGGAGGGAAGGAGACAGAGAGGAAAAAGGAGGGGGGCAGAGAGAGAGAGCGCCAAGTTACATCTTCAGAAAAGGAGACAAGCAGGATTGTTCCCCTCCCCTCCCCCATCATAACTGTGTTCAGTTGTAAGAGCTTTTACTATAAACCCAGAGGGGAGTTTATTTCCCTATACTAATACCCTCTGAGTTGTTGTATTATGCATGAGAGCATTAATAAGCTGCTGTTTCTTTCTGGTTACATTTAATGCATAATGAAGATTGAATTCATGGCAATATATAGTGATCATGATTATTCATATCTCTCTTAAGACTCTCTAGCTAGTGGGCCATCTCTAACCTGCCTCCATGGGAGCAGCATAATTCAGAACTCTGGCAACACAAAATCAGAAGTTGTAAAAGGTATTACAACGCTGAGAAATTGAGTTTGTTTTACTTACATTAGGTTCTTTTCAAGGGCTAGGAAAGTGGAAGACATCAATAGTTTCAGACATTTTAGAGTCAAAATTGATCCAATGAGAATTACTATACATGAATGCACGCCTAGAAAGATAATATGATGTATATGATATAGAAATATTGGATTACAATGTAGAAATGAACATTATGATCAATCTTCTATATAAATAAAAATCATTTGATGCTTTGTATTTTTATCCCCAGCACCTAGCATAATGCATGGTGAAGTAGGTATTTAATGTTTAATGACTGATCGATTGGCAAATTAATCATACTATCTTCATTTCCACTAACCTTGTAAGAAGTAAATATAAAAATTTTCTCTCCTTTTAATTCCCAGAAGCACAACTTCCCTGTCTGCCTCCCCCACTCCCATATTTTAATCTACCTCTACTTTGAAAAATATCATAACTACAAATCTGATTGCAGGAGATAAATACTTTAAGTATATCAGTCATTGATGATCAGAATGAGTCAACATTAGAGTCGTGATCAATTACAAAACAAAGTAGACTACTACCTAGATACAAAGCACAACTTATAAGGTAGAGGGAATAACAATAAAAGTCTTACTTTTTAATTTAAAAAACCTCATTATGAACAAACTCTATTCTGTGACATATACTTATTCTGCAGTGTCAAATGGAACATGTGACAATGAAAGGCTCAAACCCTTAAGTGGACCATAATACACACCAGGCACAATTGTTATATATAGCCATAAAGTCTTTGTTTGGGGTTGGGGTGGGCAACTGGGTGGGGAGTGGAGGTTATTTTCAAACTTTCCTGAAGTGAACAACAGATGTCTAAGGTCATGATCTGGTCAGCATTCGCTTTTTCTTCCCTTACCAGCTTCCTCTCTTTCTTCTCTCTTCACTTTAGACTGTCTCCTCTATATGCACACAAAGACTCTCTTTTATAATTCTCTAGTAGAACTATACTAAGGATTTTTGCATGTGAGGCAAATATACCAAACTATTCCTGACAGGAAGTTTGTAATCAGGTGGGAAAAGAGGAACAGACACTGTCTAATATGGGGTGAACAGAGATATCCTGGGTTATGGAAGAGGGGGTGAAAACAGGGCATGTGGAAAACAGACTGTCTCCCTGGTCTGATATTGAACAACTTCCAATTTTAACAAATTATTCTTATTAACTAGCTACCAAATTCCGTTGTTTATATACTGCTGAATGAATGACTATGAATAATTTCACAGCCTCTATAATCTACCTTTGAGCAAAGTCCCACTCCAAAATCTTTTGGCTCTCTCCTTTGGTTAAAATGTTTTTCCCCCTCTTAACAATAATTTTAAGTTTTATGTTCACTATCTGAATACAAACAATTAGAATGAATGAAATTCTGATAGATTTCACTGCTCTCTGTTATGGAACTTTAAACAAGTCATGTCACCTTCATTAATGGAGATGAGAAGCTAAGGGTCATGATAGGACAGGTTACAAATCTTTGATCTTCTAAATTACGTATCATCTCCCTTGTCCTGGACTTTTAGAGTAAAAATATCAGAAGAGGAGTAGTATGCATATATGTGTGTGTATACACACACACACACACACACACACATATATATTGTTGTGTGTATACATATATATATATATATTACATTTATATATAAACATATATATATATATGTAATTACCAATAGTCCAGTTAGATAAAAATGATGTATTTTTCTTTTAGTATTTAATAATACACTTTTGCAACAACCTCTTATGTTTCACGTACAGGGACATCCTGCATAATGTTGTCTCGTTTTTCAACAACAGTAGCAATATATTATGATCAAGCCACACTGGAATCAAAGGCAATAGTTTTTCCTCAATTTTCTCTCTTAAATTCTTTACCCTTCCATTGCCTTTCTTCCTTCTCTTTTATCTTCTCTCATCTCCCTTACCTCACATCTCTTTTTCCCTTTCATTACTCCCTTCCTCCTACCTTCCTCTTCTGTAATCTTCTTTATCCAACATTGTTTCTTTGAAATTGCCCCTTGTAATGTATATTTATTTAATAATTTTATTATTTAGTATTTAATTTTTGTACATGTGCCTAATTAGTAACATTAGAGTATGACTATACTTCTCAGATCAATAAGCTGAGATAATATAGATGTCAACCTCAAGGAAATATTCTCTTTGAAAAAGATTCTCATGAAAATCAAATGAAAAAAGGAATTATAAAAGAAAAACTGACTGAATTTAAGTTGCTGCTGTTATAAAGTTTTCATTACAGGCAAAATGACTTTTGTAGGTCTTTGATACATGGACCAATGTCAACATTTATGACTAGGTCAACTTTCTTGAAAGTTTTCTGAAGTTTGTATTAGATCCAAGACAATTTTCTAACTGCAGAAAGCAATCTATCACATACATATAAAACTTTGCTTAGAAGTGTACTATCCCTAACCAAAGTGTTCAGCTACAATATATATACATATATGTATATATATATTTTCTAACTCAGTTTCTCCCTTGTGTTTGAAAGGAATTACAATGGATTTTCGTGTTTTCAAAGCTATTCAGAGATAGTATATGGGTACCCTGATCCAAATACTATACTCGCTTTTTACATTGTTTTCATAGTTGCTGGACACACTTAAGCCTTTTCAAAGGCCATACTGTATGTTGAGGCAGATTGCATAAAAGGTAAAATGCATTGAAGCCCACAATTCCCATGTTTGAGGATAAATGTCACATGTCCTAATATTATTCCTTTCATATAATATTTATATCCATGAATGTGACACCCTGTAGACTTTCATTGTAGATCTGGCTATAACAATGATTTGAAGGTTTCTAATAACTGTATGAGTACAGGCTGGAAAACTAGAACAATTTTGGACACTATGACCAATTAAGCAAAATCATAATGGCATTTCTGAATCACTGGAGCATTTGGAATTTTTAATACAGACACAGACATATATATGGTTATACATAATATATATGTACATCTATATATTCCTCATGCTAGCAATACCTATTTATACAACTGGTCAAATTTATCCTCTAATTATGCATTGAAGAAGAAGCAGCAGAAGATTACAGTGAATATTACTTCATGCCCTGCTATTAATTTCACATTTGTTGCCAGTTGTGCTAGCAGTATCTGTGGGACTTAGAGATTGCCAGAGAAGAACAAACCATCCAGTGTAATGATCCTAAAGCTGCAGGCATTTGCTTGGCAATTTTTAGCAAAGAAGGAGAGGAGTTTAACAAGACATCCATTAGATAGGAGGTGGAGGGATGAGTCAGGGCAACAAAAGGAGAAGAGGGACCAAGATCTGTGGATCACACTCACTAATGAGGCAAATGTGCAAATGTGTCTCTAAAAGAGAAGGATATATACTTGCATTAGCCATTGAGACTGTGGAGGACACTGGAGGAGATGAAATCATCAGGGCCTAACAACAAGAACACTGATGTTCTAGTAAAGGGTGACTCTCTTTACCCAGGTTATTCCAATCTCTTGTCACGTCCCCTTGCTTGTTATGTGCATGCCTTGAGTTTTATCCCATGTAAGGAATTCACTCCAGAATGTGGGAGGAAAATGTGAAACAAAACCTGGTATTTAACACAGAGGGACTCATCTGATTGATGTCTCACCTCTGGTATCACAAATGCATAGGGAGCCAAATTTTAGCCTCAAAATTTTCCTCAAAATTCTGGAAATAGGAAATGAGTAGGAGATAAGAGAATTCTTACTAGGAGAAATAGATTTATCTAGATCCTGTCAAAAGAAAGGCTAAGTTCCCTTAAAAATAATGAAAGACTATATAGATATATTTTAGTGTTTTCCTTATATTCACAGCATATTAAAACACTGTATTTCCTTACTTTCAAAATATTAATGAAAATGAAATTGAATCCTTGTTTGAGCTCAGTCTACTTCCAAAATGCTGTATGTTTTTTGTCAACACTTTTATTGTCTCTTTTACTGTCTTCATATGTGAGTAAAATTGCAAGCAAGTATAGACATCAACACACATAAAATGCAAAGTTAATGCCGGGGCCGAATTAACTTTCCTACACTTTCTACTTCTTCATGATATTCTCTTATTGAAAGTCAAAAAGAGCTAAAAGCTTCTCTGGAATCTCATGGGCTTTTCACATTTTAAATAGTACATCTTAGGATCATCCTGTAGTCATTGTCTGAAAAGCAGTAAACCATTGTCAGACTTTGGAAAAGCAGAAAATATAAGTATGTATTATATTATGAGAAGAAATAATTATAACAAGAGTATGAGATGAGGTACCTATTCAAAAGCTGTAATTGCAACTGGTAATTAAACTGAAGTGTTTCATTTTCTCAGTCAGCTCATCAGTGCCACTAGACTAGAAAATAATCTGAGAGTGAACTCTTTCGGGGAAACAGTAGTAATTAATTATATGTCTCAAGGGAAAATATGTTTCTCAAGCTCATTTTGGGGTGACCTCTTAGATAATAAATATTGATTTACTTAGAGGTGAGGGAAGGCAAAAATAGCTTGAGAAGAACTCTGGCTACCATATCATATTAGCTTTAAGTTGAATAGTCATGAAATCCCCATCATAATTCACACTTTTAAATTGAGTCCTGTTGGTAAATGCATCATCCTCCCTCCCTCAAAGAAAGTCAATTTAGAAACTAAATAATTCAGTACCAAGAATGAAATAATCAAAGGTGAAATACTTTATCTTTGTGAAAACAGAAAGGAAAGTGCCTCCTTTTGTTGTGTAGATAATAAATATGTAGTAAGTTTTTATTCTGTCAAATTTGAAAGATGCTTAAGTATAAAGGTAGTTCTATTATTTTTCTAAGAAACTTGTAGCAAATAGTTTTAACATACATACTTCCCCCATTCAAATCTCTGATGATCATCATGTTACAGAGTTGTATGGAGCTTTTGAAGATTAGGCCAGAAGAGCACAAGGCTGGAACAGCACATATCAAGCTGCAATAAGATCATAGAAATAGATTGCCAGCTGAAAACTAGACTACGTTTAGAGTGATTTATCACAAAAAAAAAAAAAAAAAAAACATACTTTTTTGTGTTTTTACTTTGCCACAGTTCATGAAACAGAGTTGCATATGTAGAGGGTATTCTTACACTAATGATATAATAGATCTTTTGAAATACAGAATTATATGATTATGTATCTTGTGAAAATACTGAATTTGAACTATGCAATTCAGGAATCTTCATTCAGCGACAGGACGGAGGGAAAAAGTGGGGATGTGAGCATGATTAACTTGCCACTAAGATACAGAGCAAACAGAAATAAATTTTATGGTCTTTCCTATACTATATTATAGCTGCTTTGAGACATGGCCATGATATGACTTAATTTCAACCTAATTTCTTGGCTGTGATCATCTTTAATGCTATATAAATCATAAATTTAGAGTTAGAAGAATGTTAAAGGCCATTTTCTCTTTCTCTCCCTTTCTTTCTCATAAGAAATTATTTACTAAGTCTTCTCAATTTTTTTCTGTACCATTTTTTATTAGTTAGCATTCCATAGTGGATAGACATCCAGTCTCAGAGTCAAAAAGGTGTGAGTTCAAGTCATACCTCTGACATGTTCTGACTGTGTAACCCTAGACAAGTCAATTCACCTCACGCCAGGTAATTCTTGAAGACTACACTGTGCAGGGAAGAAGCTAACTTACATTAGTGAAGGGAGTTTCCTCATTACAACAACTTTATTCTCATAAAATCTCAGATCCAGTTCCAAAAAAAAAATATCTTTAATCTTTCACTAATTGTTCACTCATATGATCAGCACTTAAATTCATGTTCTTAGTACCTCTTACCTCTTACTTTTCACTTTATTATCTGTAATAGTCTCCTAATTGTTTTACCTAATTCTAGTATCTTCTTCTCTAATCCATCTTCTATACAACTTCCACACTGATATTCATAATGAACAGTTCTGATTATACCACTCCCCTGTTCAAGAAGTTCTAGTGGCTTTCAATTACCTCTAAGGATAAAATGAAAATGCTTCTACTTCACATTTAAAGTCATTCACAATCTAGCTCCAACCTAACTTTATAGGATGCTACTGCCCTTTGAGCACCATACCACCAACAAGGCCTACTTTCTCTTCCCTTTAAACAACCTCATTCCATCATCCATCTCTACTCTTTTATAATCTATTCTTTGTGTCTGTTCTGTACTAATTCCCTGCATAATGGAAAACCTAATTCCTTCTTCCCAAGGAAAGAAGTATTTCAGTTGAAGTGAGAGCTTTGGGTAGAGTGGGAAAGTATGGGTTTTGTTTATAGAATCACATGTCTACAGGGAATAGAGCACCAGCCCTGGAGTCAGGAGGACCTGAGTTCAAATCTGACCTCAGAACTCAGACATCTCACACACACACACACACACACACACACACACACACACACACACACTAGCCGTGTCACCTTGGGCAAATCACTTAATCCTGATTACCCTACTTTCCCTCCTCCAAAAAAGCAAAAAAAAAAAAAAAAGAATCATACATCTATCTATATAAAGGTAAAGGAAACAGATTGTCCTGTAAGAGTGATAGAGGGGTCTCTGTCTTAGTCATTGCTGGCAAGATTTTTGCCACAGTCCTCCTTAATACATTGATCCTTCACCTGGAAGATGGTCATCTACCTGAGAGCCATTGTGGCTTCAGAAAGGGTCAAGGAATGGTCAATATTGTGTTTACTGCCCAACAATGCCAGGAGAAATGCCAGCAGCAGAACAGAGGTCTGTATACAACATTTATAGATCTGACCAAGGTCTTTGATATTGTCACTTGTAGGGACTTATGGAAAATTATGTCAACGTTTGGTTCCCCAGAGAATTTCCTCAGCATTGTACAGCAGTTTCATGATGGTTGCCTGCGTCCTAGGTAATGGACAATGCTGTCTTGCTTTCACAGTCACCAATGGAGAGAAACAAGGCTATGTGCTTGCTCCCATGCTTGTTAGCGTGATGTTTTCAAGCCATCTAGTTGTCAAATACTTTCAATGAGGATGAACACAGCATCAAAGTCAACTACCATGCAAATGGCAAATTCTTTAATCTGAAAGGGCTATAAGCCAAGACCAAATGGAGGGAGTATTAGTGCATGATTTTATGCTTGCAGATGATTGTGCACTCAATGTAGCCTCTGAAGCTGAGATGCAACAAAGTATGGATCAATTTTCTACTGCTTGTGCTAATTTTGGCCTAACAATTAACACCAAGAAAACACAGGTGCTCCATCAGCCATCACCACACTATCCATGTGGGGAACCATCAGTCTTGAATGCTGTGGATAAATTCACTTACTTTGGCAGAGTACTTACCAGGGATGTACACATTGATAATGAAGTTGGTGCATGAATTGCCAGAGGTAGTTCAGTGTTTGGGAGGCTCTGAAGGAAAAGTATGGGAGAGAAGAGTATACTGACTACCAAACTGAAGGTCTACAGAACCATTGTGCTGACTTCATTGTTGTATGCCTGTGAAACCTGGACAGTCTACTAGAGCCATGCCAGGACACTCAATAGCTTCCAATTAAATTGTCTTATGTAGATTCTGAAGATCACCTGGCAGATAAGGTACCAGACACTGAGTTCCTTACTCAAACTAAACTTCTGAAAATGCAACTCTGATGGGCTAGCAGTGTTGTTTGAATGCAAAACATACCCTTGCCAAAAAGTCTATTTTCATGGAGAATTCACATAAGGTAAGTGTTCACATGGTGGTCAAAAGAAGCAATACAGGGATACTCTCAAGGTCTCTCTTAAGAACTTTGTAATCAATTGTGTGACATCAATACTGGCACAAGATCACTCAGCAGGGCATGCCCACATCAGAGAAGATGCTGTCCTCTATGAGCAAAGCAGACTTGAAACAACTCAAAGGAAATGTAGGATGCACAAATTTGGAGAATCTGCCCCAATTGTTTACACAGACAATTTGTGCCTGACCTATGGTAGAGAATTCTGACCTTGTATAAGTTGAATCAGTCACAGTCAAACATATTGAAACTTGACTCTAGCATAGTGACTTCATTTTGGCCCTTTTTGAGAACGAAGGATGATGAAAACAACAAGAGTGGTTGTGTTTGAAGAATCATATGTAGTCTAGTTTGGAAGAACCTGTTTGTGAAGGAGAGTAGAGGGAAAGAAGTTTAAAAAGGTAAGTTAGATAGACATCAGGAAGAGTCTTATTCAAGACTAAGTAATTTATAAATTATTAAATTCAAACCTATGTCTTGGGTTTGTAATAGATGGATACTTGTCCCAAACTACTTATGTATTTTGGATATGTAATCTCTGACCAGAACATATTTCATTTAAAATCTTCTGAGAATTTCACACAGCTGTGGGTAGGATATATTTCTTCAAACTGGGCAATTCAGAATTTCTTCTCTGTCTCTCTCTCTCCAAACACAGATAAATAGATAAATAGCCAGATATATAGATAGAATAGATGTAATATTTACTGCATTAACTCAGATGAAAAATATAACTTAATTTGAGAATATATATCTGTATATGTATGTATGTATATATGTATATATACATAGATAGATGCATGTATATATTCCTATGTCTATCAGAAGCCACACATACCATCAAGCACAACTATCCTTATATATCTGTATGAAAGAAATGCACATTCACTCATACAAATTTGTCACTGCAGATGCTATTGGATTAAATTCTCACTGTGGATTTCAACTCATGGGAAACTCAATAATTCTGGGTTGAGGTTTTGAAAATAACCTGTCCTTAACAATATGTGACACGATGCTTTGTGAATTCCAGGCATCACTAGCCCAGACAAGATGGAATATGCTTGTTTTATACCTGGAAATGTTGTGATACACTCTCATATAAACTTGGCATGACATATTTAGAGGTGAATATCATGAGATCTGTTCTTGAAGTGTAAGAGAGAACATTTGGTTCTGTGGAAATGTGTATGCTAAAAGATGTAATCCAATTGAACAAGTTCATATTTTGTGCTTAGATTATGAAGGAGATCAAATGAAGAGGTATTTTTTGTGGGGAGAGTAGTATGACCAGAAGCATGGGGTGGACAGTATATGTCGTGTTTTGAAAACCATAGGTATGTCAATTTGCCTGGGACTTTAGGGAATGTTACCTAGGGTTGCATTTTAGATCTAATCATCACTGGACACTGCTACCTCTCCAACATCCCAAACTTTCAAATTCCCCTCTTCAGTCACAACCTATTCTTCCACAACACTACCCCCCAAATATCCCTGAATGTGCTCTTCAGACCTCACTGTGACATCTGATCTCTCTATCTTTCCTTTTCTTCCTAGTCCATCATTTGCAACCATAGTCATTTCAACAAAATACTTTTCTCTATTCCTGAATCCCTATTTCCCTTGACCTTTTGCTATTCCAGTGTTCCTACTTACCAACCCTAAATCACTCTATAGCATATATTTTTACTTTACACTCAAGAAGAATTGAGGACAAAGTAGGAGAAACTGTCTGTATGTGATGGAGGTAGAGTAGAGATAGAGGACATAAGAGGTTTGTAACTTTGAATGAAAGACATAATAAGAGTCATGCATTTAACATTGAAGTCACTAAGTGTGAGGACTAGAGCTGGAGTTATGAGGAAGATTAGGAACTGGATGGTGAAGTTACAGGTAAGATGACAGAATGAGCATCTTGACAGATACCTCCAGTCTCATCTCACTCCATACATCCTATAAAGTCAAATTAATCTTCATAATGTAAATAATCTTCTCACTAATTCCCATTTATGCATACAAGTGTCTATAGTGCTCTGGTTCTTGAAGAAGTGATATTAATAATATAATTGAAAAACAAAAATGAAAAAAATAAAATCCCCAGATCAGCCTTTTTTTCCATTTTTAGGGATAGGTCTGAATGAAAAGGCCTTAGATCATGAAAAAATTAAAATAAATAGAGGTGATAACACAGTAAGAAACACTTCATTTTAGTTTTACTTCTTTTTCCTGTCCTTGATTACTCTATGGGACCTCCCTTTAGAGAAAACAACAAAAATGGACAAAAAAGTGAAGCTGGATAGTCTAAGAAAGTGCCATTCTTTTTCACAAAGTCAACTCTCCACCAGTGAGTAATATAGATGTGTTTATATATGTATACATATATACAAATTTAATAGACAACATATTTATAAATAATTTGCATGTGTATAAGTAGATATATACACACAAATAGTGTATATTCTGTATATATGTATATATGCATGCATGCATATAAATATGGAATATAAATATATTAATTCAGTCAATCATAAGGATGCCTATACTCACAAAAATGTATACATATATGTGCATTTATATCTATACAAGCATAAATATGCATACATAATGTATTATGTATGTTTGATTATGTATATATGTGTGTATGTGTATAATTTGTGTGTACCAATACATGTATATATTTGTATGTAAAGATATAACTAGTTTGTATATGTGTGTATACCTATGTATTTATATATGTATGTACATATACCTATATGTGTATTCCATTGCTGAGCCCATGCTCAAAGTCTTATCCATTTGTACAGGACCTCTTAGAATCCTATTTTCTTCCCTTCCCTTCCCTTCCCTTCCCTTCCGTTCCCTTCCCTTCCCTTCCCTTCACTTCCCTTCCCTTCCCTTCTTACTTGAAATAGGCAGATTTTAAATAAAGAAAACCTTGCTTTTAGGACAAGTTTGACTCCAAAGTCTATGTATGATTCAGTAGATGATTATGTTGATAGTGAAACCAGTCAGTAAAGTTCATTTTCATCATGTATCTAATTCACTGTGAGTTGTCCTAAGCATGCCATATTTTGGGAGGAAATAGCTTACATTATGCAGTGACCGATTTTTCACTATCTACTTATTTCAGTCACATATATACCAGTCAAAGATGAAAATTCAATCATCAAATAATTCTGATGAGGTTCTTAATTGTGAATATAGTTGTATGTCTGTTCTATTTAAATTTGTTGACTAAATCTGTGTTATCTTCTGTGTCATTCAATTTATGTAATTTTTCTCTAAAAATTGTTACCCTCAATATCCAATCTATTGTCAAAGGCTTCAGATTTCATCAGTAAAACATCTCTCAGATACTCCTCTTACTCTCCTCTGACACTATTACCACCTTATGTGGATCTTCATCACCTTTCGTTTGGACTAGAGAAATAATCTTCCTGGTGAGTCTGTCTGCTCAAGTCTCTCCCCAATCCAGTTCATCCTCCATTCAGTCATAAAAGTGATTTTCCTAAAAAAAAAACCAGATCATGTCATCCATCTCAATCAACTACAGTGGCTCCCTATCATCTCCAGGTGATTTTGAATACAAAATCATATATTTGGCATTCAAGGCCATTCCTAATTTCTGCCCCCTACCACCTTTCCAGTCTTTGTCCACTTTATGCACCCCCACACACATATGCAGACACTTGATCCAATGACATTGACCTCCTTACTGTTCAAAGTAAGTGTCTTTTTATCTCTGACCATTTTCTCTATCCAACCCCCATGCCTGAAATGCTCTCACACCTCATCCCTGACTGCTAGCTTCCTTCAAGTTCCAAATAAAACTCCATCTTTATGGGAAGTCTTTCCCAACCCCTCTTCACTTAACTGTCTTCTTTTTATTTCCTATTTATCTCCCATAGCTTGTTTGTACATATTTGTTTAATTTGTTTCTCCCTCATTAGATTGTGAATTATCTGAAGGCAGGGACTCTCTGCCTCTTTTTATGTCCCCAGCACTTAGCACAGTGCCTGGCCCATAGTAGGTGTTGAAAAGATGCTTATTGACTAACTGATATCCTCTATTATCTTGTCTAGTTATAAATTCTATGATAGCTTAAGAAAAGAAGAAGAATGTCCTTATTTTGATGAATCTTACTGTTTGATCTCACAGGGTAACATTTTTTAAAAATTTGTCCACACATTTTGGGAGAATACCCCATTTGTAGTCTGTATCCCATAAGCACTGACTAGAGGCAACCTGCTGTTTCAAGGGCTTTGAAACTCAAGCATCCTTAGTCGTACTACAATTAACTCTCTTAATTCACCCATTATGTTTTTCTTCACTTTATTAACTTTGGGGAGCAACCACTGCACTTGATGGTCCTGAATCATTAAGAAGTACTTATTGGCAAAATAATAAAAATAGATGTGTTAATGATGAGAAAAGAATAAGAGCAATTTGATTAAAACTTTTTCTTCAGTATAAAGTAGTCTTCAGTTCTTAGGCCACATTTACCATTTGTTCCAAAAAATGGATGGTTTATTACAGGAAAACAAGAAAAAATAATATTAATTTTTAATTATGGTTTTGTGGCATCCTCCACTAAAATCTTAAATCAATGTTTCCTCATTGAGTTGATGCTGATGTTTTTTTCCAAGACTAAGCTAGAAGAACACAATAGGCATTTAATGCAGGTCCAGTAACAAACATCATTCAAAGATCAGCCAAACTAAGTGAGGAGAGAGGCTTATTGCTAAATTCACTTCCAGATGATGACATTTTTGATGGCAGAAAGCACTTGGAAACTGTCTAGAAAGTTTTCAAGAGTTTGTAATTGGCATTTGTGGAGGAACTATGATCAGTACTGAAACCCTCGATCCTCAAAATTTGGGAACACTTGGCGGCTTTCTGTTGCTTGCTGTGATAAACCATTCCCATTTCACATGATCTTTCAGTGAAATATATTTTCTCTTTATGTACTATTTTCTATGAAATTGGCATGCAAGAAAAAAATGTGCTAAATGTCACAAGTGACTAATTTATATATAATATTTTCTTAATAAAAACAAATAGCTTTGTTTAAGGAGAAATTGCATTTTTCTCTACCAATTCAATATCTGTTCCTTGGCTTGCATATATCTGAGTATGTGTACTTGAAGTAAAAAAAAAAAAAACAAACAAAAAGCAAAACAAACAAACAAAAAGACTGAATTATTCTGTATCTCTCCCGTGTGATTTCCCTTTCTCTCATTTATTTAATTGAACTGAATTCTCTACAAAGTTTGGGGATGTAAACACAAGATTTGTCTTTCCACATGGATATTCCAAGATGGTTTTCAAAACAGTTCTAATTAAAAGGTTCCCACCTTGTTAAATATCCTTATCAAGGTTAACACGTTTAAATATGAGAGATGTCAATTTTATCCAGTCAATTTATTAGTCATATGAGATCATTTTATTGCTATTTTCTGACCAAGTTTTCTTAGTATGAAATATATCTCTACATATATAGACTATTTTTAATCCCATACTCAAAGATCTTCCGCTTTTGTGAAAGCCTGTTGGAACCTGTGCTTTGTTGACATAGCTTTCAAGAACTTGAGATCATCTCTGCACTAAGATGAGGCAGATTGAATAACAAGGAATTTGTTACCAGAGTAATGAGAAATTAATCATAGATTGCTTTTTAAAGGAAGTAAGCAAAATTGTGAAGGAGAGGAGGAATATTCTGCTGCCAAGGTCTATATGGCCACTACCATTGATCCACATTTTTGTTTTAGCTCACCTATCAAAGTCAGAGGGAGAGTATATCAGAATATTCTTTAGCTAGTTCATATGAGAGAGAGAGAGAGAGAGATCCCAGTGGCAGGGAGATCTTCCCTAATTTTGCATGCTGAAGGATCTGTGATGATAATTCTATGAAATGTACTTGTAAAACTATAGCTTGGAACTCTAAAGTGAGATCTTTTTGAAAGGAAGAAAATACAAGTAGGCATATGTTAAAAAATTGAACAAATTTTAGGTTTTATAAAATTAAGATTTGGAAGGAGAGGAGTATTTCCTATACTCACATTAATATATTTATAAACTTATATGTGTATGTTTAGTTATATATGTATATATGTCTATAAATGTCTGCCTCTAGGATAATTCACAGTTGTAGCTCAGTCACTGTGACTATGGTACTGCAAATTCTTTTCTAAGTCCAATAAGGACATATGCAATAGAAGAAATTATTTGAAAGTCACAGCTGAAGATTGAAATCCTATCTTGGTAATCATCAGAATATTATGAAAGTAGAAAATGAACCTGAGGCCCTTTTCAGTGCTCACTTGAAATAATTTTGCCACTGAAATTGCTTAACATGAGTTCACTGATAAGAAAAGCAATTTGGTTTCACTGAAATAGGCATATCAAAATATGGTCTTTCCTACTGGTTTTGCATGGTGTTAAGGAAAGATCCCCAAGAAGGGATATAACATGTGAAAAACATGGATGAATTGGGAAAGAATGAAAAATATGTAATGTAACAAAATCAAATGTAAATAGTATTTCATCCTATCCGAAGCAAAAGTATTATTCTTTATCATTGTAAGAGTGATATTTGTTCATTTTTCCCCTGAAGGGAAATATATTCACTGACTATGGAAAAAAAAATACCTTTCTTGCTCCTCCTGAACTTTCATAGAATCTCCATAGAATGGTGATGCTGTGGGAAAAATACTGAATTTCGAACCCTAGGACTTATTTGAGTCCTGCACCTGTCATTTCCTAACTGTATTATCCTGGACAAGTCATTTTATCTCCTTGAACTTCAGTTTCCTAATCTGTTTAACAAGAATGTTGGGCTAGATGACTTCTAAAGTCCCTTCTGATTCTGAATCTGTGTTCCTATCATCTTATATATTCAGTTGCATTCTCTTAGTCTGCTGCAATATACTCACAAGAGCCCCCCCCCCCCAACCACAGACCCTGAAGCCCCCATAACATGCTACCTTCACATGTGCCTTGGCCAAAGAATTGTCATACAGGATAGCAGGGCACTTAATCTTAAGGCTACTGAGTCCCAGAAATATGTAGCTATTTTCTGTGAATCATGGTAACCTAGTTTATCTCCCCTAGATCATTAAAGTCTATACCTGTATTTCCTGAGGTCTATACACCTTCTGTTATTGCTGCTTTCACTTTACCACTATGGGCCTTTTTTTTGCTGTATAGGGAATGGCAGACTGTCCATCATTACCTACAAACTCCTAGTGGTGTCAAGTCTTCTTAGATTCACAATGGGCACAAGACATAGAGATTCATTAGGAAAATCAAAGAATATGCCCAAAATCTGTTTTTGTAACTGTCTTGCATAAAGAATTAGATACCACATACACACACACACACACACATCCATTAGCCAACTAATTAGTCAATCGACAAGTATTTATTAAATTTTACTATGTGCTAGACACTGTGTTTAGTGTTGGGAGCACAAAGAAAATCAAAATCATTAATTAACTTTGAGGAGCATATATTCTAACCAGGCATCATGTATAAATTAGTACTTAAAAGATAAACACAGAGTAGCTGGAAGGTAATCTTAGAAAGGATGGCACCAATACATTAAGAAAGGTGGGGGAAACAAGATAAAAGTTTACAGAAGCTGAAATTATGCTATTGCAAGACTGAAAAGTCCAGCTCAGGTTGTACTCCTTGCATTGTCTTCACAATGCCAAAACAACAAGAATCTAACCAACACACCAACCCTATTTTGCTAAAATAGCTTAAGCAATGAAGAACTGGTATGATTCTTAGTACATGGGACAGCCTCCAGTCTGTGGTTCCACATATGCAGTACTGATCCCCAAACCCTTCTGTTTTCAGTTAAGACATTCTGCCACCATACTCACAGGAAAAATTGTTCAGCAGAACTCTGTTCTTTGGGACCTGATTTTCCCTAAGAGGAATCTACTGGTTACTGAAAGAGAAATCTTAGGGAAATGTGATCAATGTTAAAATTTGTAATAGAAGATATAGTCTAAAACATGAGAGAGTAAATATCAAAGAGAATACAAAAAAAAGTAAGTAGAATCCCATGCACTAAAATTCCAAAGGGAACTCCACCAATAAGCTCCAGGCCACTTTCAAGAATGAAACCGAGAAGACTCAAAGATTTATAATTCTTACCAGAAGGAAAAGGGGAAATTGTTTAACTAGACCAAAGTAGATACACAAGACAGTCGCCGATTAGTTTATTTTTTTAAATATATGTACAGTAGCAAAGGATGAATATTAAAGCATTTATGTAAGAAGAGTGTCAAGTGCTAACATTTAGAAAGCAAAGACATCTAGAAAATCTATGTTAATTAAAAATTATGTATCAAAGGAGGTTTAGGACAGCTAGTTGGGGTTGATTGAATAAAAAATACGTATTTCTAGAGCTAGAAGAGACCTCCTTGTTTATTCCAACCAACTCATTTGCAGAAGAGGAAACTGAGGCACAGGGCCTTTATGTGACTTGCCCAAATTAAGACAAGTAGGAAGTATAAGAGATAGGATTTGAACCCAGGTTCCCTAACTCCTGTCACATTTCTTTCCACTGTACTGAAGACAAAGTAGCTTAACTATTCACACTGGAATCAAAGCAATGATTGCCTTTTAAAAGCAATATTTCAAGAGGATTAAATTCTAAAATGAATAAAACAATGAAAAGTCATTTGGTATTATTTTAATAATGGTTGGATCTATGGCCTTTGGTGTTTTAATGAGTATTATTAGCAAATATAAAGGTGATAACACTATTCACAGATTCAGGTAAAACTGACACCACTGATGCCATTTTATAGATTACAGCAGAACTAAGAGAAAAGAAAAAAATGTAAATACTTATTTTGGCAATACAAAAATAGCACAAATAGAATCACTTATATGAACAACTTACTTATTGGGGGAGAGAAAGTATATTATATTACCATTGTATTACATTTGCAAACATAATGAACACTGAAAGCAAGATAGCTTCATATATGTTTATTCTATGTATTATTTGTTACCTTTCATGACAACCTTAATTCTTATGTATAGACTATGGATAATCTATCCTGAAGCAAAAACTTGATTAGACTACTTTTTTCTAATTCATGTCAAATCCTTCCTCTTTCCACGATATGGGATCAGTTTGATGTTAAAAAGTCCTAATAGGCTTCTTATACTTGTTGGCATTGGATTCTCCTTTCAAAATTCTCTGGTTGTCATGAGTTTCTGTGCTTGGTTAATTATTCCTCAACATTCTTACTCTCTTCTTTCACTATCACCTTCTTTCTCAACTATCATGAATATGAAATAACCATGGAGGGAAAATAGAGTATCTAAATGTCTGTATACCTTCTCTCTTCCTTGCTCATTTTTGATTAGTGAAGTTACAGTGCATATGTATGCTGGAACATAAAACTTCTGGTTATTGATATGTCTTTTTTTCCACATTCAGAATTTCTGCTTTCTTTTAAAGAAGAGAAATCTTTCGCTTTCCAATATATGTGATTAATTGTCTAGGTACTTTGCAAAATTTATAAGCAATAGTCCATTAGCAAACTCTGCAGCTCTCCTATAGATTTTACTAATTACCTTTCTGGAAAAAAAAAACTTTATTTTTAAGGAGAAGACAGTGTATTTTGAGTGAAGTTAAAATATGTGAAAAAATTTAAATTTTATCAAGGTTCTTAAAAAGATATAATGCATTTTAATCATGGGGGAACCAGTGCTGAAATTCAAGGGGGAAAAATATTTTTAAAACATAAAATAGGATCCTAAAATGTATATCTGGAAGGCAACATTAGAGATTATCAATTTCAGTTTGCTCATTTTATATTTAAAGAAACAGACACCCATATATAGATGCAGTAATTTGTCAGGATCCTAGAGGGAGAGTAACTAGCCATCAGGATTTTAACCCATGACTACAGATTACAAATTCAGCCTTTCAGAAAAACTGGATTTTAATACCATCTGTGCAGCTGTGTGAGCCTGAGGAAGTAATTTCACTTTTCTAGACCTTCATTTCTTCAAATGTAAAATAAAGGGATTGTGCTAATTGATCTCTAAGATAATAATAATGGTATTCATGTAGTGCTTCAAGTTTTACAAAACGCTTTACAAATATTATGTTGTTTTAATCTTATAACAACCTTGAGAGTTAGGTGCTAATATTACCTCCTTTTAGAAGATGAAAAAACTGCCAAAAATCACATAGTCGGAAAGTATCTAAAGTTGGATTTGAAGTCAGGTCTTATTGATTCCAGATTCAGTGCACTATCTACTGTGCTACCTTCTTGCCTTTCAGTTTTAAAACATGGACGAAATATCAGGACAAAAAGAGTCGTTAACATTTTTTACTCTTAAAAAATGAAAAGTAAGTAAGAAGTGGAGTGGAAAAAAAAAGGTGAACAGATTCAATGAATCTGGAATGTAATATTTCTTCTATCCTGAATCTAGATATTTTAGCCATCTCTATAGACAGATACAGATGCATACATTTGGGAACACACTGACCTATGCATTTGGAAAGATTCTAACATGGAAAATTAGATTCAGGGTTTGTTTGTAAGTAGATGATTTCAAAAGCTCTCAGCTCTTGATATTGGTAAATGTATTACATTTCTTTCTTTATAAAATCTATGTATCATTTATTGCACACATAGGAACATTGGGTGTGTGAGGGAAGCTCTCACCCATTCCCATTCTGAAAATGTGCCAGTTCTTTGGTGTATGAAATAGAAAGCTACAGTAGGTTATAAAAATATGATGGATGATTTAGGTGCCCATATTCAGCTGTAAGCAATAAATGCTGAGCTAGACAGAAACTACTATAGGCAAAAACCCAAGTGATTTACTAGCAATTTAAAGCACATGAGATTTCTAATGCATGAGACCCTCAGGCCCATCACTTCTCTTCAGTAATGGGAAACAATATTTTGGTGAAAAATGACACATTTAATTTCAACCTTGTGTTGTAAAAAATAAATGTAGCCTTGTTTTGGTTTTAATTTTTCTTTTCTTCCAAAAAGTAACTGTGCCTCTTATGGGAGGTCAGGGGGAAAGTGAATCTTAAAGAAAGGGAAAACAAAGTAGTGTATTATTAGCAATATCTATTGATAGACATTTGCCCCCATCTGGATGATCACTTAAGTTAAATAATGCCAAAATAAGGGCTCCATAGTATTGTGATAATCCTATCATCTTTACTTTAACATTGGTTTTGGCAGGTTTTCTCAAGAGCTCTTCCTAATGATTTACAATCCTTAGTATTGATGATATTATTGTTGAGTTGTTTTTTTGTTTTGTTTTGTTTGTTTTTTGCATAGATGTGTCTATTATGACTCTTGATAAGTGTATATATGTGAAACAGTCCTTATTCCCTCCAGACAAAAGAACTCCAGGAGGAAGAGAAATGATGGTGCCTACTGGACCAAGTATAGCCCTGTAGTCTCAAAAGGCCATGAACTCAAGTCATAGCTCTGCAGATGACATATAGGATGAATGTCACAGGCTTTCTATATCTCATTTCATCCATTTATGAATACTGACCTACTTTGGAGTTGCAATGACAGAAAAAGAAATAAACTTCTTTTAAGGCATGTTGAAAATATATCCTCAATTTCTACATGAATATTAAACAATAATAATGATGGAATGAAAGGAAAAATAATGGTAAATTTTAAGCAGTGCTGATTTACCTTTCTAATTATGCACTGCCTTGTATTTCTTCTAAGTGTAATTAGATGGAGGCCTTTAATTAGATGTGCCTTTAATTAGAAAGTTAATTAGTCCGTGACCTCCTTTTCTGTCTCATTGTCTTATATTGGAAACTGAAAGTAATTTGCAAATCCCGCTATTTAAGATGTAGAAAATCTAAAAAAAAAAAAAGCAAGGAACAGGAATCTGACTAGTGAAATGTGAATAATACTAGTGATAATAATGTGGATCACAACTCTGATGAATCAGTCTATTGAAAGAATTCACCTAATTCTGGAAAGGATTTAAAGGATTCCTTTTCCATCCTGAAGAGATAGACCCAAAGCAATTCATTTCCCTGCCTGAGAATAAGGGGGCCTGTAATGTGGACAACTGACCAGCGAGATGACTATGGACCTGGAGCATTTCAATTGTGTTTTCGTGACAAAATCTCCCTCAAAGTAAAATATTACATTCTGTCCTCACAGAGGAAAGCCCAATGTAAACAGCAGGGGGGACCCAACCTCTGCAAGGGTAGTAGTTTCCAGAGGAGCAGTCTCTGTACAGAAAAATAGTCTTCTTATTTCCTTTGTGGTTTAAATGCTGATGTTGTCCTTGTTTGTTGTTGTTGTTGTTTGGAAAACTTCCTACAGTAGGACTGATGTGACCAAAGCTCTGCTTATATGAATGACAATGAAATTCAAAAGAGTACTATTGACTTGATATGGCTTCATTTGAAAGCATATTGTTGATGTTAGACAATATCAATACTAAACCAAATTAAGGAACTCCTGCCTAATACAATCTTGTATTCACAGGAGGGTGCTCAGTGCTTGGATATAGTTTGCTTAAATCACATGCTATACTTTTTTTATGGTTTTTTTTTTCTTCAGCATTTGGTTTTCAAAGAAGAATTAAGGGAAGGAGGGAAGGAAGAAAAAAGATTAGGAAGAAGGAAGGAAGCCCTTGATCCTTTGATTGTAAAGTTAGTCAATGATTTCCTTTTTTGTCTTAGTGTCTTGGACTGGAGACTGAAAGTAATTTACAAATCCTCCTAAATGTAGGTTATCTTAAAAAAAAAAAAAAAGGATCCGGAGGAGTGGAGGGGAAGCAGGGATCCAACTAGTAGAATCTGAATAATATTAAGGATCGTATTGTGGATCACAAGTCTGATGAATGAGTCTATTGAATGGGTTCACTTTCTTTGGGAAAGGAAGGAAAGAAGCAAAGAAAAAAAAGAAGAGGGGAAGACAGTAAACAAAAGGGGAGGATTACAATGACAGATGATATAATAAAACAACTATAAACTAATCTATTAAATAGTCACTTGCTACCTAAACAATTTAATAAGCATCAAACTTTCACAAAGGGATTGAAGTAAAAGTAATTCCTGATGTAATCATAGTCAATTTGAGGAACTGTTCCTCCCCAGGGAGAGTATCTGAGGTCTTGTATTTTGCCATCTTTGTGCCTGAGGGTGTTCCATCTGTTTAATGCCACATCTCCCTTTTCACTTTTGTAGCTGTGCATCAAGGCTTTCGGTTAGCCAAAAAAATATATATATATATTAACCCGGAATATTTCTAAGACATTATTTGTGACAATAATTTCCACTAGGGAATTTTCTTTGACAAGTGTAAAGCTAAATGAGGTGTAGCTTGGGCTAAATGACTTTTTATGGGTTTATCTGAGGATCTATCAATTAAATATAACATTTTTCAGAAAAGTGGAGGGTGGAATTCCAAATTGATTTAAGAAAGAACTTTTGACACATAATCTCTTTGTAAGTTAAGGCCCTCCTATACTTAGGTATTCTTAGTTTCTAGGTGCCTCTTTTTTTGCCTCTGACTTTTGTGTAATGGCATAGCCTTCTCTTGCCTTCATATTTATCAATCATCTATCCATACTCTAATAAATCAAGATAAGGCTCCCATATAATGCCAATCACACAATTCTAAATCATTTCTTGATCCCATTCAAGACTTGTGAAGGTTTTGTAATTTAGAGCCTGTGTGAAAAGCAGAATATGCAGCTAAGACAGCTTATTAGATTTCTAAACTTTATTTAGTGGAATAACCTCTGGTGGCACTCATAATATAAATTGGTTTTGAATTATTATTCAGGATGCCTAGTAGTTGACCATGAATAGACAGTTACATAGCCAATTTATTATGAAGTAAATCCCTTGTGACCTACTGTTTTTATAATGAAGGTTGTTCAAAGCATAACCCTATTGGTTTGAAGTTGAATGAACTACTCTGTCTCCACAAGTAAACTAAAAACATACTAGATACATTTTGAAATTTACTTTCATTTGACTTTGAAGAATCTGTATTCTATAACGATAGCATAATCTCACATCCTGGTATTTTAAGGAGTTGTCCCCTATCCAATTATGATTACCAACAAAGCTATTTAAGCAACTAAATAGGGATTTTTTTTTCTTTTCTATTATTATCTTTTCTCTCTTTTACCTCTTTAGGGATCCATTTCCCCAATTTTATGTCTGCCTCTCAAAGTGCCCATCCTATTGGTGCCTTTCAGTTGCTCAGGGTCTCCAGCTATTGGCAACTCTCTATGTTCTCTGCTCTTTACCACATATTGTTAGTTCTTTTGTTTTTCTTAAAATTAACATGTTTACCTTTTCTTTAATCTCATGTACTTAGAGACTTGTTCAGGTAACAACTATCTTACGTGATAGACTAATCCATATTAAAGAAATAGCCCATGCAATTGCTTACTATGTTGCTTCTTGCAAGTTTCTTATTAGCATGTTATTCATTACGGTGGCTGCTGCTTTAAATTAATGGAGTGACTCTAATGGACTCATCCAGTTATCATTGATGAGTTCAGGGCAATAGACCTATATGAACTCCATTTCGAGGTAATGAAAGAACTACACATGTGAGCACTGGACCATCTTCAGTCTTCTTTGAAAGTCTGTAAAGAATAAGAATGCTTATAGTTAAACTGGAAGAAAGAAAATGCCCTAGTTTTTGATGAAGGGAAGAGAATAGAGTAATCAAGCTGAGTTGTAATTCTAATCCTGGAAGAAAATAAATAGAAATTTCATTTAAAATGACTGTTGGTCAACATATTTCACTAAATCCCAGCATGACTTCATCAATAATAAGTTGTACCAGAGTAATTTCATTTCCTATTAGACTAAGATACTACAGTGGTAGAGTAGAAGAATGCTATTGATGTGGTATGCCTTGAGCAAGAATTTATAGAGTCCTTCACACTATTGTCATGGATAAGGAGGAGAGATGTGTTAGATAGATTTAGGAGTGGTTGAATGGTCAAAGCCAAAGAGTAGTCATTAGTGGTTAATGTCAATTGGGTGGTCTATAGTGAGGTGTCCAAGAGACCTCTCCTTGATCCTACTCTGTTCAGTATTCTTGAACTTAGTTGAAGGCATAAATGGAATAGTTATCAAATTTTCCAATGACATAAAGCTGAAAGAGATAGTTAACATGATGTATGGTAAGACTCCAAAAATGTCTTGACAGGCTGAGTTTAACAAGATGAAATTTAAAGACCTTTATTTTGCATTCAAAATATCAAACTTCACAAGTTCACTGAAAGTGAGATGTGAATTGATGGCAGTTTGCCTGGAAAACATCCAGGAGTTGCAGTTGACTAAAATTTTAATATAAGTAAGCAGTATGACACACCAGTCAAAAAAGTTATAAGAATTAATAGTTACATTATATTCTGACCTGGTTAGGTCATATCTGTAGTAAATAAATGTTATAATTATGTACATACATACATACATATTTACGTATGTAAAAAAAATCTTTCAATCAGAGGTTCTAAAGGGATTCACGAATGTATTTGAGGGAGTCCATGAACTTGAATGAGAAAAAAATTACACATTTATTTCCAATAATCGCTACCTGAAATTTAGCATTACTTCAGTTATTTAAAAAGATTATTTTGAGGAGGTATCCATAGCCTTTAAGCACATTAAAAAAATGAGTCCAACATGTGAAACCCACAGGCCACATGCATCTCACAATACTCCTAAGTGTGACCTTAATTAGATTAAAATATAATTGGGAGACATTTAACAAAATAAATAATAATACAAACAAAACACATATAATATTAACACATGATTTTCTAGGTCATTATGCAGCCTTCATGGCTCCTGTTTCTCTTGGGATTTGATACCACTGCCCTAGAGGGAATTTTGGGTTAGCTCTACTGGGAAAGAGAAGGAGAGGCAAGCAGGAGAATTGAGAAACATGAAATATATATATAATTAAGCCTAGTGTTGAAGGAGCAGGTAAAGGGTTTTCAGTTGATTGTTTGCCAGATCTGAAGGAAAAACAGGATAAATTGATAATATTGCCATTGTACTAGTTTAGCCTATATAAGTCCTGGAGTCCTTATAATTCAATGATAATTCAGGTCCAGAGATGGCTGACCACAACTCTCCTTTTCAGATTCTAGCAGTACCCTAAGCATACTAAGGGGTTTAGCATACCTTTGTAATACCATTAGCTCAAGCCCCCATTGCACTGTGTTTTTCCTCAATAACAATTTCTGGTTAGAGTTAGTATTTCCCTTATTTTAGTTTATAAATTAGATTGTAAGCCTCATGATGGCAAGGACTGTGTTTTGTTATTTTTTGTATCCCGAATTCTTAGCCAAGTGCCTGAGATGTTGTTAGCACTTAAAGCTTATTAATTAAATCATTGATTGACTCAGTAATTAGCATCCCAATATAATTTAACCAATTAATGTCAATTAATTTTTAAAATTAAAAATTTTAGGTGGTGAATAGGTGGTACAATGGATAGAGTGCTTGGTCTTTCATAGGTATCAACAGCAAGAGATGTAGAAATATGTGACCATTTAGAGGTGAAATGTGAAAATGCATGTTTGTTGTATGATTTTTTAAATTTTAAATGGATGAAAGATAAACCATCTTGTTATAGCATAATAGCAATAATAGATATGAGATTAATGATAAGATCTGAGCTAGAAATACAATTTGAGAATTGTTCCCATAAGATGGCTTCTAAAGATATGAAAATGAGTGAACTCTTAGCATCCAATAGCTAAAACAAAAATTTAATACCTGACAAAGCCACTTCGCTGACAAAAATATTTCCCAAAAGTACATACAAAAAGCATTATATAGTACTTAAGTATATGACATTATGGATTTTATCCTTGCAGTGACAACCTTGCCTTGCATCAAAGTGACAATACCTTCCTCACGTGGTCTCCTAATACCAGCACATCCAAATTCACCTCATGAAGATATTAGAGTAAAACATTCCTTTTTTTCTTAGTTATAGCAGAAAGGACATTTCCTTTTCTCTTGTTCCTAAATAATCTCCTTCCCAGGCATGGGATTTTATAGTAATTTGATGTCTAGACCTTTTTCAAAGTTCAAATTTGGCAGTTACTACCTTTCTTAATATTCATTCTTCTTCCCATTACCATCCTCCTATTACAAAATCACTAGATAGAGAATCAAGATATGGATTGTCTGACTAACATACTATTGAAACCATTTTTAGAGAAAAGAAGAAGCTATGGTTAATTTCATGTAAGCCCCACTAGGATCTATTTCACTCTATTATCCAACATTCAATGAATGTCCTAAAGAAGACTCAGGAAGACTGTCATTCAGTAGCCTTCCAGTTAGAAAAGTAAGAAACATGTATATGTATAAATAAGGTTTGATGGTTGCAATAATGGTTATTTTGTCATTTTACAGAAAAAAAAAGAAAGGAAAAGAAAATATCTATTAGTTTTGCCTTACTCATGAGGCATTCAGGAAATCAATTTTCTGAGTAGGTAAACCATTATCAAGTGGCATAGGATCTTTAATTTTCCATTTTTTTCTTTATCCAAGTCTTTCTCCAATCTCTTCTCCCGCTTCATTTATGATAATATCAATTAATTTGATTTAAAAAGAATAAAGTTCCCCCCTAAGAGCAATAGCCATACATAATTTTCAAAGTCATAATTTTAATTGTATTAATTGAGAAGACAAAGGAGAGTCTGAAAATTGAACTCACTGTATAAGTCAAGACACTTAAGTTTACTTCTATGATGTTCAGCTTTTTCAACAATAAAATCAGAGGGTTTGACAAGATAAATTTCTGAAGTAGTTCATAACCTGAGGTCAATAAACTTTTTTTGAAAAGTATTTAGATAACCATTTTAACATAATTGTTTTTTGTTGTGATCCCATGTATTTTATGTACTGACCATCTTTACTCTGAGAAGGGATCAGTATGTTTCACCAGACTGCTAAAGGGGTCCATGACACAAAAATTAATAACCCCTTCTCTATAATTTATTCTAGCTCTGGAATTCAGTAACTGTAACTCTCTTGTTAACAAAAAAATGGTTAGTTAAAACTCAATTTGCAACATCCATGTTCTTTGCTAATTCCAAATCCTTAAAGGGGATAATGGTATATCTTTTTCAGGAAAAGGTTTATCTATAGAAATCAGTCTCACTATTCCCAAGCCTGGAGAGTAGATGGGAACAGATTACTCTCAGGCAAGAGATTTATGACTGAAAGATATTTAGGAGGGAAAGGGAAGTCAGAAGTGTATAAAAGGGAAGAAGAGAAATGGAGACTATAGGTATTGCCTGTTTGTTTATTTCCCTTTCTTGACCACTGAGAAATGAAAGAATGAATATTGTGGGAAGTTCAGGTGATCAAAGCCTAAAATACAGGTTCAGAAAGAGAGTGGACATTGAAATGACTCCTGGTTTGCCTCTTTATTGAAGCATATAGAAAATTAATTATTTGACTAAACAAATTATAGTATATGAATGCAATGGAATACTACTGTTATATGGAAATTAACATGCTCTGATATATACATAATATCAGAAGATATGCAAAATGATGCAAATTGAAGCGAGCAGATCAGAGAAAACTATACATAATAGATACAACAATGTAAATGGAAAGAAAACTGCAAAACAATCAAAACAAAATGTTACAAAATCATTAAGATCAAACTTTGCTCCAAAAAAAATGTAGAGAAGACATTTCCCCCAGCTCTTTTGCAGAGCAGGTCCATGGGTTTGGAACAATGTATATAACATAAGATCTTTTCGATGTGCTATACAAGTTTTTCTAGGGGAATTTTCTTCTTTTAAAAAGAATTCTTTGTTTCAGGGGATGCTTCCATGTGAGAAGGAAGAGAAGGACTAAAGGGGAAAATAGATGATGTAAAATAAGAGATATCAATGAAAATCTATTTTGAAAAAAAAAGAAAATTGAATCTTTACTAATATCATTGGATTATAGAAATATAGTTTTCTGTGTGCTTAAGAAGCAAAGAAAGGCTTATTGAAATATGCTTGTATTATCTGACAAATTGAGGAATTCATAACTCTAACATAAGATAAAGTTTTCACTGCATGAATAAAATATATAAGATAATAGAATTAAATACTCTATATAACTTTCTGCATTTGTCTTAGGGGAATGTTTGTGTCAGTGAAGTGTGTCAATTTTTTTAATTGTTCACATCTATTTACCCATTCTCATAGCATCAAAAGCTGGCAGTACATGGACACTTCTCAAACTATATTTCCAGTCCTCAAGTCTTACCACTAGTCTCATATGTCTTATCTTCCACATGTTGTGGAAAATATAAATAAAAATATGAAGCTTGAGAAAGAGGGAAGAGTCAAAGATGATTCCAACATTATAAAGTGAGTGACTAGAAGGATGACAATGGCCTAATCAGATATGGAGAACTGAGGAAGAAATGGGGTTGCTAGAGGAAAGATAGTAAGCTCTCTTTTGAATATGTTTGAGATGTCTTTGGAACATGTAACTAGAGATGTCCAATAGGATTCAAGTAATACAGGATTGTTTATCAGGAGAGAGAATGACTGAATCTAAAGATCTGGAATTTGTTTTCATAAAGCAAATAAGTAAGTCCTTGAGGGTAGATGTAATCACAAAGAGAGAAAAGGGATGAGGACAGAATCTTGGGATGTGCCTAAAATTAGGAAACATGACATAGATAATGATGTATCAAAAAAAGAATACATGCCTACTATATGACAAGCAGGTTTTTTTTTAAGAATGGTTATTGTTTGATCCTTACAACAACCCTGTGAGATATGTGCTATTGAATTATCCTCATTTTATAGTAAGAAAAATGAGATAGATCTTAAATGACAATATGACATATACAGCATCTGAGGCTAGATTTTAACTCAGGTTTTCCAAATCCAGTCTCAATGCTCTGGGAACATTGCCATCAATGACAGCCTCTTAGAAGAGTGAAAACAAGAAGCGAAATAGGTAGGAAGAGAATAAGAAGGAAGGAGTGTCATGAAAACCCAATAGAGTGTAATAACTCAACTTCAAGATTTGGAATGTTATAGCTAAATATTTTGAGCCCATTTTGATTTTCCAATAGAATTGCCTCCCAATGAAGTTTAAATTTTCAAAAATTTTGAAATAACTATGTAGATCATCTTAAATGAGCAAGAATAATTCCATATGCTTCAACGAAATAAAAAAAAAAAAAAACTCTGCATTTTTTTGTTCAAAGATGATTCCAAAGCGATTAACTAGAAGGATGACAATGCCCTAATCAGACATGGAGAATTAAGAAAGAAAGATAGTGGGTTCTCTTTTAAATATATTTGATATGTCTTTGGGACATATAACTAGAAATGTATACTGGGATTCAAGTGATAGAGGACCATGCATCAGGAGAGAAATGACTGAATAAATAGATCTGAAAGTTGTTTAATTGTTTGGTGAGACCTTCATATGAAAATCATCAGGAAATAATTGCACATCTACCCCATTTTCAAAGCACAAAAAACCCACCTCTCTGTAACAACTCCAAAATGAGGTGATGCTCCTTCCTAATTGCCACTCTGGAACAGTGTGGCAACAGCAACTGCAACAGCAGCTGGAACATCAGATTTCTGATTAAACAAGAATACTGATGATTCTTTATGCACACCATTTATGTTTTCCTGTTGAATTCAAAGGTTCTGTTAATTTTTGTTTTGGACCATTAACAGAATTTTTAAAAAAATAAAAGGGTCAGAAAGCAAATGAAAATGAAAGTGTCAGTAACTAATTCATCAACATGGAGGAAGAATTCTAAAACTGTTCAAATGCAAAAATAATCATTCATTTGGTAAGCACTTGGAATCACTGGGAAATAGTATTCAAATCAATAAAAGAATTCAATTTCTGCCTTCTTATCCAGGAATCCAAAAGAATATCTCTCCTATAGACAAAATCATGAAATATTAGACTTTCAGTAAATATTATCTTGAAGTTCATCTAGTCCAAACTCTTCATTTACCACATTAAAAGTGCTTAATAAATATTTTACCTAACAAATACCTTATCTATCAAAATTAACAGATTGGCTTCATAAAAGATACCTAATATGTTAGTGACTTTAGTAGCCTATAATTTGGGGACTGCTTATTCCTTGGAAAATATATTCCTTTGTCTTGTTTATCAACAAAAATTAGAAATAATAACAACATAAGCTATTGTGTTAAGAAATAAAATTAGAAACTTATTGGGATAAAGCAAATCTTTGGGCTACAAATGCCAAGATCTTTTTAATGACTATATTCACAATAACGTCCCATGGCAAATAGGACTTAGCAAATTATAGTATTAACCACCTAACGGACACAGCAAAAAGTCACTAAATGTCTTCAATACTTTACTCTTGAAGCCTCATCAAAATTCCAAGTAGCCACCAATGCTCTTTTAAAAAGGGAAATTATCATACTTGTTGAAAATCTCTGATACTTAAGAATCATTTAATTAAAAGTTAATGAAAGTGCATTGATTTTTAAAAATATTTTATAACTTTTTTATTTTTAAAATAAAGTTGTTTTTTTTTTAAACCTTATATTCTGTCAGTTCCACTGACCTGGAAAAGTAGTAACATAAGTAGAATTTTTGCAGCAATAATGAATGCCTCTATAATTTTTCAAATAACTTAGACTGAACTTAGAAGAGTCCTATTAGACTGCTGTTCTCATAGCAAAGGGGAAGAAATCTTTGTCCCTGGATGACTATTTCATCCTGAGAAAATAACTACTTTTCAGTATACAGTCAACTTTGCCCATAATGCTTGTCCAACACATCATAACTACTTTTCCTGATGAAATTAGCTATTTTTCCAGTCATCCGACTTTTTGCAACCCCATTTAGGATTTTTTTGGCAAAGATACCAGAGTTATTTGCCAATTCCTTTTCTAGTCCATTTTTACAGATGAGTAAACTGAGTCAAACAGGGTTAACTGTCTGGAGGCTGGATTTGAATTCAGGAAGATGAGTATTCCCGGTTTTGGGCCCAGCACTTTATTCACTGAGCCATCTAGCCATCCTATGATAAAACCAGAATTACTAGTAAAGTAGAGAAGTCCATGTGGGACACATCTAATGTAGTTCAGATAAACATTTTAATATAGTTTAGCTAAACATTGAACAAAAAAGAAGTAATAACAGATAGATAAATACCAAATTATCTACTCCTGGATTGAAGAGTAAAATCTCCATTTTAGCCTAACTTATTTTAGGCTTTGATGAAGATATGACAAAAGAGTTCAGTCATTTTCCTTCTGTTCTCATGGTGATTATTTGTGGCTCCCTCTTTTTCTCTCCTCACTGCTCCCCATATCCTTTTTTCCTTATCCCACCCATCTCAGACAGGTATGATTAAGCATCTTCTGTGTGATATTTTTGTTCTCTGTTACAGGCAGTTAATGGTTTTAATTCTTTCCTCACTGTTGGTTTTGTTTGCTTGACTTTTGAATTAAAAATTGCTGTGTTCATCTCCTCAGCAGGACTCTTCTTGCTGGCTAGTGTAAGATAAGGAAATAGCAATATTTTTACTCATTTAACATTTTTGCTATACATAGATGTAAATATTCTTGTCCCTCCCCTCCCCTCCGCCCTTAGAAGGTAAGGTCGAGGAAAGCAGAGATTTTTTTTTTCATTTTTATACCTGTATTCCCTGTGCCTACCATAGTGTCTGGCATATAATAGAAGCACTTGTTTGGCACAATGCATAGAGGACTGAGTCTGGAGTCAAAAGGCTTAAGTTCAAATTTAACTTCAGACACTTACTAGTTTTTTCTCCCTGGGCAAGACTCTTAACCCCTGTTTGCCTCAGTTTCCTCATCTGTAAAATAGGGATAATTGTATCTATCATGCAGTATTGTTGTGGGGATTAAATTAGATATTTATAAAGTGCCAGGCACAGAGCAGGGACTATATGAATACTTATTCCTATTCCTTCCCTCCAGGTGACACTTAATAAATATGTGTCGATGGGCTTAGAGTAAGGAACACATGAAATTATATCCTACCTCAGACACTACCTAGATCTGTCATTATGATGAAATTGTTTAACCTACCTGAGCCTTAGTTTTCTTACTTATAAAATGGGGATGATAAAATGACCTATCGATAGAGTTGTTGTGAGACTCAAATGAGTTAAATTAGGCAGAGTCCTTTGAACACTTGAAAGGGCCATAAAAAAGAGATTCATATTCAGCCAGTCATCATCATTTTGCCTCATCATTATTGTTCTATTATTGTCCGATTGTTTATGATCCTTTGAAATTGAACAGTGTATACATTTAGAACGGATAGGTAGGTGGCACTGTGGATAGAGAACATGACTTGGAGAAAGGAAAGGAAGACTCGTCTTCTTGAGTTAAAATCCAACCTCATTCACTATCTGTGTGGTCCTGGGCAAGTCACCTAGTCCTGTTTGCCTCAGTTTCCTCATCTGTAAAATGAGCTGGAGAACAAAATGGTATTATCCTTGCATTATCTTTGACAAAAAAACAAACAAACAAACAAACAAAATTCCCAAAATCAGGTCATAAAGAATCAGACACAGCTGAAAATGACAGAACAATATATTTAGCATTTTCTTTTTCCTTAAAGTCATGTTTTATCTGTGCTTTATTTTGGAACCTACTAAGTACTCTTAAGCTAGTATGTAATAATGAATATTGTTTAAAGACCTTCCTTGGCCTTTTAGAACAGTGGGAATTGTTCTAGCAATGCCACATGTGTTAAACTAAGTAAAACATTTTCCTTGTTGGTCATTTTTTTCTAAATTTAAAAACCATAATCACATGTTTCATCAGTATTGAAAAGTTAATAAATTGTTACATTCATTTTGAATAAGATTCCAAATATTTCATGTTTTTCCTTTGGTGTCAAAAGTTAAGCTTTGCAAGGGAAAAAATGGCCTTTCTTGATATTTTTTTTTATTTTACATATTTTTGCAAAAAGTACAGCTTTCCATCAACCTCTTATTCTTCCATGATTTTTACTTTCATCAAGAGAACTAGATAACCTGCAGCGGAAAGCTTATTTTGTCTAAATATAATTGAAAATAACATTACTAGGGTACCAGAAAAAATATAATGTTCATTATAGTAGGTACCACACCAGTCCAATATTAGTAGTAGTATTCATAATTATAACTTCTCCATGCCTTCTCACCTTATTTAGTTCTTGGCAATGTTTGGTCAAAAATGTTCCCTTGAGATTCTGCCCAAAGCACTGGAGATTCCTTTTTCATTCTCTTAGTATCTTAGTCTCAATGTCAGTGGATCTATTGAATTATCCATTTTTGTGAGGAGCTTAAACTTTTTGTATCATGGACCACTTTAAAAGGACTGTTAGAGTCAATAGACTCCTCAGAATATTTAAAATGAATAAAATAAAATATATGAGATTACAAAGGAAAACAATTATAATGAAATAAAGTTATCAGTTTTTAAAGCAAGTTCAGGTTTAAGAACCACTTATCTATATTTGTAGTATATTTCTAAATTTTGATTACCATCTCATGATCAATTTTTTGTAGGATCATGTATTTATAAATCAAGAATTGGAAGGAATCTCCAAGGTCATATATTTAATCCTCTATTTTTAAAATGTGTTTTTGGTAGAAAGAATTTGTCTTTCTTTTCTCTTTTATGAAAGAGATGGGGGCAGAAGGGAAGGAAAATCAATGTTTGTTCACTAAAAACATTTTTAAATAGAGAAGTTGTGGTGCAATAGATTTAGAATGTTGCAAGCATTCTCAGGTGAGGTCACTATTGGCAGCTAGATGTAGCAGTGAATAGACCTGGATCTGGAGTTAGGAAGATGTGAGATCAAATCTAGTCTCAGACAATAGCTGTGTGACACTGAACAAATCACTCAACCTCTGGTTGCCTCAGTTTCTTCAATTGTAAAATAGGGATAATAACAGCACCTACCTCTCAAGGTTGTTGTGAGTATCAAATGAGATAATATTTGTAAAAAGTGTCTGGCACATAATAACACAAAAAAAGGTGTCATAGCAATGCTCAACACTCCCTGCCCCCGCCCCCCATCATTAGATTTATTTGTTTTACTTTCTTACAAGAGACCTCTCATGAGGTAGAAGTAATCTGGAAATGTTTATAATCTAAAAATAAAACATATTAAACCTTGTAAGAAAAGGAGAGTTAATTAACTCCCCAGATTCATAGGGAATAAGTGTCAAAATTGGGATCTGAAGCCAGGTGCTTTGGCTGAAGAGACAGTGCACTTTGTGCAGATATATTCTTGCTGTATGAGCAGTGTACTTCCTTTTTTTGTCATATAGACTGTCAAAAATGTCTTTTTATGCTGCTTTGTAAAAGTAATATACCAACTGCAACTTGTGACTAGTGATAACCCTGCTGTCTGCTTGCATTCATCACATTTCTTTCTCAGGGCTAACACTAGGAATTCTTCCACCTATGACAAATTTATCTGAGTAAAGTGGAGGTAGGGCTTGGGTGTGATTTACAAAGTCGATGCCATTGGGGCTTATTCTCTATCAAGGAGTGTCATGATATGAATCCAAACATCACACCATTTAATTCACGAAAGATTGGCAGGTGTGTGCGTGGAGGTGGAGGGGTGGAGAAGGGTGCTGTTCATGCTACCAGGCTACCTATAATCTCCCTGCTGAGGTATGCAGTAGTTAGTGCCTCTTCTTTTGGGGGCAATTGATTCCACTTCGGCAATATGAGAATAATATGGACACTACAAAAACAATGTTTTTAAAAGTTTTGAAAAGTATTTGATTCTAACAATATAGTTGTATCAAAATAAGGGTTCATTATGGGTAGTAATGCTCATTTGTTTTCTTGGCAGAGGTTCATAGTTCTAGGGATATTCAAGAACAATTTCAAAACATAGGCCATTCAATCTAACTAAATTTCAGTTTTCTTCTTCACTTTGAAGAATTTCAGCTTAACTTACTTCAAACATAGATTAAAAATTCAACTTCATAAATGTGTCTCTTGTCATATTCTCTGTTCATTGATTTGTGATACCTTTTATTCATGGAAGGTCCTATTTCTGATAGATATTTTTCTTAGTATCTGTAAAAATAAAAGAAAACATATATAATTATATATATTTATATGTGTGTATATATAGAGAGAGATTTATATGTATGTATGTATATATACACGCATACATACATAATTCTATCATTGAATTTGTTGTACACTCTATAGTGCTTGACTGATGTAATCATAAGAAAAGTTCATCATAACACACAAGAGTCCACAGGGAGGCATAACTTGGATTTTTTGGTAAAATATCAAAAGCAGCTCCCCCTCCGGTCATTTGACTGAGATAACACACAATGTCTAGGAAGGGGCAGGGGCAGCAATGGCAGAAGATGAGTTGGTGAGGAGTGAGAACCGACAGGCTGGTGTTTGCCTGTTTGTAGATGGAAGTGAAAGTGATTGCATACAATACAGATTACTCAGTCAGTGATCAAGTTACTCAGTCACTCAAAATCCAAACCTAGGGGAACAAAAAAGATAATACTGGGGAGAGAAATCCCAAAAGGATCCCCTAACCTGGATACCAGTACTCAACTTTTCTGGAGAGGGATAATTTCTTCTCTTGAGCCAGAGTGTTGCCTTAGGAGACATGGTGATTCAATATCTCCCACCACCACCACCACTGCCCTGGAACTTCTGAAATAAGAACTTACTAGTCTGAGGAAAGAAGGGGACTTCAATTTATCACTTGCTCCCAAAGCAAAATGAGATACCCTGACATTATATCCCCACCTACCTCTCATCTACAAGGGGTAGTAGATGATGAAGAAAAGAAATCCCAATTTTCTTTCACATGCTCCCCATCTTGTGGATTCTAACTCTATCTTCACCTAGAAACTGCTAGATGACCTTGAGCCCTATTACTTCACTTTATAACCATTGACAAATAGGATTAAGCACACCTACCATAAGTACTTCAAAGCTATGTTGTCAGATAATCAATGTGAAAACATTTTGGAAAGTTCTAAGTTGATGATAATTTGAATTTTCATAAATTTCTTCAAAGGTATGCAAAATGCTTATGAGGAAAGAAGTGAATATTCTATTATGCGCCACCAGTGAGTTTGAGAGATAATAGCTTAGGGAGGAAGAAGTTCAACTTATTCAAATTTGTTCCATTTACCTGAGTTACTGAGGTCAGAAGCTGCATCTCTACTTTTCTGGTTCAAGATTCTTTCTGTGCCTTGGGTACCTTAATAGCTGATCATTGCTACTCATTGTACATTCTTCAGGAATAATTCAATTCAGTGAATTCCAACTTTATAATTAAGAGAAACAGTCATTCAACAAAAATGGTTATTAAGTTCTTACTTGTGACAGACTCTGTTTTTGGCACAGAGATTATGCTGAGATAAAAATGAATTGATTTCCGCCCTCGTGGAATTTAACTCCTCAAGAAGTATACATGCCACATCTGTAGCTGATTTGGCTGCATTGCTTGAGTTGTTTTTGCTGTCCTGAGATAAGGACCAGACTTGTTTTTTAAGGAAGTTCTGCCAACTGTAGTAGCTTTGAGCAATGGGGATTGTGCATGAGAAGGAAAAAGGAAATAAACTCATGTCAGCAAATCTTTCACAGTGCTCCAATATTGTTTACATTGAAAAAATTTTTAACAGTATGGAAGACTAGTAATTTTTATAATGGAGGAAAAGGTGAGTTAGATAGAATTTTCAGTAGAGCTGGTTCACACAGTCATTCTCCAAAGTATTTATCTTTTTTACTTGTCATCATTTCTTCACTAAATACTTCTAAACATGCATGCTTAGTGGAAGCGCCATGTGCTGAATCTGAAATGTAACATTCCTCTTCCTTGTCTATCTGTCCTAATGAAGCTGATTATGTTCACTGTTTTATAATGTTCATCCTATTAGAATGAGGAAATTCATTGGCTACCAAGCACAGCATTATGATCATGTTCTTATCATTAGCCCTGCTCAAGTATGGAGCTGTCAGCATTTTCCCACTAAACGCTGCTTTCAGGGGTTTGCAATGCAGCCATAAAAATTAGCTGCAGACTGAAACTTGACATATAAAGTCCAAGCCGAAGAGAAAAATTGTATTACATATTTTTAAATGGAGAAAGAGAAGTAAATTTGATCATTATAAAGGCCTATAATCATTGGAGTGAACTTTCTCTGGTTCTCTTTCTGTTCCTGCCTATTTCAAGATTCCATTTGCAGCTCCACTTGCCTCTTCTTTCCTATACGTATGCTTCAGAGACACCCTAAGGGTTCCACACATTCCCCTACTCTGCACCACCTGCCTTACCTATATTTGAGAAAGTTCTGAAATCTGTCCTGTATATCAGTATTTGCTGTGCAAGGTTGAACCATGGATGTGTAATTAACATTGTACAATCAAAAACCTCCTCATGGACCTAGTCATGTTCTGCTCTTCAACATCTTTGACAGTTCAGTCGTTATTCAGATAAACGTGGTGAGATAAAGAAATCTATAAATTAGCGTAATGAGAAAATGTCATTCTAGGGGACCCAAGTGTCTATAAACTCTCCAAGCTTCGCTCATTCAGCTAACGTGTTTCAGCACTCTGGGGATGGACTGAATCTCTAAGGGGTTTTTCCTAGTCTTCACTTTTTCTTCCCCTGGTATCTTCTTTCTGTGATTAACTTCCATCTGTAATGTGTATGTATTATATTTACATAATTGTTTTCATGTTCTCTTCCTCCATTAACATGTATGCTGCTTCACGACAGGGACACAGTTTTTGTCTTCATCCTCAGTGCTTCAGAGCCCTGGCTAGGGTCTGGCACATAGTAAATGTTTAATAAGGAGTTGTTGACTGACTAGCTTTAGTACCTCACTTTGCCAGCTTATGTTCACATGGAAGAGTCTAGAGACCTGGCTCAGAGCTGGGAAGGGAGAAATGAAGACATTTTGGAGGGTAGATATAGTGGAAAATTTGACCTGGGAAGTTGCTGCTTTGGTGTGCCTGGAATTGACATTCCTGCCTGCCTGCCCCTATGCTTCCCAGAGATGAGCTGTTTTCACACTGATTCCCAGACTCCAGAGCAAGTCACCCAATTCCCCTTTTATCTCAGCTCTCCCCTCTCAATTGTCTTGCTAAAAGTGTACCCTAGATCCTGTTGTCATAGTCACACAGCTACTAAATCTAGGCTATAAAATAACATTTGAATTGCCTCAAGGGAAGCATGGCCTACTCTGGAGAAACCAAATCCAAAGCAAAGCCTGACTCCACTCTCTATTCTAGTCCTCAGAGTTTCAATTATTTATAAACTCCTCAAAAATAAGGATTATTTCTCTTTTTGTATCTGTATCTTCCAAGACCATCACAATGCCAAGTATATAGTAGGAGCTTGATAAATACTTGTTGATTAATTGATTAGTTGTATATGTCTGGGTTCTTGGAAAATAGGTTCCCATCCCAAACACTAGCTTTATTTAATCAGGCATTTTCACCTACCAATTTAATTTCAGAAAGATAAAAGCAATTACTAATAATTTCTTTGCAGTAATACTAAGTTAGAAGAAAGTAGGGTACAGTAGAATGTATGCTAGATTTTGGCCCACAGTACTTGGGCCTGAACTCTGACACTGCTGCAGACTGTCTGTATGACCTTGTACAAGTTATGTGTACCAACACATAGGGCAACTGCTAGCCCCAGCTGAACCAGAGTGCTTGTTTTCTTCAAAACAATCTCCTAACTGTGACCTTATGTGTGCAGATGGGATTCAGTTCTTTACAAGCTTACTTCCTAAAGAGAGGAGTCAGGCTCTTTTGCTCAAGCTTTCTATTTCTTTACAGATTTCTGGGGATGATAACTCATAGTTTAGAGTTGGATTATGTCTATAGTTTTCCCAAAACAGAGTAGAAAGACAATGAATATCTGATGTAGTTATTGTTTATTTCTTCTGTCATAAAAGAACTGTTTAGAGTGAAAAACACTGACAAGAGAGTACCAGCAAAGACTTAAACATTAAGTAATTATGTATAACTGCTATTATACTAACTCATATGGTTGATATTTAAAATACCAAAACATGAGACATATGTAAACCAGATGAATTGCCATTTAACCTTAATCTGATCTCTGCTTTCACTGAGGGACCCAGTAGCCCCAGAATTTCTCAATCCTACAAGGTTGCTTCTAAAATTGGAAATATCACTTTTTGGATTACTATTCAGTCACCTGTGCTCAAACATAAAACATAAAAGGTAGCCAGGACCCTAACATCTGGGTTCAGGTTCAGACTCACCTGGTTGAGCTCCCCCCTCCAGTGGCTACATGCAAGCAGTTATGATTTCTGCCAGGGCCCTTTCCTGTCCCACACTGGAAGTCCTAAAGAAAATTCCAATCAATAAATTACAAAAGGAGTAAAAATAGAAAGAGTGAGAAGCAAAATCATTCCTATTAAGACATTCTGAATAAAGAGCTCTTTCTGCCTCAGTGTCAATCATCTTGCTATAGTCCCCTTCCCCTACTACCACCAGGGGGGCCAAAGAATTGAGATTTCATCTCAAAGTGCCCAGTATTACAGTCTTGATCCAGAACTTGCAGCCCAAAAGAAATGACCAGGGCAAATGTATCACTAGATTAGATGCAGCTACAAGGGTAGCACATATGGCACTGGAAAGGGCCCTACTCCAAAAAGTGTTCCATGAAATGTAGTCCAACCAGAGTCAATAATGGCAGGGGGTAGAGAAAGTCCCCTGATTTAGAGGATAAGCTTCCCCACAATTGAACTCAGTTTTCATTGACTAATGATTTCAAAGGTAAGGATTCCTTTAGAGGGAGAGGACAATTAGCCTAGTCTCCATGGTCCCAGAAGCAGTTATATGTTTTGTTACAATATAATCTTTCTGCACTTCAGTTCTTTATCTATAAAATAAGGAAGGTACACTAAATAATCTCTAAAGTACTTTGCACCTCCAAATCTCATTACGGAAAAAAGTTCTACCCATTTTATAGAGGGAGAAATTGACTTCAATTTTAGCAATTAGAGATGAAAATTGGCACTAAATTTGTATCTCTTGCCATTCACTTTAGTAAATCCTTCTTTTTATTGAACTGGATGATGAAACATTACCATACAAAATGTTGATTCATGTCTAGTGTGACATTCATAATAGATACTTCCCAAACTATTTTAATGCAAAGCTTCATATATTCTATGTTAGGAAAGATTAATTATTGTACAAATGTTGCTTATTTTAAAATTTTCTTATTGCATATTTTTAAAAAGCTATTCTTGTGCTGAAGGATCAATGACTAAATTTTACAGTAAGCATATTTTAAGGCCATGATTGCTTTATTGTTCAGAATGGAATTTGCATATTAAGAGGTTAATATAACATGGATAGCAGAGCAATTGCATATTTTTATCAATGAAATGAAAGGTAGAAAAAGGGATAGGACTTTAGCAATAGACAAATTAAATCCTTTTCCAATTTCACCACATATTGGATGGGCATTTCCAAACTAGGCAAACAACTCTCTGCTTTGGCAACTGAAGGTAGAGAATAAGGCTCATATTTTCAATGAATTTTACATTCCTCTCAAAATAAGTAAACAAAAAATAAATGGCCTTGAATAAGACATTAATTTTATTATGGTAGAAGTTATCTATTCACAACAAACCAGTTATCTTTAATTTCCAATTTTCAGTTTATAGTTTTAGAACATGTTTGTTCTTCCTGATACATTTTAAAGACCTTGAATAAGTCACTTAAATTTGCTATGTTTCAATTTGCGCAGCTGTAGAGACTTAAACAAAATGACTTTTAAGATGTATGATAGCTCTAAATCTGTGAGCTTATGTAATGTCCACTCCAGGAAGGTTCTGGGATGCAAAATGCCAGTGATAAGTTTTAAAAGAAAGGAGAAGTTTCACCTGACAATGAAAGTTTGACTCTTTGGAGCAGGGATGGGGGAACTAGGGAGTGAGAAGGAATGCCTAAATAATACTTCCAAAATATGCCATTTAGATCATTTAATAATAATGATTAAGATGCTACTAAAATTAATTTGTTGGGCTGTTACTATGTTCTTAGTCCTATGGTAGCAGCTGAAAAGCTAAAAAAAATCAAAGTTTTAAAAATAAAATAATGATTCATTTACCCAATGATTTAGGGAGCACCTAAGAAATATGAGACACACATTTGTAGAACACAGCTGTTCTTTGTGTAATTATGTGACATAATATCATCCATTATTAAAACTATAAGACCATAAATAAAAGTTAAACACGAGGTTTAAAAGTTCAGACTTTTATCATTTGTAATTATAGGTATTTTTTAATTCTATTTTCCTGCCATTAATATAAATTTTAGGTCTTAGAGCATTTAGCCTTCTATAAAATCATAGGACAAAACTTATTATCATTGTTCTGATCTCCCTTCTCTGACCTTAATATTCTTTTAGGATAAGAAACACCCTTCACTTTACTTCAATATGTTCAAGACCCACTCCCCTCCATCAAAACTTGTTACTGAGAATGATATACTGCCAGTACATTTTTTCTAAATTTATCCTGTTTATGTTGCCAGGTCTACGTTTCTTTGAATTTTATCTTCAAAGGTGGAATGAAAAGCTTTCATTTCCCCTAAAAGAATGCCAAGCCCTTTTCAGGACTCTTCATCTACCTTTGCTGTCCACATTCACTCAACCTGTGGCTCCAAAAAGGTGTAGCATGCACAGTGGCCACACCCTGGCAAAAACATCTCAGCAAATAGACTATACCAGGTTAAAAGTAACTGACATGTCTCAAAGCCATCAGTGTGTTAAAGGCATATCTATTCCAAGTATGTGAAGACTTCCACCTGGCAGAATGGGTGGATAAGAACAATTTGTATCAATAGCTATGAAGGCAGCCAAAGCAAGTGATGGCAGAGCATTTGGAGTTTGGTAAGATATCCAACATGCCAAGGTCATTCACTATATCTCAGGCCATCACCAGTCATCCTGACTTTGTCTTGTCACTGAACTCTGATGGCTGCAAGAGAGAGTGAGATGCATCTCTTTGTGCAGCTTTATCTCACTTAAATGCAATTCACACAGGAGTTAAGATATCACCCTATGATGTCATTGATCCTCTTCAAAATAAAGGACAAACGACATTTGACAGAACATTATAATAGATTTGATCCAAATAAGAACATTTCTAAATATTATTGGTTATCTAAAATACTTGTCATGGAGATGAGGAGAAGGGAAGGCACTTACTATGTGCCAGTCACTGTGCTAAGCCCTTTTTAAAACCGATATTATCCCATTTGATTCTTACAACAACTCTGCCAGGTGAGTGGTAATATTACTCCCATGTTATAGTCAAGGAAACAGATAAACTGGTTATTTGACTTTCCCAGGGTCATATAGCTGAATATGGCTGAAGCCAGATCATCCTGACTACTGAACCAGCCACTATTCCACTAGCTACCTCAGTCAATGGGTGGACAAGAAGTAGATTCAGAACCAGAAAATATGGTTCTAATTCCCAGCTCTGCCACTTATTAGCTGCATAACCTTAGGCACTTGATTCACTTCATGAATCAATTTCCTCTTCATTAAAACAAAGGGGTTGGACTACATGATTACTATGGTCCCTTCCAGTCCTAAAATACTATGATTCCTATGAAAATTGATGGTTTAATTAGAACCTTGGCTTTAATTAAGAAATGTTATGAACTTCATCTGAAATTCATTTTGAACAATGAAAAAGATGTCAATAGAGTTCTTTTTGACTCTAGAAGATAATGATAACTTCAAGAAAAATTATTTAATGGAATCAACTCTTTTACCAAATACAGTTATAATCTAAGCCTTGGGCTATCTGGTTGTTGATCATATTGACTGATAGGCAATGATTTTAAGAAGAAGTCTATTGTACACCACAGAATAAAGGAAAGTCTCTTGCATAATATTAGTAAAGAATAATCTCGGATCAAATTAAAAGTGTTTAGGCAAAAAAAAAATTAACCATTCTTTCTATGGGAAAATTTTGGCCCGTTTAATTATGCCTGTGGTTTCTGTAGTAGGGAATGGTTTAAAAAAAAGAGCTGAGTACCAAAAAAAAAAAAAAAGTGTGTAGTATTGATACCATTTGTTATAAAAGACTCTTAACTGCATGCAAGGGTGAACTGAGAATTTTACATTAATTCTGAGTATCTACTGATAACACCTCAGAGGGTTTACTTGTAGTGAAATGTCATCATTAAATACTGTTTCCCATTATTTCCTGCCTCTCCACATGGACATACAATTAAGTTGGGATATTGGGTGGCAGTCTGATAGACAGGCATGATTGGGAGTGTGTATCACTGATGTTGACCCAGTCATTTGTAACTGGGCAAAGAATGAATGCTTTTTATTGTGCTCAAAATGAAATATTAGATTTTTTCTTCTACAAAAATGAAGGTGAGCATAATCACTTAGATTTGGCTTCCAGGATTTTGTTTCTAGAAACCGTCAGTTCAAATACAACATTGCTTTGTCATTAAGCTTTTGGGAATGTCACCAAAATTGGGCACTCAAATAGGACAGTGTTTCAAGATAGAGAAGTAAGATATTAGTGAAGACAGCATAACCAACAAGGCAGCCTAGCCCCACACACCTATCCCTGCTTATTTTTAGGTCATGTTTTGGGCCAGATGAGAAAAGAGATCAGATTTATGCTTCCTTTATTGTGTGCTGGAAAGGTTTTTTTTTGTTTTTTGTTTGTTTGTTTTTTTTAAATCAATGCTTTTCCCTCATTTAGTTTTATCTCCCCTTCCTGGGAAGCCTTCTGCCCAACGCCAGACCATACACCTCATTCTGACAGGATCAATGTTCTTTGTTCCTCTCTTTTTTCTGCATACTTTCCCATCTACTGTCTCTATCTTTTTAAATTCATTATTCACAAATAATGAAGAGACAAACTAGTAATGATTAATCACAGTATCTACCTTGCATTTAGTATTAATTCAACACAACTGTTTAAAAAATTTTAAAGAACAACAGTTTTTAATCTCTGCTTTGCTGGCATTCAACTACCCAGTATTTCCTATTGTAATAAAAGGAGTCACTTCTTATCTGCCACAGAAATTCTCTGGGACATAGGAAAGTTCTATGTACTATATATACCCCGGATCTCTCTATTATAGTCAAGTTGCTGTATCTCTTCTCTAGGGTGTTAGTACATGCAACAGATCTTTTATTAAAGAAGCCTGTATCTTTAAGAACATAACATGCCTTTAGTCTGTGGATTATCACAATTGAAAGGATTTCTGTACAGGCCAGGACTTCATCATCATTTTGGATTTTCCTTGTGTAATAGTAATCAGTTTAGCAGTGGAAGATGCAAACATTGTCCCACTGTTAAGAAGGCATGAACTCCCCTGTTGATGTGGAAGAAGGGGATTGGCTGAGCCCCTGTTGATTTGGAAGAAGGGGATTGGTTGTGGTATGTATATAAGCAAGAATTCCAGAGACAGAGACAGAATTGGAATTTTGCTCCCCTT
>CM053588.1:157208971-157226300 GCA_028646515.1 Pseudochirops corinnae | reverse complement strand
TCTTTGTGGTGGCAAAAAACTGGAAATTACAGGGATGTTCATCAATTGGGGAATGACTGAAGAAGTTGTAATATGATTGTTATGAAATACTGCTGTTGTAAGAAATGATGAGCTCAGTGATCTTAGAAAAACATGGGTAGACTTGCATGAAATAATGAAGAGTGAAATGAGTAGAAACAAGAGAACATTGCATTCCATAACAGCAATATTGTTTTTAGAGCAACTTTGGGAGAATAAGTAGTTTTGTCTATTATAAATATCCAAATTAACTACAATGGTCACACGAAGGAAAACTCTTTCTGCATCTAGAGAAACATATATATATATATATATATATATATATATATATATATATATATATACACACATTTGTGTCTAATGGTAGCTATCTCTAAGACTGGGGAGGGGGAGGAGGGAAGGGGAAAAGAAAGAAATTTACATGCTAACTTTATTACATATTTAAAAGGAATAGCAAATTATACGTACTATATTTGCAGTTTCATGTGCAATCATTGTTTTATAATATTCCTGAAATGCTTCTTTGAAAATTTTTATTTATTTTCTTTTAAGTTTATGGAATAAATTACTTAATGCATTTCAGGAGCATCCCTGAACTTATAGGTGAAAAATAAATTTTTTTATTCTCATCATAATCTAAGTGAAATTCAGCATTTCTTTCACTTGCTTAAAGAGATTATTCAGATCTGACAGTTGGTGTTGAACTAGACGGTGGTGCCAGGCCTGGAGTCAGGAAGACTCTTCTTCCTGAATTCAAATTTGGTCTCAAACACTTACTAGCTGTGTGATCCTGGGCAATTCACTTAACCCCGTTTGTCTCAGTTTCCTCATCTGTCATCTAAACTTACTTAATGGAGGATGGAGAGGTGGAGAAACAAGATAGTGCAGTGGATAGAGAGTGGGCCCCTGAGTCAAGAACACCTAGGTTCAAGACCCACCTCTACCACAGGGTGGATTGGTGGGTGTGTGACCCAATATAAGTCATATCCTCTCAGTGCCTACGGCAGTGGTAGAACAGCTACTGAAATCACTGGTAGAGGAAAATTCCTGTCCATGGAACTGTGGACAATTATGCCAACATAGGATTGTGCAATCAAAAACAATGGGCTCATTTTGTTTAACCATATGCTCGTTGTTCATCAAAATAAGTGTGGCTGCTTTTAAAGAATTACATTTTTGAGATATTCACAAAGACAAATGGGGAAGGAAATTAATGAGAACTGCTGAGACAAACCCAACTGGTATCATAAAACTTCAGTTTAAGGAAGAGAAGTATGCAATAGAAAGGGAGATCATTTTGGGCTAATCCAGAAGGAGGCTTGTTTCAGGTTCCTTGGAAAACACAGTTGTCTCAGGCTATTCCAGGTGGCAGGTGTGCTGCTGTGAAAACCAGAAGAAAAAATACATATATTTAGTCAATTGAAAGCACTATTAACAAAGTAAAAACTAAATTTTAAAAAATATACACACAGATATAGATATGTGTATATGTTTTTAAAATGTATATATATTATATGTATATGGTATAACATACGTGTATAAGTGTGTGTGTGTGTGTGTGTGTATGTAGTGTTAATCTGGTATGTAAATTCTGAGAGTTTTATTTCTGGGAAACAGCTAATAATAGTTATGGCCAAGGTATAGAGGTATTGCTGAAATAGTTATCACCATCTAATTAAGAGACATTCTGCATTGCCTGTGTAAAGTTCCTATATTTCAATACTTTGAAGAGCCAGTAAATTTTGATCTGCAACTAGGATAGGGATACTGAGAGAGTGCCACATTGATGAAATTAAAAGGAGGCACTCTCTTCCACTGAAGTCCTCCCAAATCTACCTTAGACCATCTCTCATCTATAATCCTAAATCATCAACTGGCTTTTGGGTATTTCAAACTCAGGTACCATAGGCATCTCAAGCTCACCATGTTCAAAACAAGACCTCTCCCCACAGAAACCCTTCCCTCTTCTGAACTTCCTTATTACACTTACTACCATCCCAGTCTTCCATGATAACAACTTCCATACCATCTTCAACTTCCCACTTTCATTTATCATATATAGCTTATCACTTTTCTCTTCTTTCATAACATCTCTCTTAAAAATCCTGCAAATCCCATTTTCTCCACTATTATATACATTTTCACTTCCCAATCCTCTCCCCAGTTCAGGCCATTCCTCTGTCTTAGACTATTGCAATAGCCTTTTAACTAATTTAGTTGGTGATTCTTTTCCCATTTTAATTCATCCTCCCTCAGCTTCCAAAGTGATTTTTGTGTTATTCCCCTACACACACACACACACACACACACACACACACACACACACACAATATATTTCACTGTCATACTATTATCCCCAAGAGTCCTTTGTTTGGCACTTAGATGCTACGTAACTTGGCCCCTTCCTGGTTTTCCTTTCTTCTTGTATCTTATTCCTCTCTGGAATAACTCTAGGATACACCTGCCCTTGCCTACTTGTTGGGCCATATATGGTCTTTCCCACCCAACCTCTCTTCTAGCCATCGACTATCTACTCCAACAGAATATCATGTAAATAAATGAAATCAATATTTTTACTACATTGAATAGTACAATATAGGCCAGTTATTTGAAAACATAAAGCACTACTCAAATATAAGGTATTATAAAAATATAAATGTTTATCTTGAGTTTACTAATTTTTTTCTCCAGAAGGTTAGGAAATCTCACATTTGCCAACTACTACTGGAAAAGGAGTTTGGGGTTTTTTTATTGTTTTTTTTTTTTCCAAAGCCACTATTTTATTCTTCCCCTAAGTCCAACTAATAATCCCTTCCAAGGGAGAATAAGTGATCTGTGACCTGAACAGCAATTTATTGAGTTTTTCTAAAGTAATAGAGCAGGGTCTTAAGCATAATTTCTCTAACTATTATGTAATTCTAGATTGCTGAAGAAACAGAAGACCTTGGCAAGTAGCTTTGCTCCCATTAAAGAAGCTATGTGGCATGGCTCTCACATTTCCCCAGACGTCCAAAAGTAGTTTTCCCCTATGAATTTACACCATCTTCTCTCTAACCTTTTAGTGCAGTGAATTCCCTTCAATTCAACTCAATTCACTAAGCATTTTAAAACGTGATGTCTACTAAATGCAAGACATTTTTGGCATCAAGATACTTATATTTAACTCTTTTAATCTACAATTCAAGAAAATGCATTTTAGTCATTTTAAGGTTGCAGCTTTCAGATTATTTTGGAATTTGGCTAATAAGAGTCCTGTTGGCTATTTTGTTAATTTTTATTAATTTTGCCTCATGTTTTGCCTTAAAAAGTATTTGCGAAATGAGGGCAAGCAAGGCCATGACAAATTAAAGATATCAAGTTGATAAGAGTCATGTGGGTTAATGAATATTTTCATTACCAAGGTGATGGTGGGTTTGGAATTCACAGCGTACTAGCAACCTCATTCTGTTTTATTTAGCAGTTCACATCTAAATCTACTAATAACTCTCACCAAGGAATTAATATAATATATAACATCACCCCTCACTATGAAAATTAATTGCCTTTATGGTCTCTTCACCTCTCCTCTTGAAAGATATGGATTTCTGCAAGGATTTACTGGAAGGTTTAAAATAATTGCTACATTTCCATTTATTTAGTTTCAAGGTGGTATGGTCAATTCCAATGAGAGATTGGTGCTTATGGTTATAATAACTGCCTGAACACCGGGAGAGGAGTTGATTCTGATAAAATGTGAGAGATTATATTAATCACTGTTCAGTAGGATAGGGAATTTAAATTACCTCTCTTAAAAAATATATACATTCCTAACCCCCACAACATTTCCAGTCTTTTTATATTTTGCACACAAAGCTATGATCCGGTGACACTATCTTTCTTGCTGTTTCTAAAACAAAACAACTTCATCTCCCAAATCCTGGGATTTTCTCTGGTTGTGCCTCATGCCTGGAAACCCCTTTCTCTCTCTCCCTCTCCTTTCTCTCCTCTCCTTTTCCCTCTCCCTCTCTCCTGGGACTTCCCTGGCCACCTTGAAGCCCCAGATAAAATCTCACCTTCTAGAAAAAAAGAATATCTTTTAGAAATTCTTTCAAAAATCATACTTCTAGTGCTTTCCTTCAGTTGATTAATTCCAATTTATTGTATATGTACCTTACTTGAACAAAGTTTTTGGAATGTTGTTACTCCATTAGAATGTGAGCTCCTCAAGAGCAAGGAATGTCTTTTGCCTTTCTTTGAATCTCCAGAGTTTAGAACAGTGCCTGACACATACTAGCCCCTTGATAAATGTTTATTGACTGCCTGAACATTTTATTTACATTTAATTTGGACTATCCCCTAATTCATGTGTAATTGAATTTGAGAAGTCCTGATGTTGGTACAAAGAAGAGAAGTTAGGAAGTGAAATTAACAGCAAAAAAAAATGTTTGGTGCTGAGTTGGTAGCCAAAAAGGTAGAGAAAAAGGATGAGGACTTAGTAGGAGAAATTAGGAACCTCATCAGAAGAAAAGGGTAGAAGTGTGAAAATAATTGAGCTTGTTTGGAATTAATGGGTTCCAAAGGGATGGTAAATATTTAAGAGAAAAATGACTCCTGGGATATTAGTTCAAAGCTATAGGAGCAGGGGAAAAAAAGACTACTATTGGTAGAATCCTTAATACCCAGTGAGTTGACTTTTTTTTTAATGTCTTTGGTTATTGGTTCACTGTGAGATGGAGGAGGTCTTCACTTTGTCAGTAATGGAGAGGCTAGAGAAAAATATCTCTGGCCTTACTAATATAAATAAAAATAAATTTTTATTATGGCATGAAAATAAATGTAAATTAGAAATAGGAGTAGAGATCACTATGAAAGTTTGATTTATATGTAAATGATACAAAGATAAAATGAGTAAAGTAAGCCTGGATACCCAAAATTCACATAACCTATATCTAGTTTGTATTTTGAAATTCCTTCATAGTCTACCAAAAATTGGGGAGAGGAATTGTAAACTCTCAATGATTGACTGAACTGGTTTTGAGTAAGGGAGGGGATAACCAATGGAAAAATGTGGAGGAAAGACTACGAACACAGAAATACAGACTTTGTAGAAGATCTTTGATCCCCTGGGCAGGGGCAGAAGAAAGTGATTCAGAGGACTTCTTTCCTTGATACTCACTCAATGTAGTTCTCTTTAATAAGCATTTATTTAGTGCCTTTTGTTGTTCATTTGTTTTTTAGTCCTAACTCTTTGCGATATCATTTGGGGTTTTCTTGACAAAGACACTGGAGTCATTTGCCATTCCTTTCTCTACCTCATTATACAGATGAAGAAACTAAATCGAACAGGATTAAATGACTTGCCCAGGATCACATGGGTAGTAAATGTCTTAGGCCATTTTTTAACTCAGAAAAATGAGTCTTCTTGACTCCAGGCCTGGCACTCTATCCACTGCCCCATCTATTTGCCCTGTTTAGTGCCTACTATATGAAAAACCTTGTGCTTGGTACAGGGAATATAAAGAGAAAATGAAAAATCTCAGGACCGTATATCTAAGGTTGAAAGGAACGTCAAAAGGCATTTTAGTAGACTCCCCCCAACACACACACACATACACACACACACACACACACAATTTTACAAATAAGAATATTGAGATTCATTCAGTTTAAGTGAATTACCCAAGGTCAGGAGTATCCAGAGAGGTATTGGAGCCCAGGACCTCAGACACCTATGGCAGTACTCTTTCCATTAGCTTACATTCTTTCCTATTTTAGAGTTTTCATTCTACTGGGGGATATAACATTTACACAGATAGGCAAATACAAGATAATCGGAGGAGGGATAGAATTTTAACAACTAGGGGATCAAGAAAGACTTCCTCAGAAGGAATGAGGGAGTTTGTTTTGCTTGACTAAGCACTTTTGTTATGAGGGTACCCCCCGAACTCATTTTCCAAAAAGGGGGTGGAGAGGAAGGAATGTTAGATTTATGTTCATGTAAAAAAACTAACCTTTAAAGTGGAGGTGGTAGAGGATGTTACAGATGTGGGAGGTTGAATATGCTTTTAGATGAGACCACTGTCTCGTTAGTCTTGCTTATTTTTTACTCTTTTACAAGAAATTTCTCATGGAATGGAGGTATTCTGAAAAATGTTTGTGATGGAAAAGTGAAAGACAAAAAAGTTCTCTAAGAAGGAGCACCTGAATTGATTATCATCAAGCTGTAGGGAATCAATTTCAGTGGTGTAGGAGAGGTTGTACAAAGGCAAAGAGGCCAGGGAGAGAAGTCGGTCCCTATAGACTATAAATTGTCTATCTTTCATTATACATTGCATATCATTTTGTACCATTATTGTGCTTTTATCTTATTGTATTCTGCCATACAGTTATCATATCACCATGACATGGCTATATATGTGAGCAATTGGCACTCAGTGTTAGTGAATGAATTAGCCAAAATTCAAAGTTGATCTGGTATCAGATTCAGGTGACAACTACAGGACATTTTTTTTTGCTCCTCTTAGAACATTGCCTATTCTTTCATATTATAGTTACTTGTGCATGTACTTTACTCTTCTACTAGATTTGAAACTCCATGAGTACAGGGACCACATGTTATCTAATTGTGCATCTCCATAGCAAATAAAACAGAATTTTGTACATGATACGCACTCAATAATTTTTTGTGGGATGGAAACTGCTGAGGAAAACAGAGAAAGTAAAATCTTTGTTGAAGAAGTAAGGATAACACCATTTGGAAATTTATAGGCACTAATAGATGAAAGAGTTTTAAGGAAAGAGGGGTTGTGCCAAATGCTACAGACATAGGATCAGGACCAAACACACACCATTGGATTTGAAATGTCTCACGATATAATAAATAGAAACATATATTGCTTGTCAGCAGATCATAATTTCAAATACAGATTACTTACTTGTTATGTGGGTGATATATACTAGGAAACTGGGTTTAAAACCTAGCTGTTTTACCTGAATGACTTTGGGCAGGTCACTTAAATTTGGGTGTCTTAGTTTAAAAGGCCATGAAATTAGTGAGTTGGATTAAATGGCTTCTCAAGTCCTGCACACTTCTCATACTTTGATCTATGTCTTCTGATTGATTAATAGGAAATCATTAACAAGGAGCTTCATGCAACCTCTACCAGTAGTATGATAACTAAATTTTAGGTAAGTGTGGGGTGAGAAAGGGAAGAAGCAGCTGCAGGTCATTCATTTAAGAATTTTGACAAAGAATGACATTCTAAGCAGGTGGAACTACCATGTAAACACTGAAAACTCATAGGGAAGATCCTGAATTACACAAAAGGGAACAAAGATGGCAGGAAAATCCAAACAGAATTCTAGAGATAACTCTTTCTAAAAAGTAATCATGGAGGCTAAAGGACAGAATAGTGTAAAGGACAGAAACTCCCAGTTTCACAAGTCTCTCTGCATTTTCATTTGACTTTCAAATACCTAAAGTACTAGGATCCCCTTCTTCTTGGCAGTCAACATCAGATTCTTAACACTAGCTGTCCATGGTCTTGATTTAGAGTTAGATATTTATGTATATATCAGTGGTGATGACGTCATGGTACCAAGTATATACAGATTGTGTGAACCATGTGTATCCAGTTTTATTGTATTCAATCCATATTATAGAGTATACACATACAAAATATACTGTCTGTAGACTTGTATGTGTGTGTGTGTGTGTGTGTGTGTGTGTGTGTGTGTGTATGGAATGATGAATACATTTTCAAGTGAGGTTTGGGAAGGGAAAAGGAAGGGAAAAATAATTTTTGTAGTTTCTCTTAGATACCCAGTACTGTTCTAAGAGGTTTTGTTGCTGTTGTTGGTGTGTTCATTGAGGGGTTTTGTTTCTTTGTTTTATAAAAATCTCACCTCTGGGTCATCTAGAATTGCTTGCTTTCAATCTGGAATTTTCTCTTTCATCCAGATTGTTAGTCATGTCTTGAATCTTCACAGATCTTGGTAAAAGAGCCCCCAGATACTGTGAAGTAATCTAGGTAACAATGAATAAACAGGGTATAAGACACCCTTACTTTATTTACAAAGAAAATGCATAGAACACATAAATTACTCAGAATAGTCCATAACTAATTAATACATTTTTTTTTCCTTTCTGATGATTCTTGCCTTTATCCAGGCCCTATGCATTTTTCAATATTAATGCTGTTTTCCCATGATACATATTTCTCCAGAAGGGAAACAAACTTGGAATTTCTAGAGATACAAACCACAGTCCCCCAGTCCTGGTGTTCCAAAGAATCCAATATATAAGCTAAGGATTTAGAATCTGGGTTGGCCAAACTGGACTTGAACTCTTTGAATAACTCCTAGTATTAGAGAAGAACAAAGGAAATGTCTTTTAAGTCTCTATATTGTGACTTAGTCCTTTATTTGGTTTTCCATACATACATTCTGTATCCCCCTGGTGCATTGCATGTTACTGTCCTCCCTAAGAGAGCATCATCATCATCATCATCCAAGAATTTCTACTTCTTTCTCTAAATACTTGGATTCTCAAATCATCCCTCTAAGACAGCGTTCTCAACCTATGGGTTATGTTCAATTTGTAACAATGAAAATACATCCTGCATATCAGATAGATTCATAACAGTAGCAAAATTACAGTTATGAAGTAGCAACAGAAATAATTTCATGGTTGGGGTCACCACAGCATAGGAACTGTATTAAAGGGTTGCAGCATTAGGAAGGTTGAGAACCACTGCTCTAAGAGAATGGTATCACCCAGGTCTTTTCTGTCTCTAGAAGGATTGGTCCTTGGACTTGGGGTTTCTACTAGACAAAGTTTCCACCATTCAGAATTCTTTGTCTCTCTTTCTCTGTCTCTCTGTCACTGTCTTTCTCTCTTTTTTCTCTCTCTCTTTCTCTGTCTCTGTCTCACTGTGTGCCTCTCTCCTCCCCTAATTCTTTTTTCTCTCTATGTGTCCCTTTCTCCCTCACTTCCTGCCTCTCTATATCTCCCTACTTCTCTCTGTTTCTCTCTTCATTTCTGTTTCTCTCTGTATGTAGCTCTATCTCTCTCTCTTACCCTCACTCTGTGTCTCTCTTTGTCTCTATCTCTCTGCCTGTCTCTCTCTGTATCCCTGTGTCAATCTTTCTTTGTCTCTGTCTTTCTCTCTCCATCTCTCCTTCTCTGGTTCTTTCTCAACATAATCACTTCTCTTAGGGTCAAGTAGATGAGAGTACATGCAATGACATCTAGTCTCTTCCCTCTTCTACTCATCCTCAACACAGTTGTCAAAATCTTCCTAAAAAAATGTCTTATCATAACAATCCCTTGATCAAAAACTTTACAGACTCTCTATTGAATCTAAGTTAAAATACAAATTCTTAACCTTGATGTTTTAAACCCTTAACAATCTGCCCTCCCTCTACTCAGGTTTTTGTTAGATTATTTCCCATTACACACCGTCCATCCTAGCCAAATTGGCCTATTTGATATTTCCCTTAACTTGTTCCTCCATCTACATCCTCCATGACAGTGAAGAGGCTGATCCCTATGCCTGGAATGCACTCTCTTTTTACTTCTATTTCTTATAATCCCTAGATTCCTTTAAGGTTCATATCATGTGCTGAATGCTACAGGATGGTATTTGTGATACTTTTATTTTTGCATAATTTCTTCTTTTCAAATTATGATGGATATACTCATATATATACATGTTGTATCCCCCTCCAGTAGAAAATAAACTTCTTTGAAAAAAAAAAGAAAGAAAAGAAACTTCTTGTGGGCAGGGAATTGTTTTTAACTCTTTATCCTAGCACCTAGCTAAGAATAGATGCTTAATAGATACTTCGTGATTTAAATCGAATTTGTGGCTCTGGTACTACCACTGCAATAATTTAGAGTCCTAGAACATTGGGTTTAGGAGCTCTCCATATTACACTGTAACCCAGATGCCTTTTAGATAAAGAGGACCAGAAATTCTGAGTAAGTATCAACACTCTGTGAATGCCAGAAAATCTAAAATCTTCTATTACTTATCTCTGCCTTTTACTTTGGGGTGGTAGCACATCATCCAGGTGTATGAATAGTTGTCATTTTATACATTTGAATTTAACTCTGAGCTCCCACATACTAGAAAACTGTCTCTTTTTTATTTGAATGACTATTAATTGCACAACTGCCAGGATGGAATTGGTTCCTCATGAAAGAAGATACTTCATAATACTGAATACAGTGGTTTTATTCTTATCATACACTTGATATACAGTAATTAATTATAATAATGATCAGTAAACATCCATAAAAGTCTTCAAGCCTCCCACTTTTCTAGATCTTGCTAGTCTCTGAGAATTGGTCTGAACTTAGAAATACGGGATTTGATTCCTCAGTTTGAAAGGCAGAGTTCAACCACCCAGTTCCAAAGTATGTTCAGTTCATACTGTACAAGGACAAGTCTAAATCTTGAGTTAGTCTCAGAAAACAGGCTCTGCTACAAACTACAGCTACGAGGAAGTGACATTTTTTTTCTGACTGCTTGTTGGGAACTTGTTCAGAGCACAATTAACCCATTTTGGAACAGTGTTAATTTAATCAGCACTCTTCCCTGGCAAGTAGCAGAACTGCCAATTACTTTACACCCCTTTCCCCTTGAGTACTACACTACCTTTCTTTTTTATACACAAATACACTACCTTTCTTTTTTAACAACAAAAAATAGCTAGGTTATGTTTCTCCCATCCTCCCATCCTCCCTTTCCCCTTCAAAAGTGTGTGTGTGTGGGAGGGGGGAACCATCGCAAAAAATATACATACTCAAGCAAAACAAATTTCTATAATGGCCAAGTCCAGTGTCTCATTCTATACTCACCTTTCTCTTAAGAGGTGAGTAGCATGCTTCATCAGCAGTTCTTTATATTAATCATTGGTCACTGAGTTGATCAGAGTTCTTAGATCTTTCAAAGTTATCGATCTTTGCAGTGTTGTTATTGTATAAATTATTCCCCTGCTTCTGCTGACTTCACTCTGTATCAGCTCATATAAGTCTTCCCAAGATTCTCTGCCTTCACCACTTTTCTCTGCTCCTTAAACTTCGTGTCTCTCTCTTCTTTAGTTCCTCCTACCACCCCCAGAAATAATCCATCATACCTAAAAGGTAGAGGATGGGAAGCAGAGTTTTTCACATGTCATATGTAATTATCTATGTGAAATTATCATTAATTAGTTTGTGATTTTAGGCAAACCTCTGAGCTTCAGTTTTCTCTAAATTAAAATGGTTGAACTAAGTGGACACTCTTAATAACCTTTCCACCTCTAACATTCTCTGATTCTGTGATATGTCTTAAAAGTTCCTTAGGTTTCTAAATATATTAATCACCTCAACCTGCTGTTTCTTTCAGTACTTGTGGAACTTTTTGGAATAGGAATCATTTAATATAACTGTGGCAAGACAAGGACATACTTTCTAAATGACATTCTTTTAGAATAAGATGAGCTTTTTTTTTCCTGCAAAACATCTCTCTCTTTACATATCACTTTATTATATTCTACCACATACAATTAATGATGCAAAACAATTTAAGTGGTCCATATGAGATATTGTCTTCAAGCACAAAAGTCACTACTTGCTAATTGCAATTAGCAGGTTATCTAGATGCTGATGGTTTTAATTAAAGAAGGCAATTTGTTATGTTATTTTTTTTAATTTGTGTTCATGGTCTTGTAGTTGTTGCTGTTGTTTGTCAATTGGTTATCAGTAAGCCAGATAGTGTCCTCTAGTGGAGAAAGAATCTCATTTATCAGCACTTTTAGATATAGCCAAATGCTAGATAGCTAATTAGAAGAATATTGCGCTGACAAACAAGTATTGCTGCCAATTGGAATTCACTGGTTGAAGTGAATGTGGTTTTTTCCCTAAGGTCCTTTTCATATTGTGGCCTGTTTTGGAAATCGACTGCATAACATGCATTGTTACCAATTTAGATAGCAAAGGATTTTCTGTGATCAATTTTAAAGTGCTTCCATCTGAACCTGGTGGGTTTGTGCTGACAGTGCACCTTTCCCTAAAAAGCTGCAGAATCATTTAATGCAATTTACCATCACTTTTACATAAATCAACTCAAGACAGGAATTGTCTTTTGGGCTTAACTCATTCGATGCATGATACTTGTAATCTGTGATTTAATTTCCTCTGTTGTTATTTAAAGGAAAATAAATGTGTTGAAGGAAAAATTAAGGAAAACTTTTCTATTACATAGGTGAAAAACTATGCCTGTTTTGGAATCTTGATACTAATTTTGTTGGCCAATATTTTTTCTTGAGTGCCTTGTGCCAATACTAACATGACCTAAATGGGAGATTAGAACCATAACTGGGATATCAGAGAACTGCCAGAGTTATTTTTCACTGCCTAAATTGTTATTCACTTTTAAAATTCCATAGGAATAATTTATGAAGAACTTACTATATTCAAAGCACTTCTTGTCACTGGAGATACTGGGACAAAAATGAAATAAGTCAGGCCCTCAAGGGTTTATATTTACAGTATAATGGAATGCACATTTGGAGTGAGAACTCTGGGTTCAGATTACAGCTCTATTACTTATATCTGTGTGACAAAATTACTGGTTTGAATTTGAGCAAGTCACTTATCCAATTTTTGTGTGCTTCAGGTATAAAATGGAGATTAAAAAAAAAAAAACTACATGACCTCTGAGGCTAGGTTTAAATCTATGATCTTCTATTCTGCTGGGGATAGGGTGAGGGGAGAAAGAATAAAATATGGGCACATAAATACAGTGCAAGCAATTTTGAAAAGAAAGAGAGATGACTAGAATTTGAAGTAATTAAGAAAGAATTAACAGAAGAGTTGGGTACTTTAGCCTCATTGGAAAATAAGGCTCCTAAAAGTTTGGGCATGAACAGGGAATTCATTCTAACATGGGGATTACCCTGTGCAAATAATGGAGGTGGGACATAGAATGCTAAATTCAGGGAATAGCTGGTTGTCTTTTTGGCTGGAATATAAAATTTGTGAAGGAGAATAATACAAAACAATATTGGAAAATAAGTTGAATCCAAATTATTCTGGGATATAAATGCTCACCAAAGGAATTCATACCTAAACCTAGAGGCAATAAAGAGATACCAAAAGTTTTTGAACAGAGTAATAGTGTGGTTTGAGTTAGACTTATGCCTTAAGAAGAATGTTTCTGGAAACTCTATGGAGGATTAATTAGAGAGAGGAGAAACTGGTGGCAGAGAAAGCAATTAGCAGGCTCATAAAACTTTCTGGAGGTGATAAGGACCTCTGTTAAGCTGGTGGCAGGGTAAGAGCAGAAAAAGTCGGTTGTGAAAAGTGGAAGTGTAATTGACAAGGTTTAGAAACTGATGGGATATAGGAGACTGAGAAAGAAAGGATCCAAAGGTGATTTAAATGAATGGGAAAATAGTGGCCCCCTCAGCAGGGAAGTTTGAATGAGGGGTATCTGGCATCTTTTGGAACTGGGTATTTTAAGAGCTTTACTGTAGCCTGAATGTAGTTGTCTGTGAACAGAGCAAGGTGCAATACTATGAGGGTGTCATTATGGTTCTTTAACTCTGGGATGGAACTAGAAAGAAGAAGAAAATTATGACTTTAGAAGTTTCTTTGGTAAATCCTTTGAGCCAGTATAGAAACAGGAATCCTCTCTAATTCCTCCAGCTTCACATTAAACATAATTAGTCATAGTTGTGGATATCCACTACTTCCCTTTAGAAGAAACAGATTCTGGTTTGAAGTTAATGTATATAGTACCCTAGCAATACAGTCTATGTTTTTGTGGATGAGTTATATTTCTCTCAGACATTTGTTGTCTTCTGATTTCTGAAAATTACAATTCAATTCAATACATTATCTTAAAAAGACAGTTTGTTTTCGTTCTGGAACTCATCAGTCAAACAATATTAAACTTATTCTCTTAACTGGTTTGTGCTGATGTAGTTTCCTTATTATCATTTATAATGTCTAAAATTTCCTACAGGGACTTAATAATTCCTATAGAGATCACCACATTCTATGAAAAGTGTTAGTAGCACAAAAATTAACTTAGGGAAACAACTAGCCATTTATTTTTTGTTTTCTTACCATTTATTTATGTCAGTAATTTAAACATTGTATGAACCCAGATAGTTAAATTTTTATGGTTGAAATTTAAGAGTTTAATGAAATGCTTTATCATTTCCTGAATGTTGAAATTTAAAATATAAAGCATAATCTAAATACAACATAATTTGCAGGGTTATTGTCCCTTTTAATTATTTGTGGTAACCTAGGATGAAACTACTGTACTGATAGAAACTTGAATAAACTTCACAATTGGACAAATGGTAACCTATGGAGATGCATGTGTATATATAGTTACATAGGCCCATAGACTCTTAGAGCTGAAAAGACACTTAAAGATCATCTAATTCAATACCTTGATTTTATGAATGCCTTGAAAATTCTTTAAGAATCAAATATTGACCCTCTTAATGCTCCCTGTGGAGACAGTTAAGTGAATGAAATAATTGTTCGCTTCTACATACCTCTATTATTATTTAACAATTTGATATAAAAGTAGATGAGCATTAACAAGTCTCTGAGTATGACTGCATTTAGGAGCAGACAATCAACCAAGCATCCTTTCTCTTTATTGTTTAAATAAGTTAGTTCAAGACAAATGGTAACTCATTGCTTGCTTCTTGACAAAAATAGACTTTTGAAATCATTTCATTTGCACCCTTCTCCCCTAGGAATGCCAGGGGAAGAATAGGACAGAACTTAGAAGTTCACATCTTCCACCCTAGATAAGGACAGAGTGTTCACTATTACTCAGAATAAAGCTATACTGTTGAAATGCTCCAAAAACCCCTGTACATTACTAACAATACTGGCAGTGGCTTCTGAAGCTACTATTGTTGCTACTTCTTCTACTTCCATTGTCATTGAGCTTTTAAGTTTTGCCAATTGTTTTATGTATATCACATCATTTGATCCTCCTAACAATCCAGTGAAGTAAGTACTAAGTGTATTTTATCCCAAGTAATTTGTCCATGGTTACAAAGGCAGTAAATTTGGGATGTAGGAAATTTAGGTAAAATATTTCCTGAATCCAAATTCAGCATTTTGTGCCATATACTTATGTTGTTGCCTTTTGCTTTGTTATATTTATGTGCAAAGTAGAAGATAGTACTTGGAACCAAATCCCAACCTCGGAAGAGTTTTGAGATCACCTGCTTTCTCTCAGTGTGAAAACTGGAAATATCTATTAGGCTAGCAAAGGGAATGGACTTCTGACTTATTTATTCATTTATTTGGGAAGAGGGAGTTCTTTGAAAAGGTACCAGTGTAGGTTGGTATCCTGTATTAGCAAGCACCTTACCACATCCAGGATGACCTAGCACAGGTTCTTTTGATCTTCTTTATAAAGGATGGACAGTTTTAAATGGGGTTAACAATCCTACTTTAATTACAGAGAAAGAAGTGAGTATAGAAAACACAAGCAGAGAAATTAGAACAAAGACCAACAGATAGTGCTCCAGTTCTCTGAACATAGTAATATTGCTATATACTTTTCATACATCACTGGTTTGAGGAAGCACAGACATCTAAGTATAGATGGGGCACTCTGAACAAATAGCTATTCAGAGTCTCAACCAGGAAATCAAAAGATCCTTCTCATGAGAGAATCCTCCAAAATATCAACCTCCCAGAATATATAGCAAAGCTCCTGATTGTCTTAGAGCCAGTAGGTACAAAACCTATGTGATTCAACACAGTTGTGAATTGCCATAGTTCAAAGGAGATCAATCATTCAGATGTTTACAATTTAGCCTGAGCCAGGGAAACTGAACTCGAAAAAGAAAACAACAAAAAATTCCACCTTGCTTGCACTTATATTCCCTTAATAAAACTTCTTTACATCAGTTAAGTAACATAATAGTTAGAGTACTAAACTTTGAGTCAAGGTGATTGTTCAGTAACTTTTTAGTTGTATATGACTTTTAATGAGCCCGTTTGGAGTTTTCTTGTCAGAGATACAGGAGTAATTTGCCATTTCCTTCTACAGCTCATTTTACAGATGAGAAAACTGAGATAAATTAAGTTAAGTGGCTTGCTCAAGGTTACACATGTGACTGAGGTATGTGTCTGAGGCCAAATTTGAGCTCAGGAATATGGGTCTTCCTGACTCCAGATTGGCACTCTATCCATTGTGCCACCTAGTTTCCCTGGAGTCAAGAGGACCCTGAGTAAGTGAGGGGGAGCAGAGCCAATATAGTGGCAAAAAAGATTGCGTAGTTCCCACAGAGCCACCTCAAATACCCATAAAATATGATTATAAACAAATTTTAGGGCTCTAAAACTCATAAAAATACAAAAAAACACATCTCCCGCTGAAGGCAGCTTGGCAGGAAGGGCACATCACAGCATGCTTGGAGCCAAAACCAGCCCAGCCAGAAACCACAGCTTGGCCTCGAGGAAGCCAGGACTAGCCACAGCAGGAGCCTTCAACAGAGTGGATCAGTGGCAGCTGTGTCAGTTTCCAAAATTATCAAGGCATAAGAAACAAGGACAAAGTGTAAGGTCAGTGGAACTCAGCTAAATTTGGGGGAGAAAAGTAGTCCAACAGAACTACCTCCAGAGAAAGGAAGCAGCAGAAGCAGCAGCCCTGCAGCTGCCTCCCCCTGGCTGCTTGAGTGCTCCTGGCCTGCAGATTGCAAGGGGGTAAAGTGAACCTTCAGAGGCTAAGTGCTCTTGCATTGACTGGCCTGGTTCTGGATCATGGTCTTGGGTGGTAGACCTGGGGTACGTTTTCAGTGAGCCAAAGCTAGTGGGGGCTGCAAAAAATCAGCAGCCTCCTAATAGCTCTGGCAGCTAAGAAAACCCCAGCGATTTGGGACAGAGCTTTCCTCTCTGGAAGCAGAGTTCCACAGAGCTAAAAATCAAATAATTGACTAGCAACATGAGCAGGCAAAACAAGCAAAGTAAGAAAAGCACCAGAACTTTAGATTCCTTCTCTGGGGACAAAAAAGGATCAAAGCATGGAATGGGAGGAAGATAACACAGTCAGAACTCCCACACCAGAAGCTTCCAAGAAACATGACGACTGCCTACAAGCCATAGAGCAGCTTAAGAAGGATTTTGAAAACCAAATAAGAGAAGTAGAGAAAAAATTGGGAAGAGAAATGAGAACGATGCAAGAAAATCCTGAAAAGAGAGTCAGCAACCTGAATGAATAAAATAACACCTTTAAAAGTAGATTACCTCAAATGGCAAAAGAGGCCCAAAAAGCCAATGAGGAGAAGAATGCCTTAA
>CM053588.1:157191001-157208471 GCA_028646515.1 Pseudochirops corinnae | reverse complement strand
CCAGGATTTCTAATAACAGCCAGCCTTGTTTTATAGAACTTTGCTTTATTGCACTTCAGAGATATGGAATTGTTACAAATTGAAGGTTTGTGGCCACCCTGGGTTCACAGTTTATTGGCACAATTTCCCAACAGCATGTGTTTACTTCGTGTCTTTGTGTCACATTGTGTTAATCCTTGCAGTATTTCAAACTTTTGTTTTCATTATTATTAAATCTATTATGGTGATCCACGATCACTCATCTTTGGTGTTACTCTTATAATTGTTTTGGGGTGTCACAAACTGTGCCCGTATAAGATGGCAAACTTAATAAATATTACATGTGTTCTAATTGCTCCACCAATTGCCAGTCCCCTACCTCTCTCCTTCTCCTTGGGCCTCCCTGTTCCCTGAGACACAAGAATATTGAAATTAGATCAATGAATAACTCTGTAATGGCCTGTAAGTGTTCCAGTGAAGAGTCAGAATTCACACTTTAAAGTTTTTAAAAATGGAATTGATCTAAGCTTAACAAAGAAGGCCTGATGAAAGCCAAGAGGGTCTAAATGAAGGGCCACCACTCTGATCAGTCAGCAGCATCAACATCGAAGTAGACCCTCCACCAGCAAAAAGATCATGATGCATTAAATGATCAGATGATGGTTAGCACTTTTTTTTGTAGCAATAAACTATTTTTTAATGAAGGTGCATCAAATAATGCTATTGCACATTTAATAGACTACAGTATAGTGCAAATACAACTTTGACAAGCACTGAGAAGACAAAAACTTGGTGTGACTTGCTTTCTTGCAATATCACTTTATGAGAGCATCTGGAAGTAACCCACAGTATCTCTTAGGTGTACCCGTACCCCATATCCTGCCTACTGGTAGTTCTGATAACACCCCCTATAATGAGATGCCAGCTTGATCTTTTAAAACTTCTCTGCCCACTTAGACTTTTGAACTACTTGATCTTTGGTCCCAATGTTGCCCTACTAGTAAGAGGCTCCCAAATCTGCTCTCTTCACCAGTTTCTAGGCCTGCACACAGGACTAGGCTACCCTCCTACCTATCCCCATGGGAACTTCCTTGTCTTTGTTTAACTCTCCTAACCAGGGTACCCTGACCTGGTTTCACATTATGCATCTTGCCCATGGGCTAGTGCTAAGAGGATTTACTTTTGTGTTTCTCTGCCATAAATAAGTAATATATGTGGGTAGTGTAGGAAGTAGCAATGACTTTTAAGTAAATCAGTTTCCATTCTATACCTCTTCAAACTAGAATGAGAAATAAGAAATAAGTTTTAGCTATGGGAAATGTGTGAAAAATTGTGGTCATGCCTAAAAATAAGACATGTTTTCATAAAGCAGAAATGGACAGGGAATAACAATGAATATAATTCGGAATGTCACCATTTTATTTTGAGTTAAATGAAAATTAAATCTTCCTTCGTCCAGGGAATTGTGCTTCTTGGCCAATCAGGTTACTTTGCAACTGTCCTATTAACTGATATTCTAACAATTTAGTTCAAAGTTGGTAGGCTTAGATTTATTGATTACATGAAGACAGTAAGTCATTCTTCACAGAAGTGATTTTGCAAACTGGCAAAAACCTTCATCCCAAAGAATAAGCAGTAGTTAACAATGATCAACAACCAGGTTTTCTCCATACCCCTCAGATTCAAATTCCCTCTTTCTTTCCTAACAAGGTAATCAATAGATACTAGGCTTAGTCAATAAATTCCCTGGCCCACAGAATATCTTTAGTAATGTAATTAAGACAGAGATCATTGAGGATACATTATTTTAAAGACTGAATGATTTTAAACCTACTCCTTGTACTGCATCGTCTTCCATTTGCCTGTTGTATTTTCTTAGTATTTTTACTCACTGAAGGGTGAAGTAAGGTTGTGAAACTATTTCTAGCATCACTAAGGTTTGGAATTTGGGGCCACTTTTCGGGCCACACATTTGAAAATATGCAATGAATAAATCTTGCATAGGAATGTAGATTATGATATTCTCCCTATGAAATTTTTTGTGAGATTGAGAGTGAAGGTCCAGACCTGCAATTTCATCAGTTAGGAGAATTCTCAGCATGCTAATGCATGTTGTTGTTACAGATCAACAAACTGGCTCTAACTCTTGGTCTTAGAAAGTCATCTGGGTCAAATGAGAGATTAAGTGATTTGCCCATTGTCTCCCACCAAAGAAAATAATCATCTTGAATATATCTTGGAGTCTTAAAGAGTTGTTTTGGGATACTGAGAGATGAAAAGACTTGCTCTTGATTACACCAAGCAAATGTCAGAGTCAGCTCTTGAATTCAGTTCCTTCTGTCTCTAAGAAGGGTTCTCCATGCACTGGGACACTTTTCCCTTCCTGGCACATAAATCAACTATTTAAAATAACTGTAAAAATAGAGGTTATCTCCTATAACACTGCATGCAATAGCTTGTGAAAATATATTTAAATGTAGGCATATTTGAAGTAGGAACTTTAATTGTATTTATTCAGTAAAATAATGAAATTAGCAGGATTAGGCTAACTGGAAAGACAATATGTCATATGTAAAACACTGAACTTGGAAGTATAGGGTCTTCCTTCAAATCTCACCTGATCTGCTTATTAATTGTGTAAACTTGGGAAAGTCATGGAACTTCGCAAGACCCTAGGGGCTCTCCAGACCAAAAGCCCCTTCTCTTGGCACCACTTTACTATATGTATTGTTTTTCTGTATTAAAATGAAAGCCTCTTGAGAGCAAGAACAGTGGTACTTTTGTACTTATGTTCCTAGAGCTTTACTCCATCTCTTGCATAGAATGAGTGCTTAATGAAAGGGTTTTTTTCCTTTCATTCTTCCCTCCCTTCCTTCCTTGCTTCTTTCCTTCCTCCTTTTCTTCTTTCTTTTTGTCTTTCCTTTCTCCATTTTTTCCTTTCTTCTTTCCTTTCTTCCTTCATTCTACCTTCTCTCATTCCTTGCTCTTTCCTTCCCTTCTTCCCTTCCTTTTTTTCTTTCTTGCCTTCTTTCCTTACTTCTCTCCTTCCTTCTGTTGCTCATCCATCAAATGATTAGGTACCTCCTCCTATAAGAAGTCTTTCCAGATTCCCTAAGGTACTAGTGTCTCCTGTCCTATTCTCTTTGTGTTTATTTTGCATTTACCTCTTGGTGAATAGGTTGTAGCACAATGACCGGCACGTGGTGGGTGTTTAATAAATGTTTCATTGTTTGACTAACTCCATGACTTGTAATGTCTCTTTCAGTTCTGAAGATCAACCTTTAGAACAAATTTGGAAGCTTTCATGAGTCTATGAAGGATCTTCATTTTATATGTTTCTTCTCAGTCACCTTTGCTGTTCATTCAGAGTTTAGTTATGGATTTTCTTTTCTTCTCCCTCTTTATAATTGACTTGGTGAGCTCATCAGTTCTCATGGCTTCAATTACCTTTCCATTCTTTGATTAACTAGAGGGGTATGAGGTGCTGCTCTGTTACATTCTATTCCCCTCTTAACATGTTGTAATCCAGTTACATTGCCCAACATGCTATTCTTTGCATGAAACATTCCTCCCATAACTGCCTTTGCACTGGTTGCCTTCCTCACTCTCATCCGTGTCTGGAAGTCTCTCCCTTTCTACTTCTCCCTCTTAGTTTCTCTGGATTTACAGCTCAAATGCCTTATGCAGAGGCCTCACCCTGTCCCCCTCAGCTAATAGCACCTTCCCCTATGAGATTATCCGCCATCTATTCTCTATGTTGCTTTTATGTACCTGCTTATTTACATATTGTTCACCTCTTAGTCTGTGAACTCCCTGAGGACAGAGACTGTTTTTTTTTTTTCTGTTTTTCCCTCTTTTCTTTGGAATCCCAAAACTTAGTAGTGTGCCTGGCACACAATAATGATTTAAAAAGGATTGACTGTCTATCTTTTTTTCCTGGCCTGATAGCCAGTTGCTGATTCAAATCTAGTCCTATTTAAAATGATCCATTATAGATGGTTTATAATTCCCTGATTCCCCTAAAAAGTTCATAAAATGACTTATTATATTTTGTCTGCAAGAGAAGTTAGAAAATCCAGCCCTTTCTTTGAACAGATAAGGAAACTGACCAAGAGGAAGGAAATTATTCATCCAAGATCACCCGAAATTCAAGAACTCAAACATCTTAAACTCAAGATTTCCAAAGCAGAACTCATGTTTTTCCCAAACTCATCCATCTCCCATACTTCCCTATTCCTGTAAATGGCACAATGATCTTTCTAGTGTCCCACCTTCCTAACCTCAATGTTTTCCTCAATTTTCCTCTACCCCATTCCCTACATATCTGATAAACCATCAAATATTTTTATATCCACAACATTTTTTCACATTTAACCCTTTCTCACATAGCCTTCATCCTAGGTCTCCTTTTGCCTAAAAAATATCAATCTTAAGTGCAGATCTGACTGTGTCATTGTCCCACTCGGCAGATACACGTGTCTTTTAGAATTCTTATTCCCTTTCAAATCAAGTATATGTAACTCTCTGTTTGATTAAAGCTCTTGAGAGTCTGGCTCCAACCTATTTTTCCTGCCTCATTTTACAATACTCTCCATTCAAACTGGTCTTCTCTTTCCTCCTCACACAGAGCCCTGCAGCAATGACTTTGCAATGACCATGTTAGAATATAGTCCTTTTTCCTTCACCTCATAATATCTCTATTTTCCATAAAGATTCAGCAGCTCAAACACTAACTTTTACATGAAAACTTCCTTATTTCCTACAACTGCTACTGTGCTCCCACCTTGTATTTATTTGGTGTACACATACACACGCACACACACACACACACACACACACGCACATTTTGGAAACAGATTATGATGAACTTTAAAAGCCAAATGTACCATAAAAATAAAATAGTAAGTTCATTGATAATAAGGGTCATTTTTTTCTTTATCTCTCTAGTGCTTAGCATAGTTTCCGGTAAAATGTAGGCACTTAATATTTGCTAATTGCTTTCAGAATAAAGATTTGAACTCAACCTTTGAAACATATTTTATTGTTTTATTTAAGGATTGGCTATAAATTAATGATATTCATAAAACTACTATAACTTTAATATATCTATTCATTTTTGTTATATGGGTTGTCTTCTTGAGCCACAGGTATAGTGACTTCCTAACACCTTAGATTCATGGACCATAGCCTGGATTAATAAACATAATACATAAATTCTAAGTATAATCACAGAATGTGATTTCCATTTTAGAAGGAAGAGACCTTAGATATTCTCTAGTCAAATTCTTTCATTTTACAGATTGGAAAACTGAAAGTCAAATATAATAGATCAAGATACATGACCTTCATTTAAAAAAAAAAATTTGATTCTACTTGAATACTTTCCACCATTTGATACTGTTGGCCACCCTCTTCATTCTGGACAATTTCTCCTCAATTGGCTTCAAAGATACTAAGTTTTCAATATTTGCCTTTTACCATTTTTCTGTGTTGGTTTTGGTACTTTTTCTTTTGCTTGACACATAGCAGAGATTAACAAGTGCTTATTGACTGACTGGTTTTTTTTTTTACCCCTTCCTATATCTTTTATCTAAGAGTCAATGTCATTTTCCCAAAATGAAGATCTGACCATGTCATCCTCTCCTACTCAAAAAAACTCCAGTGGCTCCCTATTATCTCCAGAATCAAATAAAAAATACTTCACATCCTGACTCCTTCCTATTTTTCCATTCTTCTTCCTCTTTACTTCTCCCCAGAGACTCTGTGATCTGATAACATTGGTCTTGCTCTTTCTTTTGCATAACACTCGTCTCCAAATCCACACGTTTTTAATGGCTGTCCACTGTCATAGAGTGTTCTCCCTCCTTACCTCTGCTTTCCATTTGCTTCAGTTTCCTTAACAATAAAATGAGGTTAATAATAACAGCTCCCTCACAGAGTGGTAAGGATCAAATGAAATAATATTTGTAAAACATTTAGCAAAGTATCTGGCATATAGTATATTCTTTATAAATGCTTATTCCCTTCCTTTCCCTTCCCACTCTACTGGTCTTTCATAGAAGTGAGTCAGAGGGAAGAAAAACACAGAAACAAAATTAAGTTACTGGAAGCACAATTATTGTCTTCCTACTGACTAGCTGAATTCCTGGTCTTTCATATGGATATATGGTGAGCAAATCTTTACACATTAGAACATGCCCTATATTAATATTGGGGGTGGTACCACCATTTATTGAGTATTCCATGTTCAAAGCCTTGATATAATCTTTGTTGTTTCTTTATTCCCAACCTCTGACATAAAATCAGTTGCCATTCTACTTTTTCTTTTTTCTTCCTTCTCAATATTTCTCACAGTCATCTGTTCCTCTTCATTGCCACCACTCTAAATAGAGAAACTCATTATTATGATCATCATAAATCTTTCCCTGTCCCTCAAAACCATCATTTATACTATTACCAGATATCTTCCTTATATATGGACTTGATTATGTCACTCAATTCTCCAGAACCATTAATTATCTCCCATTTTCCTATTACATGCAGTTTTCAACTCTTTTGACTAACATTCAAGATCTTCTGTGGTTTGTCCCTCTTTCCAGACTTATCTTTTAACATGTTCTTCCATATATTCTTTGTTTAAGATAACCTAGTGTCTGATGCTACTCATCAGTCATTGTACATACCTGAATTTTCCTGCTTTCTTGACTTTGTTCAAAGTAGCACACATTTCTGAAATCTCATTACTCTCCCTAGGATGCTTTTCCATACATCAAAGCCAATTTAAATGTCTACTCATAGCATCATAATACCATAGATGTAGAGTTAGAAGAGAAACCTTAGAGGACATTTAGTCCAACCCGTTTGGTTTACGAATGAAGAAATTCAGGAGCAAAGAAGTTAAATGATGTGCCCGTGTTCTATATCTCTACCCAGCCCCAGCTGATAATGTCCTTTCCTCCTTCATATCTCACATAAAATTTTGTGGATCCCAAGGAGGTATCATGTTCAATATTATTCTGTATTATATTTGTGTGTGTGTCATGTTCCCTTTTTAGAAACTAATTCCCACAAAGACTAGGGACTATATCTTATCTTAACTTTGTATCTCATCTGGTACCTTTGGATATCTATCTCATGCTTGTGCTAGGACTAGAACCTTGGATTCCATGATGATGCTTAGTCTAATGTTCTCCTTATGACAGAGTGGAGAATCTATAACCCATTCCTAGAGGAAGAGGATAAACAAGAAGGGTAGACAGTAAGAACTGGAAAAAGGACATGTCTTTGAATTTATTTTACAATGGATAAAAGTTATTGGTGAGTTTTTTCTCTGGAGATAGAGTACATTTAAATTATTACTTGGGGCGGAGACATTATTATGTTCCCAACCCTAGAAAGTCAAAGGAAAAAGGTAGGTTACTTGTTGATAGTATCCTTATAGAGTGTTCTGTTCAGAAGTCTAGATCAGGGGTTCTTAACTGTTTTATGTTATGGACTCTTTTGGGAGTCAAATGAGGCCTATGGTCTCCTTCTTGGAATGCTACTTTTAAATTTATAAAATACATAGGATAAAAAAGAAATCAATTATATTGAAATAAAAGATGTAGATTTTTGTTTATTTTATTTGTTTTTCATCCATCCACGTTCATGGGTCCTACAAAAGTCTATCCATGGATCTATCCACAAGTCTGTGAACCCCCGTTTATGGATGTCAGCTTAGCTATACTACAGGCTTTCTAATCAAGGTTGCTTTGGTAATACTTCCTGACTCCAGTAATAGGTAAAGCAGCTAGTGCTCCTCAGCTGTCTAGATAGGCACAGATTTTATAAACACTTGAGTATGTCTGGTGAAGTAATTCCAGTTAATTATCTTCTTGTCTTCACTTGTTTACCATCTTTGAACTTTTCTGAACAATAGCTCCTTACCTCCAAGCCGTATTCTCAAGGAGGTTGTTTGCCCAGCTTACTCCTACACTTTGTTGTGCCCTATATAAGACATTCTCTTCTTGGAAAGCAGTTTGAGAAGGAACTTACTGCAACCATTAAACTAATTAACCTCTTAACTGAAAGACGCTCCTTACTGCTGGCTACAGTTGTTACATATCAATTTCAAATTAAGAGTCTCACAGCAAAATGTATGAGGAAATCTTTGCATATAGTTCAGCGTATGCAAATTACTTTAACCAAGGAACAATGGAAATATGTCTGCAAGAATAGTTTAAAATTCATGGCACTTTCATTTTTTAAATATCCTCAAATGATATGCAAAACACTCAGTACATCCATACTTGAACCTTTTGTAATCTCATGGTCATGGAGACTCCATCCAACAATGCACGTCACATCCCAGCCAAGCTTGACTGTTCTGTCTATTAAATCTTCCATAGAAGATGGGACTAGGGATCTTATGGTACCATGAAAGTATATTGGAAATGAAGTTGGAGGACTTAACTGGTCTCAAATCACCCTTCTCAGTCTTACTACCTGTGTGACTTTGGGTAAGTCACTTAACTTCCCTGGGCCTAAGAGTCCTCATCTGTAAAATGAGGATATCAAATTTGGTGGCCATTGAGGTCCCTTGTAGATCTCTAATTTTTATAATGCTTCCTCCCATTCTCTTAACATTTCAGAGAGCATGTTACTAGTCAATCTCTTTTAGATCATCTCTTACATCTTCTTCATAGTCAAGTATGTCATCAGAGCACTTTCAGATATCTTTGCTAATTAGGACAAAATTAGCATGGAAGATTAAAATCCACATATTACTTAGTGAAGTATCTCCAAATCAGGAAGAAGAAAGAAGGAGAAGCAATAGACATTGGATAATTCACCAACTAAATAATGAGCCCTACGTATTTAAATTTTAACTGCATTGCCTTTAGCGAGAACCTGCTGGCAAAAACACTTTGTAGACTGGTTGATTGCATATTATGGCTTATATAAATTAGAGAATCACAGATTCTACCTCAAAAGAACATCTGCCTTCAAGTAGGTAAGATATCAATAACCCCATTTTAGAGAGGAGGATAACAAAGTCTTAGAAAGATAAATGGATTTCCCCAAGACCACATGTTGGGTCAGGGATGGAAGGAGAAGGAGAAATAGAAGCTAGTTCTCCTATTTATGGTTGAAGAAAATTAGACAAATCATGTGTATGCAAATCATGGGCAGATTTCCAAAATGTTTGTCTAATTTGTGTCAATTCCTCTCCACAGCAAAGTATCGGATAGTACACTGGTAGGATAGTTTACATACATACACACTTCAGGTACACATTCAGATGAAGTGATTCTTGCCACATGAAGATGGCATACACTCTAGCTTTCTTTCGTATTACTTCTCTCAATGATTTTCTTGTTAGATCAGAATCATGAGTCAAGATGCTTCAGTATGTTTACAGGACTGCCTCTGCCTCCCTAAAAACTCCTAAAGGGGAGATGATTCATATAACCGCTTTGGGAAGGAACAGCAGCTGTCATAGTCCAGAATGTCCTGCTGCTATTACATTGACTCTAAGCCTCTGGGATTTCTGCCACTCACTCCTGTGTTTCTGGGGAGCGGAACAGAGCTGAACATTTTATGGTTGTTAATCCCAAATCCGTGTTTGAGAAATGACAAATCTTTGTCAGTGAAATGCAAGGTATAAGTGTTTTAATAAATAGTTCTATGCATTGAACCTTAACTAGGTCAGTAAAATGAGAAATTAACCACAACACACAAAAATACCAGTCATTCTCTGAGGTCATAAAGAAAAGAAAAGCTTGTTGATTTCCAATAGATCACTATGGTAACATTTTCTTTTAGATTTCAGTGTTTAGTATAACATTTGCCATCTGTACAAAATATGTTAGCTATTCATTACTACCTTACATTACACATAAACCATTTAGGACATTATGTCATGATGAATTATGTCTATAAGTTGACTTCTCTAAAGAAAAAGTGGTTATGTGCATGCTATGAAAGTGCTATTCATTTTAATTGGTTAGAAATCAGGAAGATTGTAGAAAGTAGCCATTTTTGATAGGTCATTAATAAGATCACATAAATTGAATACTATTATTTGACATTATACACATACCCAAATATATATGTATATGTGTGTACAAGTAACATAATTTATTCTGGTCCCACTTTGAGAGTCAGTACTGCTATATCTGACTCTCCCTTACCACGCACACACACAGACACACTTTCAGGTTTCTCCAGTGTTTTGATGATGGAACTGGTAAGTCTACTCTTGTCACTGGCTCAGGTCCCCTTGACTAGCATCCCCAGGTCTATTTAAATACAATATCACATTAAGTTTTACCAAGAAATATTTACTTCAAACATGTGGGAAGAACAAATATTCAAGCATCTTCCCCCACCCCCGACTCCTTAGGAGCACATTCCCTTATATCACCTCAGTTTCCAGGGACAGAGGAAATTAGAAAAATGTCTTAACTCAGTTCCTACATATATTAATTAGTCTCACCAAGTTCAAATATGATGCCCCTCTTTTATGTGTCTAGGATCCTTGCCTTTCTGGGCTTCTCTGCTGGATTGATTGCAACATTTGGCATAGATTCCCAAACTCTAGCATCCCCATGCCTTGCATCCTGGGTTGGAGACATTATCCTCTGCCCCTAGAACTGAAAAGGACAAATAAAAGAGGACCAAAATACCAGCCTATTTCTCTGGGTCGCAAGGTCTAAGTAGGTGAGGAGAGATGTCTCTCAGGCCCTCTCCCCTTATTATGTAATGTTACTTGCTACAACTAAAGCACATCACATCAAAGTCCATCACTCTTAAATTTGAATGACAGACCATACTTCATCTGGTAATTTAAAGATTCAGACAGCTTTGACTGTAAAGACAAAGGAAAGGGTATTCTATGTACATGACTCCACTTTAGATAATTTAGGTATATGTACATATATAAGTGTCTATACACATACTCATCTATCTATGTATATCTCTATGTATGTATAGATATCTATGTAGACCTTTATCTATATATATATGCATATCTACATATATATTTGCATATCAATATCAGTATTTGTCTGAAGAAGGGAAGTCACTGCTCACTTAGGAGGCAGCATTATAACCATAGAAAGAGCAGTGGACTTGGACTCATAGGACCTCAGTTTATATCCCAGCTCCAATACTGAATGAGTCACTTGACCTCCTTGACCTTCAGTTTCTTCATCTATGTCGTGAGAGAAGTGAACTTGGTGACCCTTAGGTCATCTAAATGATTTTCTAGATGACCTTCTAGATCTGTGATGCTATGAGTATCAGATCTCTCTTCCTGACTCTTCTTAATAGTGTGACTTTGAATGTCTTTTATCTTCATTGTACTTAAATTTCCTCATCTAATAATATTTATATAGAATTTATTCTAATATAATCTAATATTTATATGAGTCTTGAGGTTTGCAAAGACTTTATTTACAATGTATCATTTGAGCCTCATGATGAGGAAGATACTACAGGCATTTTTATCTCCATTTTAAAGAAAAGAAAACTAAAGCTCCAGGTAATTAAATGCTTTGCCTGTGGTCACATAGCTAAGTGTTGAAGCAGGATTTGAACCCTGGTTTTATTTTTGATGTTCTATAGTTGCTACTCCACCTCAAGAATATTCAGTTTGTGGATACGTATTAGATAGCAAATTACTGTTATTATATATATTAGATGATGAGTCAAATGTTAGCAGATTCTCTGGGATTCCTGAGCCATTGTGCCTCATTTTGACAGATTTGAAAGTGAAATGAGATAGTTCTTCTGAGTATTTTCTTTCATATAAATATTTGTCCAGTTGATTGAGATTTTTCAGATGAAAGGACTCTATATATGCAAAGCATAAATTTAAATTTCCTTTGAGATGCTGTTGCCATTCACAAAGAAAAGACTAGAAATGCAGGCTGGAATCACAGAAACCCAGATGGAAGAGAACATCTTTTAAGAAATACAAAAAATAAAAATGTAGATTATCTGCCTTGACTTTGAAAACTATATTCTGGCATGAAATAGAAGAAGAATCTGACTTGGTACTATTTACCCCATGATTTAAAGGTAACTTGTCAATATTTTTTGAATACACACTTGATACATAAAAAAGAAAAAAATTAAAAATTAAAAATCATCTTATTGAAAGAAATATATTAGTTTTCCAATGCAATTTGCTGCTGATAAATTGTTAGTGGTCAGATAGTTGGTGCAGAGGATCGAATACTGGGCTTGGAATCAGGAAGACTCATCTTCCTGAGTTCAAATGTGGTCTCAGATACTTACTATCTGTGTGACCCTAGGTGAGTCACTTAACTGTTTGCTGTTTGAGGAAACCTAGTTTCCTTATTTGTAAAATGAGCTAGAAAAGAAAATGGCAAGCTAATTCTAGGACATTTTAATTTCTAATATGGTAAATATCAGTTGATAAAAGAAAGTTCTTGGGACTTTTTTATTTTTTGCCTTTGGAGGGGGGGAGGTAGGCCAATTATGTTTAAGTGACTTGCCCAAGGTAACATGGGTAGTTTTGTGTTAAATGTCTGAGGCTGAATTTGAACTCAGGTCCTCCTGACTCCAGGGCCAGTGCTCTATTCACTGTGCCACCTAGCCACCCCCCTTTGGAATTCTTAATAGTATTTAAGAACATAAGGCATTCTGAGACCCAAAATTCTAGGCTATAGAATCATGTTCAATATATTATTTTTATTTAATCTCTGAATTGTCTGCATTGAGTCATAGGTTTACAGCTAGATGGGACCTTAGAGGTCTTCTAATTCAACTCTCTCATTATACAGATGTGAAAACTGAGGATCAGGGAGATGAAAATTACTGGCCTAAAGTCACATAGTCAGGTTTCAAACCCAGGTTCTTTAACTCCAGTTCTAAGGCATTTTCTACCATGCAACAATGTCATGATATATTTCCTTGATAATACTCTCTTATTGAAACCCTAACATGAAGAGTCGGACTAGACGAGCTCAATTGTTCCTTATAGCTGCATATAATCTATAAGTCAGCTACATAACAACCTAATATCTCATATCCTTTGAGGGAAAATGTGCAGAATGTGATGCTTTCTTGACTTCCATTTCCTCTGCTAGCTTACAATAAATAAAATCTTATCAATTGCTAAACCAATCCTTCAACAAACATTTGTTTCTATGTGCTTAGGCAGTATGTTAGATGCTGAAAGTGTGTGTGTGTGCGTGTGTGTGTATGTGTGTGTGTGGAGAGTGAGGAGGGAATAGCATGTATGTATTGACTATATTCAAAAGATACAAAGAGGAAACAAGGTACTCTCAACAAGTCAGATCAGGAAAGGCTTGGTGCTGAAAGAGGTACTAGAGCTGGGTCTTTAAGGAAATCAGAGATTCTAAGGGTGGAGGTAAGATGGGAGTGAGTTCCAGGCATGGAGAACAGCAAATGCAAAAGTCTAGGACTGGCCAATGTAGCGTGAAGTATGAAGAACAGTAGGAAGGAAAGTTTGGCTGTATCTCCAACCATGTCCAAGGAGTAATACGCAATTCGACTGGAAGATGATAGAGACAATGCCGTGAAGAACTGTGAATGCCAAAGAGAGGAGTTCATATTTTATTTTAGATGTAAGAAGGAGGGACTGCAATTTACTGAAGGATATGGTCAGACCTGTATTCAGGAACATCACTTTGGCAGCAGGGTGAAAGACCAATTGAAGTTGAGAGAGACAAAGTTAGAAAAAATAAACTAAGAAGCTAGTGCAATAGTCTAGATGAGGGATGATGAGGGCCTGACCCTGGATGGTGATTTTGTGAATGGAAAGAAGGAGTGAATGTGACAGGAATTGTTGAAAAAGAAATGATAATGAACAAGGCATCGATTAGACCCCTAAGAAAATAGCATGAGGACCAGATGTATTTCACAAGTGAATTCTACCAAACACTTTTTAAAAAGTAATTCTAATACTATATAAACTATTTAGAAAATATACAAGGAGTCCTACAATATTCCTTTTACAACACAAATATAGTGCTAATATAGAAACCAGGAAGAGCAAAGACAGAGAAGGAAGACTATAAACCACTTTTCCTAATGAATATTGATACAAAATATTTAAATAAAATACTAGCAAGGAGATTAAAGCAATACAACGCAAAGATCCTACCAGGTGGGATTTATACAAAGAATAAAGACCTGATTCAATATTAGGAAAGTTATCACCATAATTGACTAAAGCAACAAAAATCAAATGATTATTTTGATAGATGCAGAAAAAAGTTTTTGAAAAAATACAGCACTCATTCCTATTAAAAACACGAGAAAGCATAGGAACAAATAGTTTTCCTTAAAATGATAAGCAATATTTATCTAAAATCATTAGCAAGGATTATCTGTAGTGGGGAATTATGCTAGAAACCTTTGCAATAAGATCAGGGGTTAAACAGGTATACCTTCAATCACCACTATTATTCAGCAGTGTACTAGAAAATGCAAGCTATAGCAGTGAGAGAAGAAAAAGAAACTGAAGGAATTAGAATGGACAATAAGGAAATAAAATTACCACCCTTTGTAAACAATATGATGCTAAAACTGGAGAGTCTGAGAAAAATCAAGTTAAAAACTAGTTTAATTAACAACTTTAGTAAAGTTGCAAAATATTAAATAAACCCACATAAATCATCAACATTTCTATATATTACAAAGTCCAGCAGGAAGCAATAAAAACAGAAATTCTATTTTAAATAACTGCAGAAAATATAAAATACTTGGGAGTCTATTGGCAAAGACAAAGCCAGGAACTATATGAACGCGAATACAAAACACTTTTCACAGAAATAAAGTCTGATCTAAACAAATGGAAAAAACATTAATTGCTATAGGTAGTTCAAACCAATATAAAAAAAAAATAGCAATTCTACCTAAATCAATTTACTTATTCAGTGCAATACCCATCAACCTACCAAAAAAATTGTTTTATAGAGCTCGAAAAATAACAAAATTCATCTCGAAGAATGAAATGTAGAAAATATTAGGAAAGCAATGAAAAAAAGATGTGAATAAAGGTAACCTAACCATAATAGATCTCAGAATGTATTACAAAACAATAATCATCAAAACAATCTGGTACTGGCTAACAAATAGAGTGGCTCAGTGGTGGATCAGTGAAATAGATTAGGGAAACAACACACAGTAGTAAATGGCCATAGTAATCTGGTGTTTGATGAACCCAAAGACCTAAGCTTTTGGCACAAGAGCTCACCATTTGACCAAAACTGCTGGGAAAACTGGAAAGCAGTTCGACCCAAACTAGGTTTATAGCAACATCTCACACTGTATAACCAAGATAATGTCAAAATGGGTAAATGATTTGGACATAAAGCGTTATGCCATAAGTAAATGAGGAAGAATAGAATAGTTTACTTGTCAGATCGATGGATAAGGGAATACTTTGTGACCAAATAAGAGCTAGAGAGTATTATAGGGAATAAAATGAATAATTTTGATTATGTTAAATTAAAAAGTTGTTTGTTTGTTTGTTTTTCCTCCGCCACAAGCCAGTCCAATGCAGCCAAATTTACAAGGAAGGAGAAAACCGAAAAATAGGTTAGGAACTTCTGACCTACTGTGTGCGTATTGTTACCATACCACTACTTAAGGAGAGGCAGGTTTTGTTGATAGTGGATCTTGTAAGTTAACTTTGAAAAATGTTGGATGATGCGATCAACTGTTATCTAGTCTCACTCTGGTTTAAGAAGGTAGAACAAATTATTCATTTGACTCCTGAGCTTTTCCATTCATTAGGTTATGGTGATGGTTTGTAATGATAATAAATGAGAAAAGGGACTCATCTGAGAAAAGTGGATTGGTTTTGCTGAGCACTAAGGGGAAAAAGCCACCCAAACCTCTAGGCTTTGTTATTTCTTACTCCAGTGTGGGCTCTAATTTTGTGTGACATACAAGATTTTGAATGAGAAGTCTTTTCATAAGAGATACTATTACTGAGTGGTTTCATATTATATTTTTTTTTCAGTTTATCCTAATCATTTTAATAATTAGGCAAATTTTCAATTCCTAAAGGAATAAAATCAATATCATAAGTAAAAATACAGTTCAGAACAATTTTTCAAATAATTTTTGGTGGTTTGTGCAGTTCAGTTAGTTTACATAGCTTTCATAAATATTTTTATGTAAATGTAAACTTTCATAAATATTTTTTTCAGTCAGATAAACTACAAATCACTAATACTACTCTTCAAAAAAGTAAAAATAAAAAGAATCTGTATGATAGAAAATATGGTTTTTTTCCCCTGGTTATCTAAGTAGACCAGATGTTCTGGGTATGTTGGCCAATCTGAAGAGTCTCCCCTGGAACACAAAATTGTTCTAGTTTTAACAGTATATATTACAGTGCAGCAATTACTTTCAAAATAAATATTTCTTCCCTTAACACAAATAAAATGTAGATGCCACCTTTAACTCTAACAATTTTCCCCAGAGATGTTTTGGAACATTCAATTTTTACATATATATTTGCATGACAGTAAAAAATCAATTCCTAACCAAAAAAAGTGAAAATAAAAAGTCTCTTGTCAGAGAATTCATTTTGAACATCACTGAAGTTTGACACCCTGAAATAGGCTAATCTTGTCCCACTAGACAGTCAACTAAGATGCCTTTTGTCTTGATTCCCTAATTGTTTTTGTTACTCCCCATTACACTTGGTCTTAAAAGAAAACAATAGCAGTATGTACTCACAAACATTTGTACAAAAGTGTAATTGGTGTTTTCTGTAGGAATTCTTGTTTCAAACGAAAATTTCCCTTGGTTGAAAACTGCCTCTGTGGAAAGAAATATATGACTTTCATGGAGTGAAGAATTTACTCCCAACTCCTCCTAGCAATTAATTTTTTTTTTCTCCAAACACATTAGCATTTTCAGAAGGGCATCTCTACAAAGAAGCATATAGTCATTGGTTCTAGTATGTAGAACTAATGTGGATAAAAGAATTTTATGTCACAGGAAAAACAAAACAAGCATTGAAATATGAGTCTGGACAACTTGATTTTGATTGCCTACTCTTTTACTTATTGTCCATACGAACTTGCTTAGCCTCTTTGGGTCTTAGTTTTCTCATCTATAAAATAAGGTAGTTGTACTAGTTGACTATTAAGGTCTCTTTCCATTCTGAATTTCTGTGAATTATAACATATGCAAGAATGTTAGGCAATCTAGGAGGTAGCCCTGGTTGAGGGCCAGGGTCTCAATGCAAGCATGGGATTTTCATACAATTAACAGCAAGAACCGACACAAACCCTCCACCAATTAGTGTACTGAATCCAACAAATGGTGTGATAGGAATCTAGTTCTACTAAAAATAAAATGACCATAGTTAGGTAAATGATGAAGCCTGACCAATCTTGAGAGAGGAGTTACTATAATGCCTGAGATTCTCAACATAGGAGAATATAAGGGAGAGAAAAGCACACAAAAAATTTAAACTTTGAAAAAAGAAGTCTGC
>CM053588.1:157166616-157190501 GCA_028646515.1 Pseudochirops corinnae | reverse complement strand
CAATTAGTGTACTGAATCCAACAAATGGTGTGATAGGAATCTAGTTCTACTAAAAATAAAATGACCATAGTTAGGTAAATGATGAAGCCTGACCAATCTTGAGAGAGGAGTTACTATAATGCCTGAGATTCTCAACATAGGAGAATATAAGGGAGAGAAAAGCACACAAAAAATTTAAACTTTGAAAAAAGAAGTCTGCCGAAACAAATCTTCAGAAGTATCCACAGCCTGTGCAAAGAAAGTTTTCTGAATCACCAAGGACATTTGAGGACGGACAGTTCACTTCCCAATGTATTGATCCAGGAATGCATCATGGAGAAAGTGGAATCTGAGCTAGGCCTTGAAAGATGGATAAGATTTTATCGAGGAGTATCATCAGTAGCTTCCCATCAAACAGAGCCAGAAACCACTAAACCACACACAAGAATCTCTTCCCTTAGAGAATTACATTATGTATGTTTATTGCATTGTATTTATTTTATTTTTTTCTAATTACATTTTTATCTGATTTGGATCACACTTAGAAGTATTGTTTGACCTGGTGTCACAGTGCCTTCAAAGGACACTTTTCACTGTTTTGGTGGGAAACTTTTAGAACTAAGGTTTAGATCAAATGCTTCATCAAGTTTCATCATTATTAAGTGACTACTCTCCTCAATCTGTGAAGTTACATAGTATGATAGCTTGAGTGATATCCTTGGAACCAGAAGGGTTTGACTTTAGCTCCCATTTCTGAAGTTCCTTAGCTGTGTGATCATAAGCAAGTTACACTCTGAGTTTTAGATGAAATCAGGCACCTCTCAATTCACATATACATCTGCAAAACGTTTGTTTATCATATGAAAGCACCACCTCATTTTAAACTAGTGGATTGTATCTTATTTCTCTTTTTTTTCTGGGGGGCGGAGGTGGTTACAGGGAAGAGGAATCACATTATAACTGCTTCCAAATTGTGCTAATGTGTAATAGAATGCAGCAGAATATCCTCAAAAGGCTGAGAATAATTATCCTTCTGCTAGGAATAAGAAAAGCCACATCACTCTGAAGAAATAAATATGGATGTGAAGTTCTGTGGATGAATAATCTGAATAAGTTTATCTCTTCATAAAGCAACGAGGGAGGGAAAATGTCCTTGATGAAGTAAATGAATAAATTGGAATCATTATACTGCCTATCACGTTCCCCCAAATTGTGCCTTATAACATTCACATCAATGCCTACTTTCTAAATCTTTTCAAAACTGAACTAGACAATCTTGAGGAAAAAATACCTGAATTAAGTTACTTAAAATAGTAAATTATTCTATATATATATGTGTGTGTGTGTGTGTGTGTGTGTGTTATACATGCATAATAGGCACACATAAGTGTGTAAGTGTGTATATATATATATATATATATATATACACACACACACACACACACACACACATGCTTACATACACACAGGTGTGTATATCAAGATAAAGACTTCAAAGCTATCTGCCAACTTTTGTTCACTTCTTTGTTGATTTATTTATTCCTTAATAAATATTTATTATTTAGAAAGTTTCCAAACATTAACACCAGGTGCAGGCCTAAGAAATGTACCAGGTAATTAGACTTTAATTAGTTTAATCCAAATGCATTTATTTACAACATAGTGAAAAGAGGGCTAACTGAACCAGAAAGACCTAGATACAAGTCTTACTTCTGATACATACTAACTGTGGGACCCTTGGCAAATCACTTAACTGCTCAATGCTACAGGTAACACCCTAAGGGCAGATCATGAAATCCTTAAGCCTTACAGGGAGTTTCCTCATCTGGGAGTCCCAGTGCAGATGAAATCGCAGGTGCATTCCTCATCCGTATCCCACTTCTGATATAATTCAACACACTTAGACATGGCATGTAATTTGTTTTAATTAGTTGTTTCTTTTAAATTGTTGCTTGGTCCAAATGTCTTCATAAAAAAAAAATCATAGCCATTGCTCAAAATGTTTGTAGCTAATCTAGTTTTAAATGGAAGCAATTTATTCAGAAACCAATCTAGGGCTGCAGCAATAATCAATGTGTTTTCCTTTAGCCCCATCGTGGAGCTGCCGAAGGATTGTTGTTAATTGCCGGTAACTAAAAGACTGCTGTGCCCTTAAATGTAACTCTTTGGCACTTGTTCATTTGTTGTGTTTAACTGAATGCCAGCTTCCCTTCGGTTTTGCCTAGTAATTTTCCTTTACAGTTTTCACATTCAGTCTTGGTCCCTTAAAGGGGGCAAAGTCTATCATTTTAACAACAAAACACAAAAGGCTAAACAGATTTCAAAAGCTTTGCACTTTCTCTTTCCTTCCTCTGATGTGGAATTGTGCTGAAATGGAATCTTTTTAGAAATGTTGCCTCTCTGGGCAACTTGAGCTTGAGCAGAAAAGCAGATCACACTTCAAAAGGAGAATAACATTTGCTGTGGTAACAGGACTCACATTTTAATGTAGAGATTAATAAATCAATTGACTAGAGTTCTAGCTGGTAACAGGGACAGTTTTCAACTCCCAGCAGTTTTCTGCTGAACCAGTGGAGAAAGAGCACTGGGCACCATACATTTTAATAAATGTTTTCAAAAGGGAGCAAATAGATGTGAAAACTACATAAAATGTAGATTGCAGCTGTTATGAGATATCATATATAATACATAGGTTATTTATCATACCTGAATGGTAAGACATTATGCTATTAATATAATCTATATTAGTGAATATATTTATATATATACACATACATAAACACCTTTGAATAGCAATTATCTTGTTAAATGATAAGTTTTGTGATTGAGGATAGATTTATCCTCAGAGTCAGGAAGATCTGCTTTCAAGGACCTTCTGAGACATACTGGGACTGAGTGATGCTAGGCAAGTCATTTAACCTCGAGGTACCCCAGGCAACTCTGAAAGCCTATAAATTGCCTTGCAGGAACAGAACTGCATTGGGAATAAAGGGACCTCACAAAGAGCTCCTTAGGTCCATGAAATCACAGGTCTTTTCAAAATAAAATAAAATCCTTTTGTGGTAGGGAGGAGGAGGTTAGAGTAGAATTGAGTACCCTGTGATCTCAAAGCCACATGTGGCCCTCTAGGTCCTTGAGAGCATCCCTTTGACTGAATCCAAACTTCACGGAACAAATCCCCTTAATAAAATGATGTGTTCTGTAAAACTTGGATTTAGTCAAAAGGTCAAGGACCTAGAAGGTCACATGTGGCCTAGATGCCACAGGCTCCTACCTCTGGTTTAGAGTGCTGGACTCTATTAAGAAGATTCAGTCTGAGCTCTCAGATATGTGAACTAGAAAATATTACTTAACCCATATGAACATCAGTTTCCTCATCCAATTGCCATCATAGTGTTGTATTCCCTACCACTCAGGGTTACTCTAAGGTCCAAAGAAGATGTAATGTATATGTAAGACATAAAAAAGCAATTTGCAAACTCTCTACATGTATGTTATTCTATTCTTTTCTATCCTTTCCTGTCCGGTGCTATCCATGCTATGTTATTCTATTCTATTGGTTAGATTATATTATGATAGGTGATAATATGTTATGTTGAATCATATATTATATATGTACATTATAATCATGTATCAAATATATTTACTGAACATATAATAAGATGGAGAGCATTATCTTAGACTCAGTGGAGCAAACAGAACAATATACAACATGTTCCCTGCCCTCGAGAAGCTTAAAAGGCCCACTCAAATTTGACCTTCAGGAGGTCTCCTCTGATTATCTTCTGCATCATGGACTTGAATCACCTTATATATTTTAGGTTTTCTATTGGTTCCTTACCCTGTCCCCTGCCCCTTTACTGGACTGTAAACCCCAAGGGGTTAGGGTCAGTGAAACTTATATAAACTTTGTATCTTCCCCAGAACTCAGCATATAGTTGACTTTGCATAAATATGATTGTATTTTTTATGCTGTATGTTAACATTGAATCTCTACATTGGTAATGTGAAGAAAAGGTTTAAGTTGATTCACACCAAAACAAGTTTGGCTCCTACATACTTAATTTTTGTTCTCATAGCTAATGCTACAGAAAATCCCCCAAAATGACCCCAAATATATATTGCACACACTTTGACTGTATGTTTGACATCATATACCTATAAATGTACATATAAATATGATCATATGCATAATTTTTGCACATATGCATGCATACGCAGAAATTGGAAACACTCAATTAGCAAAAACGTTATCCTTTGGCTTGTGTAATTACCAGGCTATGATCACATCATTGCTATATTTCATTATGTTTGAAGTTTTAATGTTGAAAGCATGTTATAAACCCTAAAGCAGTAAATAATAATAAATTATTGCTGTCATGATAAACAAACATTCTAAACTTTCCTGGTTAGCACATGTCATGGCGAGCTAAGTTGATGTAAGCTCCTAAATAGGTCAGCCCTCTATTTCTCCAGTGTCTGAGCTATTTCACACTTTGAAGTGATCATGTGTGGCATGAAGTTTCCCCTTTTATTTATTGGATTTGTTAATACTTGTTGACTAGATTAAAAACCACACTTACATAAAGACCAATGATGTAAATATTGTCTGAAGTGTTATTTCTGCTTTTAGGAGTGATTGGGAGGTACATCCATTGTGTCTGGGGGCTTGTTGTTTTCCAAAATGCACTGACATAAAATGGAATCCTCAGGAGATACTCTAAACTGATTTGATCACCAGAGGCAGACAAGATGGTCAGACACAACACCATTCTTTGGAGTTCAGAGTATTAACTGGGGGCCTCCATAGAGGCACTAATCCGAGTATGGGCAGCAGCACCTTCATCAAAGGGCTGTCTACGGCTATAGGAAACCACACAGCAGTGCCAGCTCTTTGATCTGCTTAATACTTCCTCTTGGCTTAGGGTTTGGGGCTGCCAATTTTACAATTCCCCCTTGAAATACAATTGACTTTTCTGTTGTTTATTTCTCAATAGATATTTTTAATCCCAGGATTATTCCTAGCCATGTTTCAGAATCAGACAACACTAAATTTATAAGAAGGCCATGGACCAAATCATTATTGTCTCTATGTTCTTATCTATTATATAGAGTCATCCATTGTTCAGCTTTCCTCGCTCTAAGTCTCCATTAGTACCTGAGAAAGGAAGAGTAGAAAGGAAAAGGGCTAGAACAATGGGAGAAAGGGGTAATTTATACCCAAGGTTGACCTGTCCATATATATCCTGTATGCATAGCATCTCAATCATGGCATATACAAAGAGGGATTAATATCATATTAATAAATTGTCCTGAGCTTTGCAACATGGTATAGTTTTTAGAGCAATGGACTTAGAATCAGGAAAAATTGTCTTTGAATCCTACCTCAAACACTTACTTAACTGTGTTACCCTGGGCGAGACATTTAACCACTTTCAGACTCAGTTTCATCACATAAAAATGGGGTCAGTAATAACACCTAATTCACAGGGTTGTTAGTGCATTATATGAGAAAATGGGTAAAGCATTTTACAACCTTAACATGCCTTATAAATGCAAGTGTTGTTTTTGATGAATGATGATGATGATGATGCATTATGCTCTTAAAACAAACGTTCAGCAAGGAAAAAAAATGCCTTTGACATTCGTGAAAAGAATTCAAAAGGGAGGAAAAACTCAATTATCAACAACAACCAAAAAAACCCTTCTGGTAGCCATTCTATTTTGCAGATTTCCCATTAATTTCCTTACACCCTAGGAGATTCAATCATTTACTTGATGATCTTTTCTAATACTTGTAAAATCCAATGACTTTTAGCAAGGTGTTCCATGACCCTCTGCTATGCTCTTAAAATATTAAAATAATGAGTGAGTTAAGCCATATACTTTCTAATTTTACATTGTATCCAAGTAAAGATACATAATTCCATCAAAGATAAACCCACTGAGGTGTGCATGATGATTTTTCTATGGCTAGCTGATATGAAGCTTTCTCCATATCCCTTATTGCCATAGAGACACAGAAACCTGAATTTGCATGGAAAAAGTAGTTGCTTTTAAGAGGAAGTATCTTAACCAAGATATAAAAAAATCACTAGGTTCTTCCCAAATGGATCATTTGAATAGTTTATAGTATTCCTGCCAAAGATAAGATTAACTGTTTAGTATAGACGTTGTAGTTATCAGGACCGACTGAATAGCTAACATTTTGAGTTATCCCAATGAATTTTGCCCAAGCAAATATAGTCCCAAGAAAACTGTTATATGATAATGTAACCCTGCACATGTCTACTACCAAAAGTAACTTTATACCTACTTCTTAACCCTTTCATTTTAATTATACTAGGAAAAAATTTAACTAAAGATTGGCGCATATGCATATGTGTGTGTGTGTGTGTGTGTGTGTGTGTGTGTGTGTTTATATGGATAGCTGAGTTGATCAGTGGATAGAGCCCAGACCTGGAATCAGGAAGAACTGAGTTTCAATCTAGTCTCAGACACTTACTGGTGATGTAACACCTGAGAAAGTCACTTAACCCTGTTTGCCTCAATTTCCTCACCCATAAAGCGAGCTGGAGAAGGAACTGGCACACCACTCCAGTATCTTTACCAAGAAAATCTCAAATGGGTTCATGAAGAGTAGGACATGGCTGAATAATAATAAGACCTATATATATTTCCTGATTTAACTACTGATTACAAACGGAGGAACAGGTAAAGATATAAGTAACTGAACTTTATCATATGTAATATAATGGAAAACCCTTATGAAAAAGTTGGTAAGAACCATATATTTGGAGTTATTTATGTTTGACATAGAAAAACTGCATAATGATCTCATTCACAATTAATGGACCTTAAGGCTTGTGTCATATCAATCATTTTATATTTTTCCCATTTAAATCTGTCTTTTTATAACAATAAATCAAGAAATTATACTTTGACACTTGAAATATATGTATATATTCATGTATTTGTATTTGGATACATATCATTTACATGAATATATTTCAAATTACAAAGTATATACATATATAATATCACATATGGGTATCTGCACATATACATATATGTATGTATGTGTATGTTTACATATGTATGTATCTGTGTATATATACACATGCACATATATATGTAAATGTATGTGTGTATTCCTTTGTCCATATGTCTTATTTCTTTTATGTGGTTTTCTGGCTTCACACACACACACACACACACACACACACACACACATGCACACAAAACAGTCTATGTGACCCAAATCTCAAACATTTTAATTTAGAATCCAATTAGGAAAAATAGTGCTCTGCTAGTTACTATTAAACTAAAAGGAATGTTGGTTGTCAATCCATAACTAAAATTGGATAATAATCAGCATAGATTGCTTAATATATAATTGACACTGAATTTAAATTTGACTCTGTAGTATTTTGTTGGAGATTTCATGGAATCATGGTGTTTGTGAGTGGGAGGCAGCCTTGGTGATCACCTATTTCAACCTCCAAACTGAAAAATACTACAATAATGAAAACAGAATTTGCTCCACAATATACTTAACCAGTTGACCTCCTTCTCTTGAGGCCTTGCACTGAGGAAGAACCTGCAGCATCCAGAAGCCTCCCATCTCACTTTGAGATAGCTCCAATATCAAAGGGAAAAATTTTTTCCTAACATTAATTGATTGGGCTCTTTGCAACCTCTACCCATTTAAACTAGTTCTAGTCCTTTGGTCCAATAGAACAAACCTTATTTTTTTCTGCCAAAGGAAAGCTATTATGTTCTTTCCTTCCCACCTTATAAAACTCCCCAAAATGAAAAAAAAAATTAAGTCCCATCCCCCAATTGTCTAATTTTTTTTTTTGGGGGGGGGTAAGATAGAAACTTTAAAGAGGAAAATGAACTCTGTCTATCAAAGTTAGAACACATCTATCCTGTGTGGAAGATATTTGAAAGTTAGGTGAGAGAAAAATACCCACATTCATTAATTTAATCTCTAAACTGTGAAATCAAATTGAACTTGTTATTTTCACTGGGAGAATACAGTGCCACGATATGTTGTACTCTCTTGCAGAACTGATGTATACAGTTGAACTTGCTGGTGGGTTGGGTGCCATTCTACTGCTGCTTGTATGTTTGGTGACAATCTACAAGTGTTACAAGATTGATATCATGCTCTTCTATCGGAATCATTTTGGAGCAGAAGAAATTGATGGAGGTAAGAGATTCTTCATAATTTATTTTGTTTTTACCTTAATATTCTTTTTATTTACATCCTCCAAATTTACTCGAGCATGCAAGCACACATGCACATATGGCTCTATTGTTCCTGTAACAAAAAAATTGTTTTCTAACTGTGACTTTCTCAATTGTTCTAAGCTCATTTGGTAAAATAATAATAATAATAATGATAATAATAATAATAATAATAACAACAACAACAACAATCCTTTCTCCTGAGTTATATACAGTCTGTGAAGATGTGGGTTTGGATAAACCAAATAGAAATGTGACACCAACATCTTTTAGAATTTGATTCAGAATACCGTATGCCAATTACAACCACAAATTGTGATTCAGAGGAAAGCCTTCACCTTCCATCACCCTGTAATCTATACTGAAAGGGCAGCTTTATGTCCTCATGAGCAAGAAGTGTCTCTTATAATTGTGTTCCCTAAATATGTAGGTGGAAGTGAATTTCGATTTGCTCCTTGTTTAAGCTGATCAGTTTCAATAAACTGTTCTGAGTATTTTGGAATTCTGCACTCAGTGAGATCTTTTCTTTCTACCTTGACTCTTTTTAACTAAGGCTAATGCAGATTTAAATTGTGCTCCTGAAAATATGGAGGAAGAAAGCAAAAGTATTAAATAATAGTGAATCTACTGTTTCTGTTAGAGCAGAGTAAATATATGTATTGTTAATAAATCCTAAATTAATTCCTAAATAGTTACACATTTGAATAGGGAATATAGTATAGTACTTTGTGCACATATTAGATGGACAGCCAATGTTTGTTAAATTGCAACTTATTTCACTGAATGAATCTGAATGAATTTCAGTACTTAAAATTAAGGCATATAAACTATTGATTTGATAACTTAAGGTTAACGAATTATTTTACTACTCCAAGTTCTCATTATGCATACAAGGTAAACTTCTATTTTGAGAAGGGTATTTATTGATAAAATAGAGTTGAAATGATATATCATAGCTATATTATGGATAAACCATCCACATGTAAAATTCTACCAGCATTTAATTATTATTCTATCAGCACTAAAACTTCTACCATTCTTACTTTAGGCAAGTCATTGAACCTCCCTGAGGCTCAGTTTCACCATCTATAAAATGAGGGGGAATGTTAGACTAGATAGCCTCTAAAGTTCCTTCTTCCTCTAGATCTATGAGCTGCCCTGGGTGGAAATATTTCACATACATACAGTTTTATATATTTTACAATTTTATTTCTTCACAATAATTCTATGAGGTAAGCAATACAATTATTATCCCCAGATTTGTGGATTAAAAAAAGACTCAGAAAGATAAAATTATTGAACCATAGTCACACCCTCTTAAAAAATATCAGAGATGATTCAAACCCAAATCTTGTGACTTTCAAATCCAGTGTTCATTCTAATATTTCCCACTTTTTCCCATGGCTGCCTAGAGGTAAGGTTGCCACTGATGAGGGGAGTCCATATGACTGAATTAGAAGGCCTACAAACCAGTGCAAGGAAGCAAGATTTCAAAAACATTTCTGTTTCCCAATATGTAAAGGCATATAGACTCTCAAGAGCAGAGTTCTCTTAATTCTGGATTTTGACCTAACCTTCCCTCCGAACTTAAGGTTCTAACATCTTCTTATCAGAGTTGGAACACAGGAGATGTTGAGTACTAGTTGATTGAATACCAATATACAAATTGTTCCACAAATACATTAAAAGACAGTTTGTTCAACTAAAGTATGAAGACGAAGTTCCCAAAATCAAAGGAGATAAAGTCTGGTAGCCAGAGAGGAAAGAAAATATTTTTGCATCTAGGAATTGTTCACATCTCAATATTTATTCTTTTGTATCAGGACAAAGAAAATAGTGTAACAAAAATGTTTGGGGCTATATTTATCTGTATAATTCAATGAAATTGAATTCATTTTTAGGTCAAAACATTAAAGGGAAAAAAATCACAGGGTATTTTTTCATAGAACCAGGGAGTTAGAAGAGACTCAAAAGTCATTTAGTCAAACCTGTGCCTAAATAGGAATTCTCTCTAAAAATTTCCTGATATGTGGTCTTCTGACTTCCACTTGAAGATTTCCAGTGATATTTAACTCACTACTACATAAGATTTCTAATTTTCTTTTCATACTGCTATAAATATTGGAAAGTTATTTCCTAACAAAATTGATTTTGCATCTCTTCAACTTTCTCCATCCCTCCTTATTCTACCTTCTAAATCAAAGCAGAACAAACGTAATCCCTCTTCTACATAACAGTCCTTTAACTGCATGTTGTAGACTGCTATAGTTCTCTAGCTCCTCAAGTATTCTTTAAGATAGATAGATAGATAGATAGATAGATAGATAGATAGATACATAGATAGATGGATAGATAGATAGATAGACAGATAGATAGATAGTCCTAGTTCATTCAAGTGCTTTCTGGATAATGAGGATTCTCTATGATTTTTTTATGCTTTTTTCCTTTTCTTTGAATCTTCTCTTTATATTTCTCCTTCCAATACTGGAGATTGTTTTGTTTACAACTCTACCATTACTATCCTGCCCACCCTCTTGGGCCCTTCTACTGTTTTTATGAGTTTGATGTACTTCTATTTTTAGTTTCATCTGTGTGTTATAGTACATATTAATTCAGATGAAAGTGAGGCTCATGGCTTTGGCAGGTAGGATGGTGATGTCTTCTCCTCAAACACCCCAAAGTCACTCTTCTTAAACTATTAAGAAAGTTCTGTATTGGCTACACTTGGGGATCTGGTGCTTTATGGATCTCAGATAGTGAGTGCTGAGGTTGCTTTGAAGTTTCCTTGAAGATTTACTCACTATTCTGAGTTTAGCTCTTGACTTTGCCTGGCAGCTTCTCTACTCCACTATCGCTTCAAGAATCTGAACATCTCTCTGTGGAATCCTGGGCTAATTCAGAGTCTAGAGATTATTATTTAAATGACCTAGTGGAAAAGTGCATTTCTATGCCCAAATGGAGCATTTATGATAGGAGATATAGAATCCTCTCCATCTTAGTGATTTGCAACAATACCACATCCTCCCTTAATGACTTTTTTCAAATAATGATTCAGAAGTTATCTCACAATTTTTCTTAGTACCTTGGGATGCAGTTCATCTGGCCTTGGGCACTTGAATTCATTGAAGGCAACTAATTACTCACTGTTGCCTAATGTCAATTAACTTATAACCACTAAAAAATAAATCCAAGCCTTAGGATCATTCTCCTTGTTGTAAACAGAAATAACAAAATATTTGACTATTTTTTACCTTTCCTTCTTTTGTAGTTATCATTCCAATGACCCTGATATTTTTATACCCTTTTTATCTTTTGTGCCCCAACATAGCTTTTCAAATGTCATTTTTCTTTGTTTTTGTACGTGGCATTCATTACCAGTCTCAACTCATTCTGTCCGAAACACTGCTGATTCATGCCACACTTTTGTATTGATTCTTATTACTTGCTCTTATTTCCATCTTCTGTATATAACTTAAAAATCCATGTTGGTAGGTGGTTTTCCATGAACTCATATTGGATTCATTAGATTGTTCTCCATTTTCTTTGTGTTCAGTATTAAGTTGTGCTTAATTTTGCCTTGGCTCTACTGGGCTAATTTTCCATATACAATTATAGACTATGATATCCTGCATATTCCCCTTGTTTTAAGCTCTTAGAACTCTATTTACTCCATATCTAGATTGTGCTCTAGAGATTTTCTGGTTTTATCCTCCTTCCATGGTCACTGCATTAAAAGTATCATATTATTTCTTTAGAATTAAGTTCCCAGGAACCACAATGACAGAGAGAAGTCAGGGAATTGCCTGAGCTCTCAACCAAACCTCTAAAAAAGACCTTTAAATGCTTTCCTAAAACAAATCCTGGAGTGGCGTAACTCACAAAAGGATGGGGTGAAACAATTTTCCAGTCCAAGACAACTTAAAAGTTTGGCAGAAAAGGTCTGTCACACCAAGGTGAGAGTGGAGTAGATTCCTTTGCAAACTGTATCAGCTCGGATGAGGCCCCAGCAAACCAGGAACAAGCCTTGGGAGTGAATGAATCAACAGCTACAACAGTTTTTTCTGGAGTTCTCATACCACAGATGGTTGGGGGGAGGGTATCGAACAAGTGGTCTGAAAGAGATTACAGGGGTCTCTTTTCTGGTACTGAGGGCAGGACTCTGTTGCTTTGCCCATACTCAGAACTATGTTGCAGTCCTGGGTTGCAGGCCCAGATCAAAGATGAGCAGTAACACATAAGAGCTTGTAGCCACAGTGGAGCAGGTACCCTCATCATAATTCCAGGGCAAGAAAAGGTGCTTGTCGTTCACTTACAGACCTGAGCATAGGCCAGGAGAGTAATAAACACACCTCTCCTTAGATCATACTACTTTGGAAGACCTAAAAATTTATAAGTCCCTAGAAATATCTCTGAAAACAGCTACAGAAAACCCCTGAAGCTTGGGACAGGGCACTGTCTACCCTGAAAGCAAATTCCCCACTTTAGCAAAGAGGTAAAAGTCAAGAAATAGACTGGGGAAATGAGCAAACAACAGAAATTTAATATGGTGACAAGGAAGATCAAAACACATACTCAGAAGAAAACAGCAAAGTCAAAATCCCCACATCCAAAAGCTCCAAAAAATTTTAATTGATCTCAGGCCATGGAAGAGCTCTAAAAATATTTTGAAAATCAAGTAAGAGAAATAGAGGAAAAGTTGGGAAGAAAAATAAGTGATATAAGAAAATCATCCAAAAAAGAGTCAACCTCTTGATAAAGGAGGCAAAAAAAAAAAAACTGAAGAAAATAACACCTTAAAAAATAGAATATGCCAAATAGTAAAAGAGGTACAAAAGTCCATTGAGGATAAGAATGCTTTGTAAAGCAAAATTGGTGGGTGGGGTAGCTAGATGGTACAGTGAATAGAACACCAGCCCTGGACTAAAGAGGACCTGACCTCAGACACTTAACAAAAAAAACTAGCCGTGTGATCTTGGGACTTAAGTTAAGTCACTTGACCCCAATTGCCCTACCTTCTCCCTCCAAAAAGAAAAAGAAAAAGAAAAGAAAATCAGAATTGGCCAAATGGAAAAAGAAGCGCAAAATTTCGCTGAAGAAAATAATTTCTTAAAAATCAGAATTGAGCAAATGGAAGCTAATGACTCTATGAGACATCAAGAAACCAAAAGAATGAAAAAATAGAAGCCAATGTGAAATGTCTTATTAGAAAAATAGTTGACCTGGAAAAAAAGATCCAGGAGAGATATTTTTAAAATTATTTTACTTACTGAGTCCACGATAAAAAAAAAAAAAGACCTAGACATCATCTTTCAAGAAACTATCAAGGAAAACTGCCCCAATATTCTAGAACCAGAGGATAAAATAGAAATTGAAAGAATTTACCAATCATCTCCTGAAAGAGATCACAAAATTAAAACTCCCAGGAACATTGCAGACCAATTCCAGAGTTCTCAGGTCAAGGAGAAAATAATTACAAACAACCAGAAAGAAACAATTAAAGCATTGTATTGCCACTCTCAAGGTAACATGAGATTTAGAGGATCAGAAGGTTGGGAATATAATATTCTGGAGGGCAAAGGATCTGGATTACAACCAAGAATAACCAACTCAGCAAAACTGAGGATATTCCTTCCAAAGAAAAATAGGATATTCAATGAAACAGAGGATTTTCAAGCATTTCTGATGAAAAGACCGGAGCTGAATAGAAATTTGACTTTCAAGTACACAACTCAAGAGAAGCATAAAAAGGTAAATAGGAAAGGAAAATTATAAAGGACTTGATAAGATTAAACTGTTTATATTCCTACATGGAAAGATGATACTTGCAACTCATCAGAACTTTCTCATTATCTGGACAGAAGGAGGATGTACAGACAGACGACACAGATGTGAGTAGAATATTAAGAGATTATATTTTTTAAAAAATCTAAAAAACAATTATAAAATTAAGGGATACGAGGAATGCATTGGGAGAAAGGGAAAGAGAGAGGTAGAATGGGGTAAATTATCTCACATAAAAAAAGGCAAGAAAGAAGTGTTATAGTGGAGTGAAATTTAAGAGAGGTGGTGGGGGATGATTGAACTGTAATCTCATCAGAATTGGCTCAAAGAGGGAATAACATGCATACTCAATTATGTATAGGAATCTATCTTACCCTCCCACAAAGTAGGAGGGGAAGGGAATAGGAGATGGAGAGTGCTCATGGAAAGGAAGGTGGATTTGGGGAGTCAATTGTTAGAGGCAAAAGACTTTTGAGGAGGGACAGAGTGAAAGAAGAAAGAGAATACAATAAATGGGGAAAATGGGATGAAGGTAAATACAGTTAGCAATCTTAACTAGGAAAAAAAATTTTGAAGCAAGCTTCTCTAATAAAGGCCTCATCTCTCAAATATATAGAAAAATAAGCCAAACATATAAATATAATAGCCATTCCACAATTGACAAATGATTGCAAAATATGAACAGTTTTCAGATGAAGTAACGAAAGCCATCTACAGCCATATGAAAAAAAAGGATCTAAATTACTGTTGATTACAGATTGCACATTTAAACAATACCTCACACCTATTAGATAGGCTAATAGGACAGAAAACGAGAACGATGAATGTTGGAGGAGATGTGGGAAAATTGAGACACTATACATCATTGATTCAACCACTGAATCAACTATTCTATAGAGCAATTTGAAACTATGCCTAAATATTTATAGCAGCTCTTTTCTGGTAGAAAAGAATTAGAAATTGAGAGGATGCCCATCAATTAGAGAGTAGATGAACAATTTATGGTATATGATTGTGATGGAATACTACTGTAATGTAAGAAATGAGGAGCTAGATCCTCTCAGAAAAACCTGGAGAGACTTACATGAACTGATTCAAAATGAAATGACTATAACTAGTAAAACCTTGTACATTGTAACAGCAACATTGTAGGATGATCAATTGTAAATGACCTAGCTATTCTAAGCAAATATGATGATCCAAGAAAACTCTGAAGGACTTATGATGAAAAATGCTATCTATCCCCAGAGAAAGAACTAATGGAAGCAGAATACAACTTGAAGCATGCTTTTTAAACTTTTTCAAAAGTTTTCTTGGGTTTTTATTTTGGTCTATGTTTTCTTTTATAATATTACTAATATGGAAATATATTTTGTATGATTCTACATGTATAACCTATACCAAATTGCTTGCCTTCTCAGTGAGGGGAGTGGAAGGGAGGGAGAGAATTTGCAACACAAAATTTAAAATGAATGTTGAAAATTGATTTTATATACATTGGGAAATATTAAATTAATTTTTTTCAAAAAAGTCCCTTCTTGTTGTCCAGAATCAGATCTAGAGTAACCGTTCTCATCACTCTTTTTCTTATGAAGACTAAATTTATCATAGAAGCTTGTTTTTAATTTATTAACTCTACAGTCTTTAACAGGAGAGTTTTTACAATTGTCTACATTTTTGAAGCCCCCAGTAACTAATATAATATGCTCCCATACTTTGTTTATAAACCAATTCATCAATCTTATAAATTTAGTTTCCTGTCATTCTGTCCTTTTAATTCAGAGGTCTGTAGTATGACTTTGTAGCAGCAAGCACCCTAGCATGCCCAGGACGGCTGCTAGTACAGGTTCTTAGACCTGCTTTTCTAAAGGAAAGCAACTCAAAATGGGTTAACAATCTTAATTTAATCAAATATATCATTTACCTATTCAGAGGAAAAAGTCAACACCCTGAACTTCAGAGAATGTAAACAGAATACAAACAGAAACTACAAGCAGAAGTTACAAGCAGACAAAGAAAGAGATCAGAAAATGGGCTTCCAACTGTCTGACAATTACATCTATACTAGTTAGTTACCAGAGAGGGAAGCACCAACATCCGGGTTTTTCAAAGCAAGGAGCTCAACGGCTTCCCAGAATCTCATCTGGCCAAATCACACAACTCTTTCCAAAGAGAGCCCCAAACCAAAACCTCACAATAGGGTATATATAGCCTTCTCCTGGATCAGAGAATGTCACAGCCCTCTTGACCCACTACCCAATCACAAAGTAATAAGCCATGGGCATTCCTGAAGAACAAGCCTCCCGCTACAGGCTCCATGTGACCACTTTCAACCTATTAGGGGGCAGAGTATACTTTCAAATCAGGGAAGGTTGTCAGAGCCACTTAAGCCATTTAAGCAAAGGGCCTAAACAAAGGGAAGATCTTCAGATTCCCATAAGAGACCTCAATCACATTTGTTTATCTTACTATTGAACTTCACCCAAATTCTATTCTTTTTTTCTGGAACTCCTTTGATGTGTATTTCAATTTTATATACATTGTACTACTTATTTTTATATAATCTGGTTCTTGTGATTAAGGCATATCCTTCCATAAATCTGTTCTAGTTGTGAGTCACATCCCACTAAAGATGTCTAATTCCTCTTAACATTCTTTAAGGAACTGAATTTACAGTTTACTGGAAGGACAGTGTAAAGAAACATGGTGGTCTTGAAGAGGTTATACTATATTATCAACTAAGAATTATATAAGAGAAGCAATATTCAAAATGTCATCAGAGATAGATAGCCAGAAAAAGATTTGGACCTAACATGTATGAGAAATAATATTCTAACAATCTGTTTTCTCCAATAAATTCCATGTAATTTCAAGAATTATTGAGAAATGTCCTCCAAGGAAAATTTATAATGAGATATGTAGAAGAGACCCCCTGCATGAAAAAGATATGCATATTTTGTTGTCTTCATTTTTGGAGAATGTATCCATATTGTTGAGGCAACAGAGGTTTTGAAGCACTAAAGGGAAGGTTATGCTGGAGTCATGTCCAGTTACCTTGCAAGAGGCAAATGACAAATTTTTTAGCATGAAAATTTTTACCCTGGAAACTGGCAAATGCTACAAATTGGGACTTGATGTATTGCTTTTGTTACTTAGACTCAAGAAAGTGATGCAGAAAATGTTAATAATACAGATTTAACTTAGAAATCTGTTGTACATATTTTTTTTCCAGAGAGCTAGTTGTTAAACATGAAATAGCATACCCATCACCAAAGGTCTTAGATGGCACTGCACATTTTTGTGAAGACAACTGAAGCATGGGTTTTGTTACTGCCTCTCTTTTAAAAATATTTCCTGGGAATTATTTGTCCTACTCCTATTAATAACATAATAGTTCAAATGTATGTGACACTGAAAATGTACAAAGTGCTTTCTTCACATTAGCACTGTGATGTGGGTAGGACTAAAAATTATCTACATGAGGAAAGTGAGGTTCAGAGTGACTTGCCAGAGGCCACACAGCTAATAAGTGTTAGATGTTGCCTTTGAAACTAGGTCCAGGCCCAAAGCTCTTTTCTGAATCTGATTGTGTCAGGCTGACTATGCTCTCTGTATCCTACTAGCTACTCTTTGTCACGGGACATGTCAGATATTCAGATATATCAAGGAAATTTTCTCGCTCCTCTTTTATTTTCCATTTAAAGTCCCTTTGATCAAATCCATATGTCTCCAAGTGAATATGTTGTCATTTGCTTCCATGATTATACATACTGTGATCTCTGACCAACAGCCTATAATTGTGGACTTTTAAGTCATGATCAAGAGTTCTGGTTCTCATTCTCCTTTACCATTTCCCCAATCACCTATTCATTTCTCAACACTGCCTTTTTAAGTTTCTAAAGCCTTTATCTTTAAATAGGAACAGTAATAATAACAACACTCATACCCTTAAGGCCCTTAATTTCTTGTTCAGAACTGCTTGATACCTAGCAATGCTTTCTCATTTCCCTGTGAAACTCAGATTTGCCCCTGTGTAAATCACCAGAAGTGGACACTTGCTGTCAGGTTTGACAAATCTTGGGATCTTAGGAGTTATATACCCTGGGAAGATAGCATAGTCCCACTGTTGTTCATATCAACTTGATAAGAGACTGCCTCAGATCCTCTCAGTAGCAAGTTGCCAAAGATCAGTTCAATTCAATCTAATTCAAAAGACCGCCATGCTTGTTCTGAATAAGGCAGTACAATACAGAGGCCACAAAGAAAAAATGAAACAATCTCTGCCTTCAAGAACTTACATTCTACTAGAGACTTGTCCCTTGTTCCTTTAATAAGTATTGGATGGCATCTCTCTAAGTTGTACATGCAAGGTGTCATTCATCATTGTAGCTTGATAAGTTGCTTCCTCTTTAGCACATGCAACTTCGTCTTCTATGGCTACTTCAACCCCCTCATGCTATACATGAGGGAATTGATGGAAGGAAGGAAGGAAGAAAGGAAGGAAGGAAGGAATGAAGGAATGAAGGAAGATGATTGGTTCAATAGTCCTTCACTTCTCCTATGTCACAGAAATTAAGAATCTCCCTTACTTCTTCAGAATCTTTTTTTTTGGGGGGGGGGGGGTTTCCTTTTGAAGAACTTGCTTCATTCAATCAAACACATCATTCTCCCTGATAATCCATCAAAGAGGGACATTCCTGTCCAGCCCTTTTATCTTATCTAGTAGGGAAATATAGCAACATTTTATGCACATGACTACCACTGGCAGAAACACAAGTGTGGCAAACTGTTACAGGCCACTGAATCATCTCTTTTACCCTCCTTACTTGATGGAAACAAGATGTTTGTTTGTTGGTTGCCATTGCTTTTTCTTCTTGTTCATTTGACCAGATCACCACTATGCCAGGGACCCTTCCTCTCAGTGCAGCTAAGCTAGGATTTGTCTAAATCAGACCATCTTGCATTTTTTTGGAGGTACTCATATTTTATTAGGATGCGCTTGTTGATTTTTAATCATTTTTCAGTCCTTTCAGATTCTTTTTGACCTTTTTTTGTTGTTTTCTTGGCAAAGATACTAGAAAGGTTTGCCATTTATTTCTCCAGCTCAACTGAGGCAAACAGGGTTAAGTGACTTGTCTACAGTAATATTGCTAGTGTCTGAGATGGGATTTGAACTCAGGAAGAGGAGTATTTCTGATTCCAGGCTTAGCACTCATTCTACTGTGCCACCTAGCTGCCCCCATCAGGATACAAGTTGAAGACTAAAGTGGATCTTAGACGTCATCTAGTCCAATCAAATGACAAGTTATGTAGGTTTTAGTTGCTCAGGAGCATTTGATCTGTAATTAGCAATTTCCTGTCAGTACCGTAATGAAAACAAAGTCTCCCAACTATTATTTTCCAGTATGTCTTATAATAAAGGCAACCATATTTGTTTACTTTTTCTATACTCTTCTCTCCTGGGACCAGTGTTCAGTCTTCAGATACCATTTACTCAGTCTTCTTCCTTGTCTCACTATCTTCTATCTTTTATAATACCAAACATTTATTTGACTGAAGTTCCCATTTTCAATTTTGGGGATGTTTTTGAAGGATAATTGTCTTTTATTTTCTCTTCTGCCAAGAAAAAGCATGACCTCTGTTTTAGAAAATGTGCATTCTTTTCCTAGTTCCATTAATAAGTCCTATGACTTGGGACAAATTATTTCAATTCTTTGAGCTGCAATTTCTCCACTTATTAAACAAGGAAGTTTGGTTAGGTTATATCTAATATGTCCTCCAAGTCTAAGATTCTAACATTTAAAAGATTTATTACTATTCATACAATTTACAGTGGCAATGATGTATAAATTTTCCAATTGTGTTTAAGGGATTATCAAATCTAAATATAGCACCCTTCCTAGTATGAGAGAAAATCCTCAAAAGATTCTGAAAGACAATCTGATTATAAGCACCTCCTGGGGAAAGTGAGATAATGGTGTTTACAGCCCCTCTCCCTGACCAAACTTCAGAGAAGATATCTTCTGACTGTTTTCTGTTGCCTTGATATAACTTTTTATATCAATTATTTATGGAGCCATAATTCTATTGATACAATAAAGGTAGAGGGAGGGAAAAACAACACTTATTAGAATTAAGCACTTACTCTGTTCTAGGCCCTGTGCAAAGATGATTTCATTTCATCATCACAACAACCCTAGGAGAGAGGTGTTCTTGTTATTCTCATTTTACAACTAAGGAAATTGAAGCAGACAAAGATTAAATGACTTGCTCAAGGTCACACAGCTAGTAAGTATGAGTCTGGATTTGATCTTAGGTCTCCCTGACTCCAGGCCTAGCCCTATCTGCATTTTGTCACCTAGGTACTCCTCAGAAGTCTTCTTCCTATTGAAGGGTAAGAATGATTTTCTGAGCCTGACTCTCTGAGCTCCGAAATGCTCTTCCTTCACACCAGAACACAAATCATGAGCTCATGGCCTGCCAGACAATCCTTTGACTTTTAGGGGGAATGATGCCAAACAACTTTTTATATCTCGCAAAGCCAAACACCAAGAGAAGAAAGATGGGGCAGGAGGCTAGCCCATCTCAGGCAGAGATTTGCCTCTATCATCATTAACTTCTAACTCAAGGGGTAGAAAAGAATTACCCTCATCTGGTGTGGCTAGGTGGCACAGTGAATAGAATACCAGCCCTGGAGTGAGGAGGACTTGAGTTCAAATCTGTCTTCAGACACTTAACACTTACTAGCCGTGTGACCTTGGGCAAGTCACTTAACCCCAATTGCCCTGCCTTCCCCCACTCCAAAATAGAAAAAAAAATTACCTTCATCCATCAGCCCCCTTGAGGTTACAGATTCATCTTTAAGGTGCAATTTCAACAGAAAGAAGAGATTTGAGGGGTAGAGATTTTCTTTTAGTATATTCACAGAGTTCTAACTCAGCACCCAAATAAAAGTATCATCATGACTGACAAAAAGTCAGCAAAGGATATCCCTGACTGTTCTGAATTTCAGGGAAAGGTAGAACAAAAGGGGAAAATCCATCAAATATCTCCAAGATAAAGCCGTCTCTATGAACTTCCATCTTGCCTGTACTATATCTTCAAAAACACTTATAACCTTCACCTTAAAAAAAGTGACAAAGTTTCCTGTCTTGAAGAATTCAATGTATTTTGCAGCCCCATGTTCCAGAAAAGTGTTGCTAAGACCCTCCCAGATGTATGGAAAAGAACAACATTACTGATTTCTCAATCTATTTCTTCTATTTCATTTTTCTTAATACTCTCTTTTGTTTTTAATAGAACCTAATTCTATATCTTCTCATAGCTGAATTCTCTTTCTCTTAGATTGTTTCTATAAAATGCCAATGCATCCAGTTAATTTCATCAGTCTAAGCAGTTAAAAAAATTCCTTAGAATAACTATTTGGACCAATCAGATAATAGGCAGAATCATTCACTTCTAACGGCGTGCTTGCCCATCACAGTCATAGTCAGCATCAACTTATGTAAAGTAAATCATTGATAAATAATAGCTAATTTTGAGCTTTTAAAAGATTATTACAAAGAGCATACTTACATATTTCCAGAGTAGACAGGGAAAAGGGCTTCACGATTAGAAATAACAACCTACATACTTGAATAACCCTGCTCCAAGTACATTTACACCAGTAAATGTGGACCTCACCTTTAAGTTGGTAATACAATTTGATTACTTGTGTGGCACAAAAAATGCTGTGGTCATTCATAAAGATTCAGAAGATAGATAAAGCTCATAGACATTAAGATCTGTCAGCATTTTAGCGCAGGAGAACAAGCATTAAACTCCTTTTGGGTCCCACATTCAACAGTCAAGTTACCATCATTTGACCTTCATATGCCTCATTTTCTTCATCCCATTCAGTTGGGAGAATATTTACTTACCTCCTGGAGTTGTTATGAGGAAAGCATCTGGTCAATTGGTAAGTTCTGTGTAAATATAAATATGTGTTTTCCAAAACAAAGCAAAGGACCCTTGAGATGTTTTTCAGAAACTTAATTCTTGTTTTATAAGGAAAATAACTGGGTTAAATACTTTCGCATCAATTTTATTCTGAGAAAATAAGCAATGTTGAATTAAATCTTCTTTGAAGCACTTTAAAATCTGAAAACTTTAAACTCATCAACTTGTTCTCAGTATCAACTAAATGCCTAGATCTTTACTGGGTGGCTGACGTAGACTCTGGGGGAACAGAGGAATTAGATATACATCAAGCTTCCCATTGATCTAGAAGCCGAGCATCTGCTCAAGCCAGGAGTGGCTTTTCTAACTACATTTAGACTGGAATTATTTGCATGTGAACAGCTCCTTCCAATCCAGTGGGTGTTAGCTCAGTCTCTATAAATTACTCTAGAGGATAGGAAGGCATGAGAACTCAACTAGTACAATGTGTAATCAGCTCCTGGAGTCCATTTAAAAATAAGCTCTGGATTTTAAAAGGTTCCTAGTCTCATTTGTCTAAGATAGTCTTTTTTTTTTTCCCATGTGATGAAAGTGTGGATTTTTCTACTGCAGTTTCAACTGCAGGCCTAATCTGTTTTGGCTAAAGCTCTCAATATCAGTTTGATTTCTTTGCTTGATGTGACAATTAATTGTTATTACTTTTTAAAGTTTTACTGACAAATTTTATTTTCAAATCACAGTCATTTCCATATGTTAGTCCTCCCTTACCCCATTCCTTTCTCTCTACCCCATGGTCACCTAGAATCCCTTTGCTTATAAGAAAAAGAAACAGTTAAGAAAAAGCAACCAACAGAAGAACTGCATCTGGCAAAATATACAATATTCCAGACTCAGTCTTCTAATAACCCAAGGAATAAAAAATGAGAGTACATTTCTTCATCTTATATTGAAAACAAGGGCTAAGAGGGGGCAGAGGCAAGATGGCGGTGTAGAAGCAGCAACATATCACAGCTCTCACATAGCCACCTCAAAATACCAATAAAATATGACTCTAAACAAATTCTAGAACTCCAAAACGCACACAAATATGCTTTCCACTAAAGTCAGCTCGGCTACGAGGAACCATCTCAGCTCTGTGAGCCAAAACCAACCCAGCCTGAAACCATGGCTTTGCCCCCGAGGCAGCTGGAGGAGAGGAGCCGAGCCCTGGCTGGAGCTTCGGGAGATCGGATCTGCGGCAGCTTTGGCAGTTCCCAGAAGTAGGTTAGTGGAGCTCAGCTACATAGGGAGAGAAAAGTGGGTCCAGCCAAACTGCCTCCAGGCAAGGAGGCCACAGAACCAGAAGTCTTGCACCCACCTGCACACTGCCACTTCAGAGTTCCCAGCCTGCAAACTGCAGGGGGATCAAACAATCATACAGAGGCCACGTGCTCTCCCACTGAGCAGCCTGTATCTAGATTGTGGACTTGTGTGTGTGTGTGTGTGTGTAGGGGGGGGTCCTGCTTTTTTTTTTCCAGTGAGCCAGAGTTGGGGAGGAACCCACCAGCCTCCTAAAAGCTTTGGCAGCTGGGAAAACGCCAGCAATTTGGGACAGGGCTTTCCCCTCTGGAAGCAGAGTTCCACAGAGCTAAAAAAAAAAAAAATTCACTGACTGGCCAGCCATGAATAAGATTAGGAAGCAAAGTAAGAACAGTAACCGAACTCTAGATTCCTTCTTTGGTGAAAAGAAGGATAAAAGCAGGGAATGGGAGGAAGACAACGCAGTCAGAGCTCCCATACCAAAAGGTTCCAAGAAACATGAAGATTGCCTAAAAGCTAGACATCAGCTTAAAAAAGATTTTGAAAACCAAATGAGAGAAGTGGAAGAAAAATTGCCAAGAGAAATAAGAATGATGCAAGAAAATCATGAAAAGAGAGTCAACAACCTGACTGAA
>CM053588.1:157135140-157166116 GCA_028646515.1 Pseudochirops corinnae | reverse complement strand
TGTGTGTGTGTGTGTGTGTGTGTGTGTGTGTATAAAAGTGGGATTTCTCATCAGGAAATTTTTCTGCAACTGTTTTCCAGCTCTTTCTTCTCATCTGATTCAGTGAGGGACTAGACTTATCTACCTAGTCATTGATTGGGCAAACAACTATGTATCACTGTTTACTATTTTTAAATCAATTATTTTCCCTATGTTAATGAAGAAAGAAATTAATCTTTCCTGAGTTACCACAGGATATCATTGAGAATACCCCGTAGTGTTCCCAGGAATTCTTGGGATTTCCCAGGAATCCTTCCTGTTTGAACTTTGTACAGGAATTTTCCATGGTAGTGTTGAACATATCTGATAAGCATATTTCTGTATTTTTATATATCACTTCATGTTGATTCCAGAAATATCGCTGAACGGTTTTTGTCATGGTTACATTTATTATAGAAAGTTTGTGAACTTTTCTTATGTGAAGTAACTACCCTAGGATTGACATTTTCTTACAAGTAGAAAGAACTTGGACTTACTTGAGAATGAGTACTCTTCCCCTAGACCTGTACAGCCACTATAGTTCATAGTGGCAAGGTTGCTCTTCTACAATGTGACTTTTTCTTATTGTGTTCCTTGGCTTTCATTCCCATTTGTTTCAGGACTTCAGATTTGTCTATGAATGTTTATGTTACTTACCCATTTCTGCTACACTGTTGATGGCTCCAGTCTTGACTGAGAAACTCTTTGTCACGTGGCCATTGTCCACCTCCATTGCCATCTCTGAAGGCATCTAATTGCCTGATGTTCATGATTCCCTTGAAAGATTACATGACTCCATAGATTATCCCTTCACTCTTAAAATCTCTCTCTCGAGGAGAACCAATCCCATGTATGGTCCAACAGGATCTCTCTGTCTCACCTCTCAATTATTATCCTCTTCATCTTTTTGTGTCTCTCTTTCTAGCCAAGTTCAAATATATGTCCAAGATAAAAGAACTGGTTATGAATCAAATCAATCATTCTCATTGTGGAATTAGGGGAAGTCAAGGAATTCACATCTTATTAAGGAATTTATTTTCTCACAGTAATGTCATATTTTCTTAAGGAAAGATAATTCTGGAACAAAGTGTTTATCAGTAGGAAAAGGCAATGGGGAACATACCTGGACATAGCCACTATATTCTAGCTCCAGCTAAGAAATTTGTGGTCCTACAAGTTAGACAAGGGTGTCTTTTGACACCCTTGTCTATTGTCCTAATGATAGAATCTCTCTGTGTTAAGTTCACTCAATGAAGCAGCTGTACCATCTTCCTTTTTGACCATCAGTGAATTAATGAAAAACAATTTAAGTGATTATTATATAAGAAAGTTATTATTAGTAGTATAATTATGTGAAAAGTGAGAAAGTCTCTTCTCTGGGAGTTCACATTCTAATGAGGGAGGCAACATACATGAAAGTTAAATAGAAAGATACTACAGTTTGGGGGATATAGCTTGTAAAGCAGATGGTAACGACTATTCTTTAATGTCATTTTCACTGATGAAATGTTTTTTCAGGTTCTGATGTTGAACCACTTTACATGTTAAGGACATTGGTGGCAAGAACTTTCTTTTCTGGGTCTTCAGTAGCTATGGACTGTAGCACCTGCTTGAAAAACTGTCAGTCTGAATCTCCTTAGTTGTTGCTTCACAGAACATTATCTATCTGCACTAGAATTAAAGCATTGTCATTCCAAAGGTTGTTGGTTTCAGGTTCCTGGACTGTTTCAGTTAGAGTCTGAAGGGAGACGGTGGTCAAGATTGTGGTAGTGTGAGGTGCCAGCCATATACTGCCTTGTCTCTTCCTCAGTGTGCTTTGCAGCTTCAGCCAGGCTGGTTTTCTTATTCTATAGGTGGTATTTGGTTGGCCATTTATGGAAATGGCTGGCCCCTTCTCCACAGGAGTTGCTTCATCAACTGATGCCTGTGGGATTTAGGCTAAAAGTAATATGTTGCTTTGCCCAATGCTCTTGTACTTATGTTATTAAATTCTTTATAAGTATCATATTTCTCCAAATATTGATGGCGTATCAAGTTTGAGTAATGCTTTGGATTGGAATGTAATTTTGACAAAGCCTGGGAAAAGGAGACAGTTATAGGGGAGTGGACAATAAAAGGACAGCTAGTTGACACAATGGATAGAATGCTGGCCCTAGAGCCAGGAAGACTCATCTTCACAAGTTCAAATGCAGCCTCAGACACTTACTAGCTGTATTACCCTGGGCCAGTGACTTAATTTTGTTTGCCTCAATTTCCTCATCTGTAAAATGACCTAGAGAAGGAAATGGCAAACCATTCTAGTATCTTTGCCAAGAAAACCCCTGGTTGGGTCATGAAGACTCAGAAAAGACTGAAAAAAAAGACCGAACAACAAAAAAGGAGGAGCAGGGTTCAGGGAGAAGATAAAGAGTTTTATTTTGATATGCACATAAGATGTAGCATGCAATAATAGATAAAAAAACTGGTTTTACAGTTAGGAAGAGTTAAATTCAAGTCCTGACACATACTAGCTTTCTGACAATAAGTCATTTTTCTCTTCAGTGCCCAGGCAACTCTCTAAAACTTGGAGAAGCTACAGATTTTCATTGATAGAGGGAGGTTCTTCACAGAGAGTTTTCTACAATGGTAAAATCACTGATCTTGTCCTTCTTCCACCTCTAAACACTCCCCTCACCCCCCCCCTCAAATAAGACATCTCAGATATGTGACTAGACTTGAGGAAGGATAACAAGTCTCGATAAATAAATTTGGGAGTCTTTTGTATAAAAAAGATGCTTGGATGCAATGGAGATGATGACATCTTCAAAAGAGTAAAAAGATAAAATAAAATAAAAGATCTCCTAGAACAGAGACATTACTGAATCCCTACCCTAAAGGGACCCTAATGGTCATCTAGCTAAGAAACTGAAAATAGTCAAATATGGAGTAATAGACCCAAGAGAGAAAGGGGCCAAAAGAATGTTCCAGGAGGAAGAAGTGATCAAATCTCCAAACAGTATTAAGAGCATTAGGGAAAGTCAAAGATAAGAATTGTAGAATGATTATTAGAAATAGTAAAAAAAAAAAAAAAAAAAAACAAGCAAAAATGACAATTTTGAATACAGCTTCACTAGAGTTATGGACTAGAATGCTAGATTGCAATTGGGATTGAGAAAGAGTGGCTGCTGACAGAGTAGAGGCAGTGTTAAGTGTAGATAGCTACAAATAGTAGTTTGGTAGTTAAAGGGGATGTCCTCATGTCTCCCATCTTCACCTTTACTAGAAGTATGGTAGAATCCCATTTCACTCTCACCCTTGGACCCACTTTCCTTCTGCTTTAACAGAACAATAAGGTTCACAGGGCCTTGCTACCCATTCTGTTACTTTGCCAGATTACAGATACCTCCTGGTATTTCCATTCCTCTACAATCTGAACCTTTCTTTATGTGTTGTTTTATATAAATAGAGTCTAAACTTTTTGAAAACAGAAACTGCATCAATTTTTTGTTTTATTTCCTATGCTCAGAACGTATTGCTTAATAAAATCTTTAACATTCTACTATACGTAGAATGATAGCTGGAAAGAATGGAATAATCAAGTCCAAGGTTTATAGGATAGAGCATGCTTGAGCAAGGTTTTAGGCAGCATGGAATAAATATAGATACAAATGTATGCATGCTTACATATATAATGAAAGAAGGAAGAAAAAAGAGGGCATAAATAAGATTAATAAGCAAAGGTTCTGGAGTAGATGAGAGGGGGTAATAAAATTCACAGATTAAAATACTGTCCTTTTCAAAGGAAAAAAGTCACCTTTTCTCAGAAAGAAGAGTAATGGAAGAGAGAATGAATGAAGATTTAAAATAAGTTTTAGGAATGAACTAAAGGAGAATAGGAAACTCGTGATGGATGGCATTATTATCTCAGTAAAATAGGAAACACATACACCTGGTAGGAGAGAAGTACATGAGGGAAGTGTTAGGGCTTAAGAAGAGAATACTTAAAACATCCTCTGAGAAATGTGAGTTACCTAAGGAAAAAAAACAAAATATTTTCCCTTACTGAAGTGAAAACCCAGTTGGGATTAGATGACGTTAATTTTTAGAGGATCTAGTTGGCATTGTTCCATGAGTTATTCAAATAACACCCAACAATTGAGGAGTGAGAGCAGAAAAGATAATCCTGGCAGTGATCCAGAGCACATAGGGCATCAGGACATAGGACAAGTCAGTCAAGGACAAAATATAGTTGATAAGTTATACTGTCCTCCCTATAGGGTTAAGACATTGAAGAAAGTAAAACTCGTCTGATCAACAGGGAGATAAATTAAGGAATGAGAAAGGTACTAAAAGGTTGCAATGAGAACAAAAATTGGATTTTAAAAAATTGAGGCATATAGAGTCATGGAAGGCTATGAGATTATCTTCAAATATGGAAACTTTATGGTTCAAAATCATGAAGTTAGGAGTTATGGGGGATGATGGTAAGATTAAGGTATTATCTCTTTGGGCATATGGAAGTGGTAGGTTATTGATCTTGAGAGATAAGACAATTAATTAACTGAAAGACCTTTCTGCTAGGGCACTTAAAGGAATGGATTATTTTATTATTTTTGAATGCATAGAATCTCCAATTGTAGAGGATGTGGTAGACCTTCGAAACTGGTCTGCAAAAGTTGCTATACCATATTATTCCATACTTCTAGTTTGAAATAATAAAAATAATTGTAATTATTATGATAATTGTTTTATTATGATGATAATATTTACTGTTGCTTCTATAACACTTATACGTTTACAAAGCACCTTTTGTATGTTATCTAATTTAATCCTTGCAACAACCTTTTAAAGAAAGTCTTATTATTATCCCTATTTTTAGATGACAAAATTGTGGCTTAGAAAGAGCGAAATTTGTGTAGATTCATATAGTTAGTAAATATCTGAGACAGGATTTTAACTCAGGTCTTCCTAAGTCCAATGCTAGCCACTATACCACCTAGCTGCCTTCTCTCCTCTAGTTAGAGGAAAGGTGGCTTGGTTCTAACCATAATTGATACTGCCAAGCTTCTAATTGCCTTTGAAACTTCTTTCATAGTCAAGGGGAGGAAGAAGAATCCAAAGAGGTCCTTAGGGACACTCTAGCTTCCAGAGGGCGTATTGTATCTGAGAAGCCCATGGCCTCCTCATCTACTAGATGACATGAGAAGTGTCCCTGTTGATGAAAGGGGATCCTTTCTGGATGGCCATGATGGTGTCATGAATATATTATTTCTTTTGAAAATGATTCACATTTTTTAGTGACTGTTATCATCTGGAGTAGGGAGGGTAGTATCAGTATGCCAACTTCCATAAACGAAACTCATTCAGTTTCCCTATGGCAGCAGGTTGTGCCTTTCATGAGTGAAACCACAAAAAAGCATGAAAGTGGTAACTTTACTTGACAAATGGAAAACCCAAGCTATCTTTGACACATCTTCCATAGATCACTAACACTCAATCTAGTTCCACAAGATAAATAAGATACACAGTATTGTTATATATGCTAAAATTCTTTTCCTATAACTGTTCAGTGGGCTTCATATCTAAAATATAGAAATCCCTGTAGTGGAAGGTTGCTCTTTCTACTTGAAGTTGTTTATTGTAATTCGTATCACAGATGATGGGGAGAAAAAAAGTTTTTGGCTACATGAACTCTTTGCCTTTTGATTGACTTTCCATTCGCCAAAGCTAGTTCAAATTGACAATGTCACTTCGTCTATAAAGACTTAGCAAATCTCCTGTCCGCAGTGTCAGTAGTGACCTTTCATCTCCCAAATTCTTACAACATTTGGTTCACATCTCTCATGCATTTATCATGTCTTATTTTGTATTCGATATATGTGTATGTATTATACCCTCCTACTTAACTATAGGTCAGATATCTTTTCTTATCTAAAATCCAAGTCTCCCAAAACACCTAGCTCTGGTAAAGGACTCTGCATATAGAAGGTGACTAAAACTTTTGTTTAATTTCTTAAATTAAAAAGTTGCTGGTAATGGATCCTTATTTAGGGAAAAAAAAATACTTTTTTCAACCATGCATTGCTACTCTTCTCTTGATTTTGCTTTTCTGGATCTGTGCCTACAATTTCTTTTAATCTATTTATTCTTCTACTTATTAAGCTTCCAACACTTGTGGCACTTCCATGAGTCTCAGGTGTTTATGTAGATAATTGTTTAAGCAATCTGGCTCTGGTCCCAACCTTTCTATCTTTCTTCCATGTGCAAATAGTTTCTCCTTGGACTTAAAGTATTATGATTGAGTAACATATCTATTTCATGGAAATACTTCATCTTTCATATTCAAATTTTCTAAGCCTATTGAAGTTGATTGACCTAGTTATTAAGGAAAGTAAGCTAGTATGTAGTTTCCTAGTTTGTATGGAAAAAAGCAAAGTATACTAAGATTTTAAAATTGAAGAAAGGTCTGCCCAATGAAGCACGTATAGGTAATCTTGTAGATTTTTTCCCAACTCTTGTCATTTTTATTTTAATATAACTACAAATGGCTTAAATACAGTTTTTCCTAGTTTTTCATATGATTGCCCAATTGGTTTGGGAGTCTCAAAAAATGTATGTGTCTGAGTTGGGTTAGAGGAATCTTATTAAGTGCTTCATGGCTTCATGGTATGAGGGCTAATAGAACTTAGACAATGATATGATCTCTTCACGTTGAAGATGTATGTCGCAGCAAAGCAAAGGCATCTCAAAAATCTGTGAAATACTATATGAATTATCAGTATTATATCAGCATGGAAATGGTAATTTACATTTCTATGTAAATTTCAGGTTTTTGCTATCATGAGTTAAGTTGGACCCCATTATTTTATAACCCTACCAACTAAGATTTTAGGGTCCAAAATTTTTGTTATTAAAAAAAACTAAAGTAACATTGCAAAATTTTAAAATATGTAAGAATATTTAACTATTTGGTAAGAATATTTAACTATTTCTATTTCTATATCTACTTCCATTTTATCTCTGTCCATCTATCTATCTCACAGAGACCTAGGCACAGGAGAGGATAACAACCACCCTCTAGGTTGTCCTTGATACTTTGCTTTCTCTATCTTCAGCTCTGTATCCCCCTAACCATACTAGTCAGTTTCTCTTCCTATTGTCCACAAAGACATCTGGTAACATTCCTTTCTGACATTCAGTTATACTATTACTACAGAATTTTTTTCATCTATTTGTCCCTTAAGGCTTAAAAGAAGAAATGAGGTTAGTCTGACGTGATTGGCCGCAAGTAATCATGCTGTCTGTCTCTTAATAATGCTTGCTTTGTTTTTAAATACTCACAAATCAAACCATTGGTGATATATTTTAGAATTTCCTTAGAAATCCAAGTCAGATTCATTGTCTGATGCGATCTTCATTTTTGTGGAAAGTAAGACATTTGCCAGATGACACCTCAGTTCTCTACATTTTTTTGGGAGTGACCAGCACCATTTCAAGTCTAGCTCTATGACCTTATGATTCTATGCACTTCAAGTTTTTTCCATGCTTTGGGATGTATTTCATCTGGGATTAGTGACTACATATTGACTACATATTGGATTTGGAGGTTGGAAGACTTGACTTTGAATAGTGTCTTTACTAAATACTAACTATTATGACACAGGGCGATTTTGTAAAACTCTCCTATTTGTTCAGTTTGGTACCTAAGATGGAGGTATTAAAATTATCTATACACAGGTTGTTGAGAAAATCAAATAATGATGTAGATACAGTGTTTTGCAAATCTTAGAGCAAAATGAAAATGTCAGTCATTATTACTATGTCTTTACTTATCTTGGGTTTTAATTCATTGTTGCTCTTTTATCCTTCCCAATCTGAATATTGTTCCCTTCATAGAGGAAACAGGAAAAAAAAGAACATTTGAATAGTTGTTCCTTCTGTCCATCATTCATAATCATCATCCCACTTTTGAACAATAGCCTTTTTCCCTACTTTAATCTTCCTCTTCTCTCAATTAGTGTTTTTATTGTCTTTAGAATTTATTGCTAGGCTTAGTTCATGGGGAGGTTTAGAACTCCTGAGATTGTTTTTAAACGAGTTTCATTCCTCATGCTTTTGCCTTCTCATACTGCTAACTACACACACACACACACACACACACACACACACACACGTGTATGTATGTATACATATACGCACACATACATGCACTCATGCATATATAAGTATACATAATGCAATTAAAATAAGCTGATGGATGGCTTCGACTTTTGCTGCTTTAGACTTCTCCATCTTCCTTTTCTCACCTAAATCATTTGCCTTTGTGTCATTGAAACTTCATGCTTGAGAATCTCTTGAATCAACTTCTATAATTTTTTAGGTCACAAATTATCCACTTTTAACTTTGCTTTTCAAAAATCTTAGATATCCCTCAGCATATATCACATTTTCCCTTCTTTACTTTTCATAAATTCCAAGATGGAATTGTAATGACTAATTCTTCTTAATGTTCCTCTAATTTTGAAATTAGCAACTAGTCACTCTTTATTTTTTTTTTTGGAAGGAGGAAGGCAAGGCAATTGAGGTTAAATGATTTACCCAAGGTCACACAGCTAGTAAGTGTCAAGTGTCTGAGGCAGGATTTGATCTCAGGTCCTCCTGACTCCAGGGCTGGTGCTCCATAGTCACTCTTTATTGTACTACATCAGATCAAGTACAACAGTTCCCTTCATCCTTTTCCTTCTCCCTTGTTGGGAAAAAATATCACTGTCAGGTCAGACATGTATCAGTTGATCTGCTATTAGCAAAGATAGCACTCCAGCAGATGTAGTTAATTGAAACCCCCAAATCACTACTATAGTACACTTTGATATCAAATTACTGCTCTGTTTCCTGATTACATAAGTTAAATTCTTTCTTCAGGTTGAGTTTAACTATTAAACTCCAGGCACAAAATCTCGTTTCTTCTTCCATTGATCTTTATCTAAATACTCTCTTCTGAGATATCTTCTTTTGGTTAGTAGATTTCCGTGTGTGTGTGTGTGTGTGTGTGTGTGTGTGTGTGTGTGTGTGTGTGTGTGTGAGAGAGAGAGAGAGAGAGAGAGAGAGACAGACAGACAGACAGAGACAGAGACAGAGAGAGACAGAGAGAAGGGGGGAGAGAGAGAGAGACAGAGAGAGAGAGAGACAGAGAGAGAGAGAGAGAGGTATGTATGGTTTTGTTTTTTTTCCTTTTTTTTTTTTTTTGGTGAGGCAATCGGTGTTAAGTAACTTGCCCAGGGTCAAACAGCTAGTAAGTGTCAAGTGCCTGAGGCAGGATATATATTTTATATACAAGACTACTCTAGGAGGAAGCTAGGTGGCTCAGTAGATAGAGTGCTAGGTCTGGAGTGAGGAAACCGAGTTTAAATCTGGTCTCAGACACTTACTAGTTGTGTGACCTTGGGCAAGTCATTTAACCTATGTTTGCTTTAATCCAGAAGGAAAGAACAAAACACTCCAGTATCTTTGCCAAGAAAATCCCAGGTTAATATGGTCCCTGGGGTCACAAAGAGTCAGACGTGACTGTACAACTGTACTCTACCACATTTTTTATCTCATCTATTCCTTTGCAAGAAGTTATACCCTCTATAAACATGTTCTTGGCATGAGTCACATCTCATCGAATCTCATTAATCTTTATAAGGCCAAATTTACCTTCTTACATTAAGATCTCAAGTTCTTTTGTACTTCCTACACCTGCAGAATTTTATGTAGATGTATAAGGCAAGGAGATTTATCACTGACCCTTTTCTTTTACAATATTTCTTGAATATCACTGTCTCTTCATCACTAGAAGTAGTTAACTATCATCTAAAAATGCTGTACAAGGAAGAGATTTCTATACTGGACAGTCACTAGAATTTGATAACTTCTTAAACAGTTCCAGCACAAACAGCTCAGGGAGCAAATTATCTACAATGATGGGAATTTATTCATCAATAATTTATAGGTAAAATAAAAGGGAACTGGGTAAAATGCTGGGGTGTTTTTTCTTTCAAATTTCTTCAGTGTGGCATTTTTTTCCCAGTGTTAAGAATGAAAATCTGTCAGCACATTCATGTGAGTACAAATGCCACAAAAAAGGCAGTTTAAAATGTGTGAGCTTAAGATTAGTCTTCTTTGCAATAATTACTGCATAAAATGGATTAGAGAAGGGGAAATAGATCTATCAGTTAATTTCTAGATGCAAAATGGAATGAATGCAACATTACTTACAACACAGAGTAGACTACCCAAATAAGAATCTCTTAGAAGCAAAGGAGATTCTCTATAGCTCAATAGCACTGCTATTAAGAGGATTAGAAGGAAGTTTACATTCTGTTATTCTTTTCATTGATTTTTCCCCTACTTTCCTTGCAACAACAACAACAAAAAAATGACCTCTTCTGCCTCTAAAATTTTCTAGTACACTTGGCATTGATGAAAATAAATAAAGATCTTTCCTGGGTTGGCATATGAAATACATGCCCATAATTAATTTTTTTCCTGCTTTGAAATGAAATATATGTGTGTGTGTGTGTGTGTATATATATGTGTGTATATATATATATATATATGTATATATATATATATATATATATATCTCATTCTATGCAAATTTTTATTAGTATGATAATCACTCCAGCATAACTTTAATATTTTGACAGACAACAAAGATTATGATGCATATTTATCATATACCAAAGTGGATCCTGACCAGTGGAATCAAGAAACTGGGGAGGAAGAAAGATTTGCCCTTGAAATTCTGCCTGATATGCTGGAAAAACATTATGGGTACAAATTGTTCATTCCAGACAGAGATTTGATCCCTACTGGAAGTAAGTTAATTGTTTTTAATTCTTTATATTTGGGGAAGAGGGGTTATGTTTGTATATGTGCATGTACATAAAGATTTATTGTCTGATATGATAATCTATTCACTCTAAAATATGTCTGCAATATGTCTAATAAATAGAATTAATAAATAAATGTTCCAAACAAAATTATAAAAATAACAATAAGAATTTTGAAGAACTGCCTGCATAATTCCACAAAAGGCACTAGAAAAAATCAAATAAGAGATTTATGCTTTCTAACATTATTTCTACCTACCCCTTTCAAATGTGAGATCAGTTTAAATATATTTTAAGTATATATCCTGGTCTAATCTCTGTTCACCAATAGTTACAGTTTATAGCCTTCTTCCCAAAATAAACAGTTCCACCCCTGACAGAAAGGGAGAGGACAGAATTAGCTGAACTACATCTGTCTTACAGCAAGAGTTTGTATAGACTCAGCTCTCTGAGCCAAATGTTAGTCTTATTAATTCAGAGACCTTTGTTCTATTTTGTAGCATACATTGAAGATGTGGCAAGATGTGTGGATCAAAGTAAGCGACTGATTATAGTTATGACTCCTAACTATGTGGTAAGAAGAGGCTGGAGTATCTTCGAACTGGAGACCCGACTTCGAAATATGCTGGTCACAGGAGAAATTAAAGTGATATTAATTGAATGTAGTGAACTGCGAGGTATCATGAACTACCAGGAGGTGGAAGCTCTAAAGCACACCATTAAGCTCCTGACGGTTATTAAATGGCATGGACCAAAATGCAACAAGTTGAATTCTAAATTCTGGAAACGTTTACAATACGAAATGCCTTTTAAGAGGATAGAGCCCATTACCCACGAGCAGGTATTAGATGTCAGTGAGCAAGGGCCCTTCGGGGAGCTGCAGACTGTCTCAGCGATTTCCATGGCTGCCGCCACGTCCACTGCACTGGCCACTGCCCATCCAGATCTGCGTTCCACGTTTCACAATACGTACCATTCACAAATGCGTCAGAAACACTATTATCGAAGCTATGAATACGATGTACCTCCTACCGGCACCCTGCCTCTTACCTCAATAGGTAACCAGCATACCTACTGTAACATCCCCATGACACTTATCAACGGACAGCGGCCGCAGACAAAATCCAGCAGGGAGCAGAACCCAGACGAGGCCCACACAAACAGTGCAATACTGCCGCTCTTACCACGGGAGACCAGCATATCCAGTGTGATTTGGTGACACGAAAGGAAGGGGCAGCCTTGTCCCTTGGAATAGGAGCTGAGTCTGCAGTCCAGTGCCTGGAACTCCATCCTGGACTGCTGTTGTTAGAACATGCATTACAATCTATAAAATACGAGGAAAAACAGGGTCTTGTACATATGTTTTTTGCAATTTATTTGTAGCATCAGTGTCTTCCTGTTTTACCATGTCTCTTGCCATTACATTTTTTTGACTTTGTTTTATATGTCATTGGAATTTGTATATTTACATTTTTTAATGAAGAGACTGATGTATAGATAGGAAACCCTTTTTGCTTCATTAGTATAATTTTTAGAATGGGTTTGATTTCTTTCTGTTTGGGCTTTGTTTTTTTTAACATTTCTTTGGAGTGCTTGGACAAAGCTATTTGATGGGACAAGGACTACCATATCCACTTTGCAGTTCTGCCTAGCAACAGCAAGGCCACGTCAGCCTTCTGATCACAATACAACAAAAGGCCAAAATTCCAATTCAGGAAAACAGATGTGGAGAACACTTGTTCATAGGAGGGCCCCACCAATCAGAGCCCTGAATCTCTTCCTTGTCCTGCCTCATCCCCACCTCTAACCTTCTAATGTCAGCATGGTGTGTGACCCTGCAGAATGGGAGGGGGTGGGTCTAACTGTCTTAACATTTAACTCACTGCTTGTCAAATGACACTCCAGACCCAAATGTCTACCAGTCACTTTACTGTGACCATTCCTGAGTGCTAAGAAGATAAGATCAAGGGCAGGGGTGTTGTTTTGTTTAAAAATGAGTTAATGTACCCTTATATATATATATAAAAAAAAAATCAACCTATATTTGATCACTTCCTGGAAAGGCATGAATGTGTTCGTGGTTGTTTTTGTTTCAATATTCAACTACCTTTTTTCCCTTTTAATTTTTTCTGCAAATGAGATTATGTGCAATTGCCAGGCAAGTCAGTCAAAAGGGGTGAATTGACATAAGTCATAATGAGATTTCTACTGATGGCTTCCAAACCAAAGGGAAGGACTAGGATGTTATCAAATATGTTTTGTCACATTGTATTATACAAAATGTTATTTTCTAAACAGTAAGAGCAAATCTTTGCAACCTATTATGGAGTCCCCTTGTATTTAAATGTTAATTCACTGTATTTACTTTTCAATGCTACATTCAGAATCGAGCATTCTTGCTTCCTTTGTTTCAGTTTGTAATAATAAGTAAAATCTTTATCAATTTCAAGGTGATTTAAATGAGAACTCAGGAGGTTAAAACAAGAATATTAAAGAAAATCAATGTTTTCAAAATAAACAGTATTTATACAAAAGTAAACATTAAATTAGACCTAAAAGTGTTTAAAACAATTAATTCTACTGAATAAAGAATTAGTTTTATTTTAAATGTATCATTCTATCTTTCAGAAACACAGATAGCTTGCTCTAATGCTCCCACAAAATCCATTTTATATAGTTCAGCTGTGTCTGAAATAAAGGATATAAGCTGCTAATTCATATTCATGTTTTGTATGACAAAAAAATAAATAAAGGAAGACTATTGTAAAGGAACCTGCAGGGGGCAGAATTATAAGAAAACATTCCCTATGGGATTTTTTTAGTTTTTTAAAAAAAGTGCAACACTGATAATAGGGTTTTAACATTAATTTTGAGATTCATCATAGACATTTTCACTACTGTCAGTAAATGCTGACCAGTGCAATGGATGTTGTATTTTTTTTTCTTTTATTTATTCTTACCATCGGTATAAGAAAATAACCACTCTGGTGTTTTGGTCCTATCAGTAAGATGTTATTTGATCAGAAAGAAAAGTAAGCTACAGTGTAGTTTATGGGGAAGGGGGCAAGGGCCCATTGAAAATGTATGAAAAATGAGAATGAACATGACGTAAAGGGCGAAAGGATCCTGGTACCTGCATAACAACAAGATAAAGGTGCTATGGGATCTTCAGTTTTTATTTGCTTAAAAATGTTTATTTCTCTAACGATTCACTTGGGTGCTCCTCCAGTCTGTTCTTAATTTCAATTCATCCCCCTGGACATGTGCCAAATTTCAACAGAACAAACCTGAAGGAGCCAGGAAAGATACAATTTAAAGTCAGCTTTGCACATTTGGTTATTTTCAGACTCCAGGAGGCCATTATTTTCTTGATATTATGGACACCTGTCAGGAATTGATGGCATTTAACTTCATTGGACTGGATCCCAAACTCTCCCAGTACCTAGAAAACTGAAAGCACTGCATTGGTCTTTTTTTTTTTTTTTAACTGAAGATGGAAGTGTGAGAAAAATGTAGAGAAAATGATCTGGCCACAATCACATTTTAGGCATCCACAAGTGTTTATTTAGCTGCATTGGGAGTACATTTTTGTTCTGTTTTTAGCACTTTGAATAGCATGATTCAGGGATTGATGGGTGATATTTGATATTCTCACAACTTAAGAAAAGTTTCTTTTTCCTCTAATGCGTTGTCATATTATGAAACAAAGGAATTAAATAAACAGAGAAGACGCTATTGATGGCTTAAGAAACATTCCTCCCAAAATATTCCTCTTCTATCAACAGCTTGTGTGTGAACAAGTGAAGGAAACTCTCATGTGTTCATACACTCAATGTTTGACAAAAGTTCTGTTGGAACTCACAATAAAAAGAGAAAAAAAAATGTATTTTCCCTAGTGCTTAGGATCTATCCTTTTTCTGATGGGGATGAAGGAGGGAATATAGTTTTCCTAGTTGTAAAAACGAGCTGAAAATGTGGATGTAATAGCCAAGTTAGGGGGAAAAGAAGAGACGGAGGTAGGAGGGCACAGAAGGGAATGGGAGGGGAGAAAAAAAAAAGAGAGTGAAGAGAAGAGAGAGAAACTCCCTAACACATAGCATGCTGAGAATGTGAGATACTATCCTGCCTTTCATCAGTTGCTGCTCCAACACTTGTTGGCACTATGCAGATGTACATCTCTTCCTTCTTAAATATAGCTTCTGTCTTCTTTGCTCCCAGTGGCCTTTTCAACTCCTTCCTAGTTGTCTGACCTACTGGAATGTAGTCAGCAGGCACCTGACTCCTTTGTGGCTCTTGGGGCTCTGAAGAGTAGAGAGGCAGCCAGAAAACGGCATTTCCTTTCACTGAATTATTGATGCACACGTATATGGTATTTATGTTGACTCTCTCTAAAGAAAACCCAGGTAATGGCTTTGTCTTTCCAATTATCCCCAAATCTTGTATTTCTGAATCATCAACATTTTATGATTTTCACTTTAAGCTTCTATTACTGTATTTCACTGGAAAGTCTTTTGCTTTGGCATGTTTTAACTCTCCAGAACTGCTTCCATGTTCTTCAGTTGTTTTAAAAAGGCAAAAACATGAGAGCCAACACCCATGCTTCGTTTTTAATAATGTTGTTATCAGATACACTAATTTAGTATCTGTATCAAATTCTGTATCAAATACACTAATTTAGCTAAATTTTTCCCATAACAAGAACAAAATTCACCTTTTTCCCTGGAAAAGAAACCTATTTTCTTTCTATAGTCAGTAGGATTGTAAAAGGCCTTTCTAGTCACAATGTAATCTATTTCTGGGCATGTGTGCTTTGTATGAGTTCCTCTTAAATTCGGGTTATATCCTTAAAGATGAATTTTTTTTTTGAAAAACAGGAAAAAATAAGCTTTCTGTGAGTGGAAATAGGAGGAAATTGCCTTTGACTTTTTTTTATTCCATTAGAAATCTGCTTTGTCATGGGTCTCAAGGTTTGATGGAATTTGTCAATTTAATTGACCTATTTAGTCATTATTCCTTTTGACTTACCTTTCCAAAAATCTCCTCCTTGACAATCGTTTGCTTATGTATTTTCTTCTCTATTGTAATATTAGATTTTTAAAGACAGGGAAAGTGTTGCTTTGTTGTATTCATATTAGTACTTAGCTTAGTGCCTAGCATATTGTAGTGCTTAATTTTTCATTCGTTCATTCACTTTATTTACCGGGTTCCTAACCTAAAGAGTAAATAGAAGTTTAAATAGATAGGAAACCTTATATAAAACAATGTATTCCATGTATACCTGAAAAAATTTTCAAATAGAATTATATGGAGAATTATTATTATATGGAGAAAGTGACAAAACCATGTCCCTTCCAGTAAGAAGTTTTACTGTTATGATTAATTGATCATCTACACTATGGAGGTAATAAGAGGTGAGAATGACTCAAAACTAGAGTAGAATCTGAAAGTCACTTATGTTTACCATCGAAATGTAGTCAGTGCTACACTCAAACAACATTATAGCAGTACACACACACACACACACACACTGACTAGCTAATTCCTTTTGAACTTGACCTCCATGTATTGGAGGCCTATAATCTGGCTAAGTAGTACAAATTTTCCACTCCCAATTAGGGACTCATTTTTATGATTATCACATTTTCTTGTTTTCTTCAAACATCAACAGGAGATGATTCCAGTTGGAAGAAAGAGAACCTGTATGATTTGGCAATGATGCCTTATTTCATGCAAACCTTTTAAAGATTGTGAATTCTTATTTTTCCCAAGCAATTTTAGGAGTCTTTCTAGCAAAAGAAGAGGATAAACAAACATTAAATTACTGGTAGGTTTTTTCAATGATGTCTGCATTTTCAGAGAATGGGAGCTGTATTGTTGACCTCTTCACATCCTCCTGTTTAGCCCTATCAATGGAGATGGGCCAGTGGCAATTTCCTGACTTTTAAAAGAAATCTGTGTGAGTATGTAGATTTTAGAGAATGAAGTCAAGTGACATGGGAGTTACTATGAATACTCTTGTTTTGTTTTTTTTTATTTTATCTGTGACTGACAGTAAGGTAAAAATGTACATTAGATTAACAAAAAGAGTAGGGAAAGATTTCAATCAGCAATATAAATTCACATAATGATAATGATGTTTGGAGGAATGAAAGAAGATTTTAGAAAATCACAACCCAGTAAAAATGAATCCCAATCTGTTTTGTAGTCACATGCAAAAGATGCAAGAACTAAACAGTGACTCACAGTAAAACAAGGATCAGTATTTTGGTGAACATATTTCTCCTCTCCAAGCTGAGAAGAGTGCAAAGCAACACTATCTCACATAGATGTAGAAAAACACACAGATTAAAAAAAAGGGTTTCTTCTCAAAATTCTTCCTTGAAGCCAGTAATTTCCCAGTGACTTCTGAAGTCATTTTTCTAATGTTTCTGCAAAAGCAATAACAATAGAAAACTGGATGGCTTAAAATAGAGACCATGCTGAAACCAAGAGAAAACAAAGTTACCCCCATTAGATTGTGAGCTCCTTGAGAGCAGGAACTGTTTTTGCCTTTCATTGTATCCCCAGAACTTAGCACAGTGCCTGGTAAATAGTTGGTGCTTAATAAATGCTTGTTGACTTGACTTGAACATCTACCTGGCCCTGCCTCTGATCATACTTTTCCATGAATTCTTGTAACTAGAAATGTGGGATTAGAATGTGCTTCTCTTATAATCTAAAAGAGGACATGCTTTGAAGAACAGCAAACTCCATTCTATGTTCCAGTATGGAGCCAAAATTATATTAAATACATATTTAATCTAAAGATATCAGATATTTTTATTATATGTCAACTATGCATATTAAGTATTTGATGAATATGATAGAACTTTCAGTCCACATGACACATGACCTAGTGTATTTTTGGTAATTAAAATTAATTAATAAAAATGATATTCTATATCAGAACATTTAGCTAATGATTTGATCCCATCCTTCCAATAAGATTTTAAATATACAAAAAAAAAAAAAAAGAAATGAGCCAATATAGTGAAGTGGAAAAGCATGGAAGCAAAGCATGTGGGTTCTTGTCCTAGTTTTATGATTATGTGGTCAATTCATTTTACCTTCTTAGTCCTCTGTGCACTTATACTTAAAATGAGAGGATTGAATCAAATGATTTCTATGATCTTTTGTAGCTACAAATTCTATGAACTATATTTAAAGTGTTTCTCTGGTTGAACATTTGTGTATGAAGAAATATTCTTCCAATAGCATAAATGAGGTTCTGTCTCTTTCTCACAAGAATACCTTTTAAACCTTTTGTACTGCTTAAGATTATTTGGAAACATTTCTACACAGGTAAGAGTCTGTTTGCAGGGGAAGAGGAAATGACACCAATATTTAATAATTCTTATAGAGTTATAACCCATGAAAAATTGCCAAAACAGGGAGGCCAAAAGTGCCTTGAAACTGCCTCAAGCCTGAGACCATTTTATGTCATCAAATAAAGAGATAATGTAGTTAAGGAAAATACCAGTTTAGATTAAACTGAAGGGAAAGATTAAGATTAAAAATAGTGTTGCTTCATAAAACAATGTGAAGTTATAGAGGGAAAAGTAAGTTTACACAAACCTTAGTATAAGACTAAGTTTTCAAGAATGAAACTAGAAGGAAGAAAACAAAAAGACAAAAATTAAGATGATATGTCAAGCTTTCTTTTACAAACTATTTTCTCCGTCAAAAGTAGTAGAATCATTACATAGAAACTTTAATATGGCAGTCCTTTATGTTCAGCATGAGGAGGTAAAAAAATGTCACTAATATACAAAGGAGATGAGTACTGCAGAGGACTTAACCTTGAGGACATTCAGAGACTTACTCTGAAAATATCTTAAAGAGAGTGAGATACAAGCTACAGATGTCAGTGTTACCTGAAAGAGGCAAAAGAGGAAATAAGTAAGTCACGATCCATGTCATAATTTTATCATCTCTTCAAAAATTTTCACAAGAATAATCTCTAGAGATATTGAGAGCACTCTTGGTAAAAACTTAAAAAAAAGAAAAGATTAGATTTTCAAAAATTATATTCTATAATATACCACATATTTACCTGTAACTGATTGAAAAGAATAGGAAATGCTTGATTTCACTATGTTTACTGTTTGTTGATTATTGAAAGTTAAAAGGGTTTGATTTTGTAGAAGAATATGGAAATATAAAGGATATTCTCTCCAAAGGTTTATCCCACACTAATGTTAAGATTATGTAAGATGCCATAGTCAATATGACAACATAACTAACCTATGCTGAATTTCGTTATTAATATAAATTAAAGCGTAAAACAGACATATTCTAAACAAAAGTATTAATCACTGTCCAGAATGACCAGTACAGAATCCAAAATAAAAGAAATCTTCCCCATAGACTGAAGGTTCCTCCACAAGTTATTGTTTGCAGATCTTTTGTAATGATTGCATCAAGTAATAAAATATTTCAGAGTCTTCTAGGTGAAATCTAAATTTATTCAAATAAGTTTGATCTATATATCCAGAGTTTTTTTAAAAAGCAATTATCAAAGAAAACCAGTTGTTCAGACTGTGCAATACATTTGGATGGTCAACCCCTTAGTGTATATTCCTTAGGCAGATACTGAACAACATCCATAAACTCTGCCAAGAATTGAATAAGAAGAAGAGAGCAGGCTAAATTCCATTTGTAAAATTATGCAGGCATTCAGTGATCCTAGGCATCTCCTCAAAACAAAATTCCTTGTTTTGATGAATAAGTTTTATTGGTTACACTATGTTGCTTTGAGTCACAGATAACCAGATTCTCCAAAGAATGAACATTTCAGCTCCCCCAAAAGGCAATATAAAGATATATGGTGAACAAAGGTTATCATTTAAGTGATGAGCTTTGCACACAAAGCAACATAAAAGATTGAAAATGTAGCAAGGTCATTGCAATAAAGCAAAAGGGATGACAGATGGAAAGTTCCATGGGCTATATTGGAACTCACAACATGCTATGGATCCAGAGCTATGACATTTGAGAGTCACTTCATTTTGTTCACGCATATATGTCTGTACTCTCTCATTCGTGCTTACAATTCAAGTAACCTAAATGAGGACGTGCCATGGAATCCTATTGTGCAAACTGTCTGAGGAAGAGCCTTGGCCTCTGCATCCTATTACAGAAATATGCAACCGCTATCTCTGAAACTGAGTAAAAGGGTTATTATACCACATCAGCCTTGAACTCTAGTAACCAAGACCTTGACCAATCAACTTTTGCCCCATCCCCTCTTCCTCCTTTCTAACATCTTTATACATCTTGTGTACTGTTCATTCAGGGAGTCTTTGCATCTTTAAGTGAGACTCTTCTGCTGACAAACTCAATAAACCCTAGTTGGTCTAAATTATATTTCTTGGCCAATTTATTGTTATTCCAATTTCCAACATCAATAATGTCAGAAGATCAAAACTGGCTCTTCCAGTATTTCCTATATTCACAGGTGGACATTGTGAAAGATACAGGAGGACATCCCACACAATAGGCATGAATTAGTTTTGACTTGTACCATTGAAGAGGGTGCCTTCTTGACAAAGATCACAGGCCCTCTGAATTACTTAGTTTTTGGTTTTTTTTTAAATAGAATTCTGCATTCGAATGTCAGAAATAACTGCAAATATAATGGGAAGAGAGTGAAAGGAGAAGAACAGACAGGATTGAATTCTACATTCTCTAAGGAATCACAACCCTGAAATAAATTTTGTGAGAACTCTGCAAATGAAGGGGATGTTGTGGAGGGAGGAGGAGGAGAATTTCCAGGTCCAAGAGTTAAGAAGAAACACTTGGTTACATGTGTCTCACTAACATTTTACTTTAAATTTAATAGAACATATTATATACTCTTCTTGAGTATGCTGTGTATGTCATGGAAAAATCCTTTTCAATCTCACATATATGTTCAAGAAATAATACTATACTTTAGATATTATGCTATATTTGTTATATAATTATAGTACTTTATATAGTTACATGACATTTGTTTCATCCCTACTCAAAGATTAAGAAAGATTAATTCACTATGGGGAAAAATATAATTGAAAATTGGTTACCTTTTTTCCCCCTTTCTCTAATCCCCTTCTCTCCTCCTTCACTCCACATTTAAGCAGGTACAATGTGTGTGTTGGCTATAGAGAAAGCAATAGTGATGTCCCTTTGATTGTCAGAGAGAAAGGGAGAAATTTTATTAGATAGCTGAGCCTTTGCCCTCTTTCTTTGACGTTGGATCTCTGTCACACTTTAGTAAGAAGCACAATCAATGAAAAAGTCACTATCACATTTAATGTTCTCCAAGACTTAACCCTGCCACTTTTTGTCCCTTGATATCACTTAAAATTCTTTGAGATTTCGCATAAAAGCAATGGTTTCTCCATGCTACTTCCAAACCTTTAGCCTTGGGCTAGTGAATATGGTGATACATTTGGACCCAAGAGGCATTTTTGCAAAGTTCAGATGAGATAAATAAATATAAAGTGATGCATAGACATATGTGTGTATGTGTCTGTGTGTGTATATGTTTATGTATTATTACTCCACTTCTTTTTAAATTCCTGTTCATATGCCAACTCTTTTTTTAGAAGCTTGGTAGCATTTTGAAATGAAATTACAAACTTCTTTATGTGAAACTAATTTGGGGCAACTGATCCATTTTATTGGATGCTGAAATTTAGCAAACACTATATTCAGGTATTCAGCAAATTAGACTAACAGGCCATGCAATTCTTCAGTAGAAACAATTGATCTTTATTCCTCATAGGCAAGGATAAGTATTTCACATAGGAAGTCACAGATGGCGTGCTTCCACCCCTCAGTAGCTGCAATCCTGGTGAGCTCCATGGACTAGTTTCACCCTTCTCTGGAATTCCAAACTCCTTGTCTCTCCTTACACAGAACCCTGCATTAGCGTTCCTGAATCTTGAACTCGACATCCAATTTTGGCTTTAAAAGCTTAGTTTGATGACCCCTCTTAAAAGCTGGACCTGAGAATATTTTGTGAAGTTTGTCACAGATACATAAATTACTAGTTGTATCACTATGATTCCCTGTGTTGCCATGTCCACTCAAAGCAGATTGATTTCCTTCGATTATACAAATTTGACTTTTTCATTTCAAGACATGTAAGCAAAGTGAGTTACCCAGATTTGGTTTGTGGCCATTTTATTTATCACAAATTGCGCAGATAAGCAACAATGAACCTTTTAGATTGGAAGGTTTGGTTTAACATTATTCAAATCCCAAAAATAAGCAACCAACTAGAACTTGACATCCTTGAAAACTCTTATACAGACAATTAAAAATTTTCATAGGTAATGTGAATGTTCATTCATTCACAAAAGTTGTACTAAAAGAGAAAAAGCATTGGGCATTTGTCATCAGGAACATGGAAAGTAGAAATGAAAATCTCAAAAGTTTTGTCAGCATTGAATTAAGTTCACATTTCTAGCTAATCTAAAACTATGAGAAGGTGTGGAGGACAAAGCATGGGTGGCTGGCTCTCTATACACTGACAGGTGGGAATGTCCAAATATGGGAAATTGTAAATCCATTGAAATGGAGACAGAATGAAAATTAATTGACCAACTTTAAGTTACATAAAACCATTTCTCCCCACTACATACATTTTTAAGATGTAAAAACCTATTTTCATCAAAATTACCTGAGCATGAATAGAATGTTACTAGAAATATGTGAAGCACACTTTAATCTGTCATTTTAAATATTCTTTGAATTCTCAGTCCCAGCATGGTGGCACATTTCTATGGTGCCTGCTACTGGTAGGTCATGTGAATTTGAGAGTTCTGAGCTGCAGCAGGGTCAAAGTCTGTCATAAACTTGCTGACCCCACTTTTCCGGTATAAGACTTTACACCCCACCCACACACTCAAATATACTCTTTAATCCAGTGAAGCTGGCCTCTTTGCCATTCCTCAAACAATATACTCCATTTCTACAATCCATGTATTTTCTCTAGCAATCCCTCATGACTGGAACGTTCTTCCTCCTCATCTCTACACCCTGGCTTCCTTAAAACACCAGCTAAAACCTCACCTTCCATAGGAAGCCTTTCTTAAATCCACTTAATTCTAGTGCCCCCTGCTTCGTTGATTATTTCTTATTTATTTCACACATAGCTTGCTTGCTAATATTAAATTGCTTATTATGTCCCCCATTAGATATGAGTTTCTAGACGGCAGTTACTTTCTTTTCTTTTCTTCTGTATCCCCAGTTCTTGGCACAGTCCTTGGCATGTAGAAGGTTATTAATAAGTGCTTATTGACTGACTAAAACGTATTGAGTATCTACATCAAGTCCAGAACCAATTTGATGAGCTCTGGAAGTGGAGAGCACCCAGGATGCCTAACAATATACACATAAACCCAAATCAGAAAAATGAAGCATGTTTACGATTTTGTGTATAAGCTTTGGGATCAGTCTATCAGTGATTGTTGCACTTCCAGCCTGAGTGATACAGGGAAATCTTCTCTAAAAATAAAATTATAAAAATCAGGAGAACATAAAATTTTAGAAATATCATAGTAACTTCTTGTATCTTAGAGATACCAATAAGTTTTTAGGTGCTCTGGCTAATATCTTAAAAGGCTTAAAAAGTAATTTATGAAGGACAATTTAGATTATTTCTAGAAGAGTACCAGACAGGCCTACTGTTCATCAAAACATAAATGGAGTCAAAGTCTAATACTATTATTCATGTAATTTAAATAGTGACCATTCAACCTTATCTGTCAATGGGGATCTGTGGGAAATCTAAGTGTTTATTTTAGCTAACAGGTTCGGCAATCAATAGCAATGTTGAACTGGCAATTTTTTTATATGTGTTTACTACTTTTTCAAAGCATGTAACAGTAATGTTAATGAGAAATAAAATACTCAAAGTGCAGATGGCCAGATGGAAGAGAAGGAGAAAGCCTAAATAACCCACTTATTAGCTAATCAGTCCCTATATACTAAAAGGCATCATTTGGGCAACTGAATTGCATCTGCGCTTGCCTCCAAATTGAATCAGAGCCTCTTACAAATTGGTCCAACATAGCTTTCCTGCTTCAGTGAACATTGCTTCCACCTCTCACATGCAGCAATCCAGTCAAATTTGCCTTCTATTTGTTTCTCATGCATAATGTTCTATTTCTGGTCTCTCTACATTTGTACTTGCCATTCCTGAAATTTATGCCACTAATGACTGCCACCAAGCATTATCCTCTTCCTTGAGGCAACTAGGTGGCACATTAGACAGAATGCTGGACATCTATTCATTTCCAGTAATTTTCTACCAAAAAAAAATATTGCTATAACTATTTTGGCTTATGTAGAACCTTTTTGTCAATGATTCCTTGGTATTTACACCTAGGAAGAAAATGTATGGGTCACAGGATATTTTACTTCCATAATTCCTAATTATTTTCCAGAATGGTTGTACTAACTCACAGTTCTGCCATCTAGGGTTATTTTCAGGACATCATAGTTACCTCAATGTCACCAACAAAATGAGAGACTAGACATTTTCTCCTGACTCCTCAAACTCCCCCCAAATACAAATTACTCACACAAGTAAGGTAGATTTTTTTTTAATAAAACACTAAGAAGTTTAACAAGCTAACAAACTGAAAAATTAACAACAAAGAAGGCTAAAATCTGAAATTTTCACCCTCTCCCATATTTTTCCACATGTTAGAAGCACAATCTTATGCTCTGAGATGTATTTATCAGTGCAGTCTCTGCCAGCATAGTCTGTTCTTACCTTCATTCCATTGTTCTGAAGCAACAAGGAACAGAATTCAACTCTGTCCAGGCTCTTGCGGAGTAGGCAGACATATAGGAAAGCAAAAGCATGTTCTGCCAGAAATGGCAGCATTCAGCTAAAGAGTAAAAGAATAGAGAAGGAACTGCAACAAGTATCAGCATGTGTGGGAAGAAGAGGATGCAGCACAAGAACAGAAGTAAAAGGACCTGGCATCCAGTGAGGGTCATTTTGTTTTTCTTCAACAGTCAATTGAGACAGGGATTCAGTTGAGTGAAAAGTAGATTTCTCAGTGTGGAAGGAAGCTGAGACACCTTCTAGACCAAGCCCTGAAGGAATCAGTGGGAAGAAATCAGAAAATGAAAGACAGCAGAGTATAAGAGGAAAAAAACTAAAACTAAAACTAAAATTACAAAAAATCTCAGGAAGAAGAAAAATTGGCAAAGGACCTTAAACACGAGCAGATAAATCAACAAGGAACACATAAAAGATGAAGAGAAGATAGACATCAAGTTATACAAAGAGTAAACATTTCTAAGTAAATATTGCAAGATAAAGCAAATTGAACCATTATCAATGAGGAAGCACAGAACCATGGCACAATATTTCTGAATGGTTCAAGAGAGAAATAAAAATTGTGAAACCAGAAATTAAGGTTTGTATAACAGAAATTATTGTCAGAATAGGAAATATTGAATCCATAAAGGTGAACCTATCCAAAGAAGCAAAAGAGAGATCAATTGATAGGGAAAACAAATACACTGAAGTAAATGACAGTCTGGAAGAAGAAAAGTCAAATGAAATGATATTAAAAAAACAATGTCTTTACAAGTCATATATTTAGTGATCTTGAAGAAGGATGCATAAACAGCACAAACCTGAACACCCTAAAGTAAGAAATAATAACACTGTTCAGAACTTGTATGCACACACAAAATACACATATACAAAAAAAAAAAAAATAATGCCAATTGAAAGATTCCATAAGACACCTCCCCTCTCCCAACAAAAATAAAACTCTGTTGCTTAAAACTTCAAGACATAATGATTAAATTTAGTAATTCTGAGAAAACATAATAAATTCAGAAAACAGCAAAAGAATGACCTCACAAAATAATGACAATAGACTATTCTAAAACTATGAGAAACTTCAGAAGATAAAGTAATAACATCTTCCAAAAAAAAGCAAAAGAGTTTAAGATGCAATCCATAAAGACATACCCTAAAAAAACTGAAGCCAATCATCAATGGAAAATATAGACGTTCTATAAAAGAGAGACATTTCAAGCATTCCTATATGATAGTTCCCTCTGGGTTTTACCAGTCTATTTTAAAAATGAAATCAATTTAAATGTTAGGATAAATAAGTCTCAATAGACGTTCCTTTATTATGCATTCTGATATTATATTCTAAAGGCCAGTCTCAGTTTGTTTTCTTTTTCCAACTTAAAGAAAAATATGCCATTATGATACACAGGCAATGTGGTAGGGAGATCCATCGTACCCTACCGGAAAGTCAGAGGGGCGAGGGGGAGGACATAGGAGAGAGCAGATTGAGGGAGTGCTTGTACAGTGGGATGGCTGTTTTGAGGTGTTGGGTAGGGGAAAGGTGGGGAGAAAATTTGTAACTCAAAATCTGGTGGAAATGAATGATGTAAACAAGAAAATAAATTAATTAATTTATAAAAAAAAAAAGAAAAATATTCCAGTCAACAGGTGAGTTTGTTAAACACTTTCTTATATTCGAGGGAGAGTTCACGGATGAAGTAAATTTAAACTTAGCTTTAAATTTTATTTCTATAAGAAATTCAGACCTGGAAAAGATCTTCAAGGTCATTTCATCCAACATCCTAATTTTACAGATGAGGAACCTGTAGCCCAAAGAATGCCAGGATCACACAGCTGAATGTAGCATTCTTTTTATTGTAAAGTTACTCACCTTACTCTGAAGAAACAATGAGTACTACTTATTATGACATACTGATGAAGCCACATAGAATTTTATACATTATATCTTAAGAATGATAGGAAACAATGAAAATTTTATTTCAGCTTTTGGTTGAACCTTCCAGTCTGATGTCTTCTCCACAATATCAATCACCAGTCGCAGTCAATATCTCACTCTGTCATCAATTGATCCAATGACTTGTTCTTGTTCAGCCATTTTTTAGTCATGTCCAAACTCTTCGTGACTTCATTTGGGGTTTACTTAATTAAAATACTGGAGCAGTTTATCATTTCCTTCTCCAACTCATTTCACAGATGAGAAAACTGAGCAAACAGGATTAAGTGACTTGATCAGGGACACACAGCTAGTAAGTGTCTGAGGCCAGATTTGGATTTAGCTCCTCCTGACTCCAGCCTCAGTATTCTACCTACTGCACAACCTATCTACTCAACTCTATGACTAGTGTGTCATTATTATTTAGTCACTTAACATGAGTTAACTTTAACAATTACATGATTTCTGATAAAATATATAGAATAAAAACCGAAGCAAAAAAATGCCCCCCGACCTACTTCACCAGGATCATATTCCTCCCTCAACCACCATGGTTCCTGGGAATTCATAGCAATTGCTACAAAGCTTTAACTCTACCAAATTCACTTCCAAAGGTGGTGTAATTATTGGGAAAATTGTTCCTGTGCTGCAGAACATGGTACTTCAGCTACGGGATCAATCTACTAGACAGCTTGTTTAGCCAAGTTGCTTCTCAGAGTCAAACTGGCATTGAAGATTAGTTCCTGGTGACCTTTGGTATAAATTCTTAACACTCTACCTCTAAAAGCTTAACTGTTCAACCCTTTTGAAGTCTCACAGGGTTGTTCTGTTTCCAATTCTCTTTCCTAAGAAAAGAGAGAAAATGACACAGTAAGGAACAGCAGCAGAGCCATATGTCCACAGGTCACATGTCATCCTGATGGGGAGAATCAGTGTCCTCCTACCCACTTAGAGACTTCCCTCAATCACCACCAGCAGAGAGAGATTCATTTAGCCAGTTGATCATTTGAAGTTCTGGTTTAGTAGTCAATCAAAAAATCATTTCTTTATGACAGTAAACAGTAAGAGGATATGTACACATACTCAGAAGTGGAGAGTCAGGGCCCACCATTCCATGTCATTATAAACTTCCAAAAGCAAGTTCATCAAACATGCTTTCAGGAGTCAGCCCTCATTGACCAGTCTGTCTACCCTCTTTACATTAGCAAATAGTAGTTAACAAGAATAATTGGTACCTGATACACATGAAAAGAGCTGAAGAGAGTCCTAGGAAGCCCCAAAAAATGTGCTGTCAAGAAACTGGTCAGCTAATCTTCTTGTATGGATCTCAATATTCTATTCTGCAAAAACTATTTTAATAACATACTTTTGGATGGAGTCTTCTCTCATTCCTTTTGATACAGTTTAATTTGAATTGCATAGTAGAATTCAAAGACTTACCCACGGAGAATGAGCCAAGAGAGAAAGTTGCTGCTTCTAGTTGCTAACAGGAAAGTTGTTTAAGTTTTATTAGTTGCTACCAGAGATTTCCTATATTAGGTCTGGTTTCCTTTTGTCATGGGAATGTAAAATTCATTTTGTATAAATCCCACTAGAATGATGTCCTTTATACATGATGCATCCTTAGCAAAGTTTGGTCTTAGGAATATAGCATTGAATGTCAGCTGCTTTCCTTATATACATTCTAAGAAGTTACTGAAACAAAATAGAAACACAAGGGAGTTGAGTGAAAAAATACTTTGGAATCGCACGCAAACAAATGGAGATCAATGGCCTAAAAGTGATTTTTTTCTTTTCTGTTACACTACAGCACATGACACTTCTTAAGATGATATTTGCAAGTTAAGACAATAGAAGAGGTTGTGACAAGTATAACCTATTTGACATTTTGTAATTTTATAGATGATAACTCTTTAATACGATTACTGTGTGTTTGTGATAGAAAAGTTTACTTTTGGAACTTTGAACTTGCCTTAAAGTTTTAAAACGTATGTATACATAACTATATCTATGTATCTATCTTTATATATATATATATACACACATATATGTATATATACACATATATGTATGTATGTATGTATATGTAACTCATGGCTCAAATTCCATTTACATAGGATTCTCCTCATTGGTGGAGATTGTTTATTCAATGCTCACACCTGTATGTGGGATAGAGTTCTTATACACACACACACACACACACACACACACACAATTATATCTTTTGCATGATCTAATGAAGTAGCCGTAAAGCATGCGTATATGTATGTGTGTGTGTGTGTGTGTGTGTGTACATACAGGAAAGTAAACGATGTCATTGGTTTGTTAAAGAGCAAGGGCATTTGTCTAATTGAGAAACAAAGGGGGAGAGAAAACAAATCTCTTTGGATGTAACTTTGCTTCTTCCCCCTTTTTTAGATGAGATGAATGTTTAAAGAGTTCTTTATTGCCTATTTGGATATAGATGTTTTGTTTATGGGGGAATTTTGTTAAATATTCAACCTTTCTGTTAAGAAAAGAAGCAGAATGTGTTCATGAATGAAATGGCTTTATTTAGAGATTATATTTTCAATGGTTGAATGAAAGGTGAAATCATTGTGAGAATTGAAAAATAATAAAACAATGCAAATAAGTTGCATATGCAAAATTATTTTCAACGTTAATGTCACTATCCATCAACCTAGACCTTGGCAACAACAACAACAACAACAACAACAAAGAATACATTTATATCCATTTAATATTTGAATTAACTGTCTGACCCATGATAATGAATAATTATTATACCTTGGTGTAGAAACAATAACAAAATATGCTTTTTACCAGAGCTTCTTAGTCTTCATGTTCATTTATTTTAAAATGTTTTAATTAAAAGAGATGAGACAGAAACAAAATAGAATATTATTCTTTCTAAATTTTCTGGCATTGTGTCTATAAATACCATTTGATAACACATTGAAAAGATGCTCTTTATGTGTTTGTATAGGAAATTAAGGGATAAGTATGCAGGGGAAATTATCATACTATATATACATGATATAAAATATGCAAGTACAAATTATCATATGATATATACATAATATACAAATAAACACACACACACACACATATATATATACATGCATACATACACATGTGTGTACAAAACATTTTAACCTAAAAAGTGATCATTGTCAAAAAGCCATGAAATATTTGTAGTTAGATATAGAAATGGAATCACATTAAAAATTAAAAGTTTTTATGTACTGCATGGGATATTTATTTTCTAGGTCTAAAGGTAGTTTGGGTTGGATGCTGGGGCCAAAGTTTACCTGGGGTATTAGAAGAAGACGAAGGAACACTAGAATAAAGGTATTCTGGAATTGATCGATAATGAAGAAACCTGGATTCAAGTCCTGCTTCTGACATATGCTGCCTACGTTAAGCTGAATGTGACTCTCAGGGCATTCAGTATTGCTATAAGACTATAAGTGGAACTGTACTTTCCATTAGCTGGTGGCCATCTACTTTTGGTAGAAGAACTTCTCTATACCAGTGGAAGATCTCTGTACCAAGGTCCAGGTCCAGAACAACCACCACCACCCTGCCTGTTCCAGACCCACACCATGGAAAAATTTTGACAGTTGAGAAGGAATTAAATTTGAATAAGTTAATGATTATAACATCAAAGCATAAAACAATATCATCAACTTGGGTGCTAACATCACTGAGATTGATAGTTAGGGAAGGGGGACTTTCAAAACAGGGTCCTCAAGGAGAATTTAGTAAATGTAACTGAAAAAAAAATTTCAAATGAGATAAAGTATGTAAACCACATTGTAAGCCAAAAATCACTGTATGGACCCTAATGATGCTTGCATATTATAGTGACATTAGTCATCATTAGGGTCTTAATGCCTGGACATAAGTAAGGTAACTACCTTTTAGAACATCATGTGCTCTGATTTAAAAAATCACATGAAATTTGGGGCATGAGAGGGTCTTCCCTACTATAATGGAACATTTTCAGTAATAAAAAGCATATTCCAAAGGTTTGATATATACACATTTATATGTGTGTGTATGTATGTATATATATATATATATATATATGTAAAACATAAAGATATGTACATATATCAAATGTATATGGCATATGTTGTGCTTTGTTATCTATGGATCACCCTAATCAATTTATATATATTTACCTAATATATACATATATATGTATATACATATATATAGATATATACATATACATATACATATATGTCAATCATATCTTAGTGGGTCAGGGTCCCTCTCTTGCCAACAGTA
>CM053588.1:157122009-157134640 GCA_028646515.1 Pseudochirops corinnae | reverse complement strand
CACATTCAGCCTATTAAGGAACAGAGTATACTTTCAAATATCCAAGGGTTCTCAGAGTCTTGTAGCCACTTTAGCAAAGGGCCTAGGGGCAGGGAAGATCTTCAGATTCCCATAACACCCCTCTACTCAGATGGTTTATCAAGGTATGACCACTGATCAGTCTACGGTTTCTTAGAGCAGGTAAGTGTTGAGTGCCAGGTAGATGCCAAAGGTGAAAGTTTAACCCTGAAAAACACTCAGCAAACTGTCACACCAGAGGGGCTAGTCCTCCTTGAACTCCTCATACACCTCTCTCAAAGAGGTAGTACATAGTAGAAAGCACCATGAATTTGGAACCACAGGACCTGGGACCAATTTTGGTTTTGTTACTCATATGATTTTAGACAAATTGCTTAGTCCCTGTGGGCCTCATCTACAAAAATGGGATCAGGGAGAGAGTGGAAGGGTGTTAGAGTAAAATTATCTCTGATATTCCCCCAGTTTCAGTTAAATCTATGATCTTCTAAACTAGGTGGAAAATAGCAGCACAAGAGTTAACTACTAATAAAATGTGTCTATGTTAAGTTACATTGGTGGTGTTGTATCCATTTCATTGTCACTGTGACTGTTTTAGAAAATAAGATTTTCTCCTCTTTTCTGATCAAAGCATTTAAGTCAGAGAAGAAAATCAGTTCATTTGCAGTTAGAATTCAAAGTCAATTAAGGCAAGAGGGTCTTTCCACCACTCCTTATCTGTATAGCATTTTTGTTGCAAGATTTTTATGTTGTAAAATTATGTTCTGGTCTTGACTCTCAAAACCATTACAAATAGAAAAATGTGTCATAATTCATGTAAAAGGTTCAACAACTTAGTAATTTCAACTACTTTCAGAACATAGGCTATCATGATATAATAAATATTTTTTCCTCCCAATGAATGACTTATTTGGACAAAAGCTTATCTGAAAATGATCTCCAAGTTTTAGTGGATTGCTAGCTATGGCAGGTGAAAAAAAAAGCAAAGTGATCTAGGATTACATCCAAAGAGGTATGACTCCCAGGAGTAAAGAAGTAATTGTCTTGCTTTACTCTGTCTTGGTCAGATCAGGTTTGGAGTGTCTTATTCAGTTCTGGGAGTCACATCTTAAGGAGGATATTGATAACCTGGAATAAATCCAGAGAAAGATAAATCAGATGGTGATGGGCCTTCAGATATTGTCATATGCGAATGAGTTCCAGGAACTAAGGATGCTTAGCCTGGAAAAGAGAAAACAGTAGGGACATGTGAGCTGTCTTCAGATATGAGTAGAGCTCTTATGGAAAATGAATGTGTTGGACTAGGTAATATTCTAGGTCCCTGTGATTCTGTGATTCCCCCATTTTGGAAACTAAAGAATTAAAATAGAAAGTGTCAACTAATTCCTCATGCTCTAACTTCATATTTGGATCAGGAATTTCTGCTAGAGAAATTAATTTTTTTTTAGTTCCTCCGTCTTGTCAATCTGTCTGTGTGACCTTTGATAAATTACTTCAACTTCTGCCCCTCAATTTCTTTGTCCGTAAAATGGAACTTGAAATCTGAGGTTTCTTCCAATTCTAAGATTCTGTGTTCCAGACTTTACAAGACATAGCACTGGGCAGCCTTTTATGATAACCATTTCATCATTGAATCAAACCAAGGACACATAAGCATAAAAGTCTCAAATCCAGCTTAATGATCCTTGTTTTCACTGAGTATTTATAAGTGCTAAAAATACTCTGTAAAAAGTGACAATCTCATTATTCATGGAACATTCTGAAAGTTAACAGAAGGTTCAAGGTTCCTGAAAAAATTGGCCATGCTTATTTTTTTATAGTGCTGTAAGCTATTGTGAATATTGTTCAATGTATGAATAAAATTCATTTATTTTTTTTTCAATAGGACACCATTAAACCATACAAAAATCAATAGCTGCAATTCAGAGCAGTTTTTGTGAGAACTTGGCATGTGAACTATCAGTGCTTAAAAATAGATGATAGCATTTTTATCTAAATATATGAGTGATGATAAACATTTGCATAAAATAAACTATAAACTATATACTTTGACTGCTTGATTTGTAATAAAGGGGAAGGTTATACAGTCAATAATTCTCCCTTATGTTCCCCTTTTATTCTAGGTAAAATAGCAAATGAGCAAAAAGTACAATGATTGAAGAGAATTTTCGTTTTGAATTTCTTTCCCCCTCTTTTCATGACCATAGAAAATATAAGAGTCAAAAAATGTCAGAATCCAGCTGGTGAAGGAAAAGTATTAAAGTAAATACACTCCAATCTGAAGCCCAGGTGGGAAGCTAGGGTGGGAATTTGGAGTAAGAGATCAGAGGTAGAGGCTAGAGTGCAATAACCTAACTGGGAAGTAGTGTTGTAGGCCAAAGTGCAAGGTATGTGAGTGAAAAGCCCATAGGCCCAGGACAGGAGCTTGTGTTTCCATAAAGGTAAAGGTTAGAGCAGAGGAGCATAGCCAAGAAATAACATGGTCAAACTGGATCTGGTCAAAGTATAAACATTGCTGCAAATTTTTTAAAATTAGCGAAGAGATGACAGGAAAATATCCAGAAACTAATCTGCTATGATCAAGTTTGTTTCATGCCAGGGAATCAAGGATGGCTTAGCAGCAGGAAAGGAAAGCAGACAAATAGAAAAACAACGAAACTCATACAATTATTTCATAGTTGTAGAAAAAAAAACCCTGACAAAGTGCAACTTTCATTTAAAACTTTAAAAAGCATAGGCATGAAACGATTCTTCCTTAATGTGATCAAGAACATGTTTATAAATCAAAGAACTTGCATTGCTTGCCACAAAGAAATACTGTTGTGCAGAGAGTAAGAGCGAGCTGAGAACTGGGTTCAAGGTAAATTTAGGTATGGATTTATTGAGCAAGTGCACGACTACCAGAGTGTTTGCTCAAATTGGTAGCAATCCATTGAGTGTACAGGCCTTGTTTAAAAAGGCTAAAACCACAAAAACCACAATCAGGGAGGAGAGCTAGCAGAAGCAATGACATACAGAAGCCAAGAACAGCGATGGGTTAGATCTATAGCTCAGGGCTAATTAGGGAATATGGCACAAGGGTACAAGGATGCAACCTTCCTGTGACATGGGGGTCCCTTCTAGAGCAGGGTGGATGGCACAGGGTGGAGGGTCATGGTCAGCTTCCCAGAGCAGGGTGGAAGGGTCATTGGGTAAGGGGGACTGGAATTCCCCAGAACTGGCCAGCGTCATGTTCTGGGCAAAGGGTGTAGGGACCTTTCTTGGTCTCTACATATGATAGTCTTGAACCATAATGGACTTTATACACTTATGCTGATTGAGGGAGAGAACATATAGAATTCTGATTACTGAAGGAGGGGATCAGGGAACTATGCCTTGGGCAATGCCCAGGCATGCCTTTAGCAGTTTCAAGCTATTACAGGGTATAGGATAGAGACAAAGACAGAAATATAAAAGGGGCTTAATGGTGGGCCACAAATCAGGTGTTGTGTAGTGACCTGGGATTTGGGTTTGGGTACAACAATACTAAAAAATGTCTGAGTACAAATAGGGGCAAAGCAAGGATTTCCTTTCTCTGCTCTATAATTTGAAAATGATAGGTACAGCAATAAGACAAGAGAAAACAACTAAAGATGTACATAAAAACCAAGGGAATGTAAAATTGTCCCTATTTGCAGATGCCAGATTGGTTTACTAAGAAATCTCCAGAGGATCAACAAAGAAACTAATTAAAACTAATACCTTCAGTAATGTAGCAGGATACAAAATAAATCGGTAAAATCACTGGCATTTCTATCAGTACTGTCAATAATCAGGAGGAAATAATATGATGAATTCTACCATATTAACTGTATAATATAGCAAATAGCTGATTGCTAACCTATGAAAATAAACACAAGATATACCAGACTCTATAGAAACAAAAGAATACAAATAAATGAAAAGATCTTCAGTTTTTATGATGGGGGCATAAGAACATAATAAAATTTACAGTAGTATCAAAAGATAAAACTTAGATTCAGTGCTATGCAAATAAAACTTTCAAGCATATACTTTATATAATTAAACTAAATGACATCTAAATTTATTTGAATGAATAAGATGCATACATAGTTGTAGAAAAAAATTGCATATAGTCTTAAGGGACTTGATTAGAAAAGGGGATACTATATTACTAGAGGTCAAATTATTTAGTTGTCTAGTCTTATAAATTGCAAGCTTACTTCATTGATCTTCTTTTCCTGTTTTGTTAATATTTTTTTCAGAAATATAAATATTCCTCTGGTGACTCCTCTGATTGCATCACATGCCCAAACTCCTCATTTTAGAGTTGAAGAAAGTGAAGTCTGGAAAAGTAAAGGAAGTAAGTAGTAGAATAAGGATTGGTATACCTAGAGAATAAATAAGAATTGAGGGAATCATGTCAACAGAATTCTATTGTTTCTTCATCCACTACTTACTTCTCTTCTTTCTTTAGGTCGTATTCACTTTCAGGTGCTATCTGGTATCCATGAATGGGAAGACACAGTGATTTAGGGAAGAGATTGAATTTCTTACCTCCTGTCCAAACTCCTGTGTTTCACATATCAAGGCTTTTCAGCTTATAAGAGCTTATTGTACACTATTCCTCTTCTCACAATACATCTCAGCAAAACCAGACTTCATGCTATTTCCCACTTATGACTTTTTTTTTAGTTTTCACATTTATTTACTTTTAGTTTCCAACATTCACTTCCATAAATTTTAAATTTTCTCCCTGTCCTTCCCCCTCCCTCCTCAAGATGTCATGCAATCTAATACGGGTTCTACACATACATTCCTATTGAACACATTTTCACATTAGTCATGTTCACTTATGACATTTAATCTTCTCTTTGTGTGTCTTTGTCCAGGCTGTCCCCTGTCCCTGGAATGTCCTCACTTCTTATCTCTGAATCTACGAGTCCCTACTAGCTTTTAAAGCTCAGCTTAAATTATACTTTTTACATGAGGTCTTCTTTGGTTCCCAGCTGTCAGTGCCTCTCCCCCAATTATTTGTACTTACTTTATGCAAATACACAGACACACACACACACACACACACACACACACACATACGTGCATGTGTATGTATATATATATATGTATTGTAAACCCCAACTTATCACAGAATCTGTTCTAACAGACAAACGAAATTAGGGTGTATGTGTCCACAATTTAATTTCTCTCAAGTTGACTTGACGTACATTGCATGGGAGTTCAGTCCAAAACTAAGCCTCCCTAAGAAGGCCAGTTGAGAACTGGCTCCATTTGGGATCTGGGGATACAGGTTATATGCCTTTCAAAGAGTAGGTGTTCCCAAGGGGTGTCAATCAACTCTAATTGTATAAGGTCTTGAGTAAGTGACTTAGGTCACTTAATCTTGGTCAGCCTGGGCAAGTATCATCGCAACATCTTTGTATCCCATTCAGAAACTGTCTGCACCCAAGCCTGAGTAGGATAAAATCAATTCAGGTTTGGTTCAGGTTTGGCCAAGATGCAATGCAGTGCAATCTCCTTATCAGTATAGTACTTCTGAAGAACTTTGAACAGAAGATTGTGGGATGGAACTCTGAATCTAGAAATAATTTTTCACAGTATATATGATATACACATGTATGTATACACAAATATGTATGTATAATAGTGCATATACACACATATACATATATATATAATTGTACATATATTACATATATAATATTGTTGCTCATCCTTCATTCTCAAAGTCTAGTGACATCATAAGGATGATGACTTGTATGAGAATTGGATTTGAGTGAGGCATAAAAGTTGCTAGCCTTTCTCTCCTCCAGAGTCATAAAAGATCAGTAGCAAGAAACAGGTTGAGAAAACTTATAACCCAGGATGGTCTTGCTAAATGAAGGTCTTTCCCAGATCTCAGTTTGCCTGAGGCCACACCCATTTAATGACTAAGGGCTAGGTAAGAATCTGAGACCAAAGATAGTCCAATTTATCATTCCAAAGATATAAATCTGGGAGAGGAAGACCCTCAGGGTTTCTGTCCAAAACAGAAAACAATTGCTATTTATATGCATTCTAAGCTGTCAAAATATAAACAGTAAGCTACAGAGGCTTGGGCTAGGGCTATTACGGTGCATTCAACAAAAGCCAGAATGATTTGGGTTTACAGGTGTAGTCAAGTAAGTGAATTTAAAACACAATGGACTTTTTCAAAGCTATATTTCAAGAAATCATAGATGAAAACTGCTCAGAACAAAAAGTAAATTGTCCCAGCTTTAAAAAAAAAAATGAAGAAGAAAACAGAGGAAGAGGAGGAGAAAAAGAAACCAGCGTCATTTCTTAATTTCTGTTCAAAATGGAAGGTTGGGTCCCTAGAGAGCAGCTACTACTATTCTTCGATAAAATGGTAAAGGCAGTTCATACAAAACCTTCTCCTAAGAACCTGGTTCAGTCCTTCCCACAGATACACATAGCATCCATGGGTATAAGTAATATGTGTGAGAAGGTTTAACTCATGTGTGAGTTAATATAGTATTATATATCTCATATATATAATGTTGTATGTATATATATGTACATATATATAATAGCATATGTTGTATATTATGCTATACTATAGATATAGATATACACAGTTGTTGTTCATTCATTCAGTCATGTCTGACTCTTCATGGACCATACCACACTAGGCCCTTCTATTCTCTATAATGTCCCAAAGTCTGTCCAAGCTCATGTCCATCAGTTCCATGACCACACACACACACGCACACACACACACACACACACACACATATACGTGTATATATATATATGTATAGTATATACATGATAAGTTGTAATATAAGTATATGTAATATAGTTCTTTATATGATGGTATGTTATGTATCATACATAGTATATTACACATAACATATGTGTATATGGTATTTATTTCTTTGTGTACATTTTGACCTTCCTCACCTCCTTAGCACATAAAAAATCCTTGAGATGAGGAGCTCTTTTACTTTTACTTTTATATTTATAGGGCCAATGGCAGTGCCTAACACATATATTGTCAATAAATTCTTATTGCTTCATTGATTAATTCTCTTGCAAGCATAATAAACTTTTATCCATCTCAATATGTCACTTTTTGCTATAATGATATGTTTTATTTTAATTTTTGGAGGAAAATGAAGGAAACAGCAATCATGTTTATTGACATCAGTTACACCAAGGAGAATTCAGTAATTATGCCTTCCTAGTGAGCATTCTAGTGAAAAGTGAAAAATTAGCAGTAATCCAGAGCTTTTGCATCTGATTATCTGGAATCATTCAAGTACATATACAAAGCCCCAATCTCCTTTAATAGGAAATAATATGAATGGACTGAGGCTGAAATGGAAGCAGGGGTGAGCCTGATGCTGGCAGTTCATTAGTTGAAGATGAAATTAGGTACTCATAAAGTAATTGAAAAGTTAACACACTGAATTTTACTTAGACCTAAAGCAGCAAGGATATGTAAAAATAGCAGAGTGGTTCTGTTTCTATGTGGAGATAATCTGGTCAACAGAGCAGAGTGTGGCGACCCAAGAGGACTTCAGACATCTACCAAATCAGATTTTACGTTCCTTTAGCAAACCAGGAAGCTGTGTCTAGTCTGGTTAGAGTTAAACAGGTCCTGGGGACAACTTTGTCACCCTTAAGGAAAAATAAATTCTTCTTGGACATGAAGAGCCCTGGTAGATATTAGTCCTCATTATTGGAGTCTATCTTGAGCAGGAAAGAACACAAGGGAGACAAAAAAGAAACTTCCTGTCTATTTGACAGCTGGGAAACAGATATAAATGTTGTGAGGTAGATCGACTTTGAGAGAGAAACTGGCTATTTATCTTCAACTGCATAGCAAAGTAAACAAATGTAGCCAAAGGGATTGGTTGCAGAAAATAATACCAAAGCAATGCTTTCATTTTTCAATTTTGAGTTCTGAGAAGCCAAAAGAAGCATTTTAGGTGTGTAAAGAGGGATGTGCAGAGGAAAAGATCTAAGTTTCTCCCCTGCCCCATCTCTCTCTCTCTCTCTCTCTCTCTCTCTCTCTCTCTCTCTCTCTCTCTCTCTCTCTCTCTCTCTCCTTTACTGTTCATTGCAGTTACCACAACATTGGTTGCCTTATTGCAGGCATGAGTTGAGATAATTAGCATAACTTTGCTCTGCTTGCATTGAGTTGGTTGAAACTAGAAACTAGAATAATAGATATAATGAGACTAATCACAGGGCTGTGTTTCATTCAGTCTTTAGAGTTCTGCTGTCAGCATTAACTGTAGGAGAAAAGACAGGACTGTGCTGCCTGCAAATGACAGCAAAAGCCACAGGATTGAAATGGAATGTGCTTAATTAGTCTCTCTATCTTTCTTATGTTTTTAATATTCAGTGGCAGGGGGGGGAACTGGGATATAGAAAGCAATTTTCTTTAACTTGTTAAGTAAACACAAGAAATATAAAACAAATGGAACAGCTGGAAGTCAGGGTCATAGTTACTGCTCTGGAATTCCAAATTAGAAGCGTGGGCGGAGAGAAATCCTAATGCCGGTAACATTGGAGAAGAGAGATTATCAGGCTGAGACAAGCCATTATTTATCAGTTGAACCTTTCTTCTTTTCCCGGTTTTAAGTGTGCCTTCAAAAAAGAGAGACTTTCAAGTGGAAGGAAGACATCCATAAATAATTGAACAGTACGTTAGAGCGGAAGAGGCCTCAGAGACTATCCTGAGCTTCCCAACTACAGGTCTGAAGCAAAATTTTATCAGTCTGTAAAGGTTTCACTCCTTTTGGTCCTTGCTGCTTAAATCCTATAACATTAAAATACTGACTTTTTTTTTCTTCTCCTCCTTATCTTTCTACCATACTCTTCTCCTTAGGCTTTTTGCTTTTCCCAGGTTGCCAGCCTCTGAGCTGCTTAGCTACTGAGATGTAGTTGGAACGGGTTCAGGAATTTACAGGAGATAATTTAGTTATTTTCTAAGCCAAAATATGGTTTAATTTGGGAAACAATGATCTAGTCCAACAGCCCATTCCTTGGCTTAAAAAACAGGTCCTGTGAGGTTAAAAGGCTTCCCTAACATCTAACAGCTAGTTAACAGCTAGCTAAGATTAAAACATAGTTTTCCAAACTCCCAGTCTGGTGCTTTAAAGGTATGGGACTAATAGTGATAAAAATTGTTTTAATCTTTCTTCTCTTTCTCTGCCAGAGACTATGATAGTACTGTACCTTTTAAAATAATCCACGCTATAGGCTCTTCCTAAAAGGGAGAGGTAGTATGGTATGGGTAGCTAGGTGGAACAGTGGCTAGAGTGCAAGGCCTGAATCAGGAAGACAGGTTCCTGAGTTCAAATCTGGTCTAAGACACTAGCTGCGTGATTCCCCAAGAATGTCACTTAACCTTGTTTGCCGTGGTTTTCTCATCTATAAAATGAGCTGGAGAAGGAAATGGCAAACCACTCCAGGATCTCTGTCAAGAAAACCCCACATCGGGTAAGGAAGAGTTGGATATGACTGAAATGACTAGGTTATAGCGCAATGAATTTGGAGTCAGGGGTCCTGTGATCAAATTTACCCCTTCACTATCTGTATTATCTTGAAAAACTCACTTAGCTTTTAAGAACCTCATTTTCTTCCTCCGAAAAATGAAGGGGTTGAAGTAATGCCCTCTAAGGTTCTTTCTAAGCTCATGAACAATGTTCTCTTGGTCAGCTTCCAGTATGGAACTTGTAGCTCAATTCACCCTAAACGATATTCACTTTTGTCTTATATAACAAAGATTACTTCTTCACTATTCTCTTTCCCTTGTTAGCAAGCATTAGCATTTGAAACATCTCCTCTTTCTTATTCCTTTCTCCTTCTATACCTGATCTGGTCACATGGTCTCAACACCAATTATGGTTCCACAGCCATCCTCAATGGCAGGCATATCATTCAGTCAGGAACACAAAAATGATTAATATCATTTTTGAGCAAAAAGCCCCCTTTCTATCTCTCTGTCCTACTCCTCCTTCTTTTTATATATTAGTTTGAAGACAATATGTCAAAAGGAAAGGATAAATCCTAAATTAATTTCCATTTACATTTCAACCAAATAAGGTGATTTTAAAAAATCATTTAACACTGTTTTTATTACAATCTAAACTAAACTATATTTCACATATATATTCATCTTGCATACATTTCATGTCAGGAGACTGAGCTTAATCAATACATTTTTGGAGTGAGGGGGGAAGACAAGACAATTTAGGGTTAAGTGACTTGCCCAAGGTCACACAGCTAGTAACTGTCAAGTATCTGAGGCCAGATTTGAACTCAGGTCCTCCTGACTCCAGGGCCCATACTCTATTCACTGTGCCACCTAGGCGCCCCTTACTCAATACTTTTGATGGAGGTATTAAATAGAGCTCCCCCAAAATGACACAACCTCTGTAAATGAAATACAATAAAAATTAATGAGTGGATTAATTGCTTTCTCTGGATATAGTGACCAGAATAATCTTAAGCTATTCATCAGCCATAAAATTTCCTAATGATTTTGGTTGTAGGGAAAGAATACTATCTATCTATGAATATGATATAATAGAACTTTATTGTATGAACCTGAGCTTTTGAAAACAGATGTTCTATAGTATTTTCAAATCTTCATATAGTAATTTTCCATTATATTATAGTTCTATGTACAACCATGATCAACTTCAGTGTAAACCAAAAGATGAAGATATGAAGTCATATTTATAAATATGGTTGTGAAACTGAGAGCTGAACCAGCAAAAAGTCTATGTAACTACCATGTAAAAACCCTCTCCTAAATCAGTTATAGAAACAGCTACTACTTATTTTTAAGCAAAGAAGCTAGAGGAGTTGCAGTTGTAACTGTCATTTTCTGGGGAATTTTTCTCTGTGCTATCAAGGAATGTATGAGTTTTAACTTTGATCTATGAGAAGAAGAATTGAGAGGAAAACATGGAGAAGAGAGAAAGTAGGCAAAAGCAAACTTCTTTCTCAGGAGAATTGTCAACTGATAGTCTATGAACAAAGTGATAAGGAGGATTTTAGGAGAGGTGAGTCTGGAAAGGAAGCCTTAAATTTGATGGTTTGAGAGAGGATAAAGAGATTATTTTCCTGTCATTTCTGGAAAACATAGAAATTAATTAGTTGCAGGGATCTTCTTTCTATATGAAACCTCCATGACCTGTACCTTTTGAAGAAAATGAATAGGATTCTTGAAAATAGACTGTATTTGCCATCCTGGAAGAACCAAATGGTGTAGGACTATGTTTTCAGAAGTAAAGATAAGTCTCTTGTGGCTATGATGAGCATTTTAGTTGACTCAGTCTGAGATTTTTGCATTGCTGAAACATTATAATTTATTATCTATGTATCTGTTTTATTACTATTTCATTGATAATAAATTATATTTTGAATAACATTGGTATTTATTTAATCCCAGAAGATTGAGAGATTTAATGTGAAGGTAGGAGTAATTACTATGGGGATAGAAGGTTTCTCTAGTTTATTAAGTAAATATTTGATAAACTAGTATGGGGGCTCTGTGCTTAGCTGATTAATTGAAAAATAAATTCAAATCATTCTAATGAATGAGGAAATATGACCCTTTTATTACTCTAGACCTCAAGAGAATGAAATTAAATATGGGAATAAATCAAGCAACAGCTTGAAGGGAGTGACCTAAAATTATACTATTGGTCCATGTTACCATGTTACCATGTGAGAGGTCTTCATACTAATCCTACTTTATCTATAATATCAATATTATAAAAGTCCACAAGACAGAGGACAGTGCACTCCTGAAGTTAGTGAAAATAAACACCATTGTAATCAAAAGTGAACAATAACATTCAAATAAGCAAGTGCTTTGAACCCTACTTTAAAAAAAAGGCAGGGTAGAGCCAAGATGGCAGAGTAAAAGCAGGAACTTCCATGAGCTCTTGCCACAACCACCTCCAATACCTGTGAAATATGACTCTAAACAAATTTTATAGAACCCATGAAGTGACAAAGAGAAACAAATCTACTGCTGAAGCCAGCCTGGCAGGCTGACAGAAAGGGTCTATGCTACCAGACTGGGAGCCAAGCACAGTCCTGCATGAGCCCTAACCAAGCTCCAGCTGGCCCCAACCTGCAGCATAGACTAGTTAGAGATGACTTCAGGAGAGTGAATCACCAGAAGCTGTGGCAGTTTCCAGATTTCTCAACCCATAAACATCAAAGAGAAAGTAAAAAGTCAGTAGGGAACTCTGTTGGATGTGGTTGATGGAAGAGGAAGGTCAAGCCCCTGCCCCTGGGGTGAGAAACGACAGAGGCGTGGTGACTGCAGCTGCTGCCACATGGCTGCCTCTGGAGCTCCTGGCCTGCAGATGGTGGGGGGACCAAGCGACCATTCAGCAGATAATTGCTCTTGCTTTGACCTGTGTGGATCTGGATCATGGTCTTGGGTGGTGGTCCTGGGGTATCTTGTCAGTGTGCCAGAGCTTGTGGTGGCTGCAGAGAGGGTGCATTCCTCAGACCTCTGACAATATTTGTGAAAACACCAGCAATTTAGGACAAAGCTCTCCACTCTGGAAACAGAGTTCTA
>CM053588.1:157096141-157114110 GCA_028646515.1 Pseudochirops corinnae | reverse complement strand
AGAGCATTATAAAATGCAAAATGGATAACCTTGAGTATATTAAATTGAAAAGTTTCTGTACAAACAAAGCCAATGTAACCAAGATTAAGAGGGAAGTGGGAAATTGGGAAAGAATATTTACAACCAATGTTTCTGATAAAGGCCTCGTTTCCAAAATTTACCGGGAATTATGCAAAATTTATAAGAATACAAGTCATTCCCCAATTGATAAATGGTCAAAGGATATGAACAGGTAATTTTCAGAGGCAGAAATTAAAGATATCTTTAAGCATATGGAAAAATGCTCTAAATCACTACTGATTCGAGATATGCAAATCAAAATAACTTTGAGGTACCACATGTCACCAGTCAGGTTGGCTAAGATGACAAAACAGGAAAATGAGAAATGCTGGAGAGGATTTGGAAAAATTGGAACACTAATGCATTGTTGGTGGAGTTGTGAATTGATACAACCATTCTGGAGAGCATTCTGGAACTATGCCCTAAGGGCTATAAATCATTGCATTCCCTTTGACCCAGCAATACCACTGTTGGTATTACATCCCAAAGAGATTACAGAAATGGGAAAAGGTCCCATATGTACAAAAACATTTATTGCAGCTCTCTTTGTGGTTGCAAAAAACTGGAAAAATAGGGGATGTCCATCAATTGGGGAACGGCTGAACAAGCTATGGTATATGAATGTAATGGAATACTATTGTGCTATAAGAAATGGGAAGGAGATGGACTTCATAATTACCTGGAGATGCTTATACGGACTGATGCTAAGCGAGAAGAGCAGAACCAGGCAAAACCTGTACACAATCACAGACACATCGTACATATGATGACCAACCTTGATAAACTGGACTGTTCTCAACAACATATAGCTAAAGACAACTCTACAAGCCTCAGAATGGAAGGAGATATCTAAACTCAGAGAAAAATATAGAAAGACTATTATTTAAATGGAGACTGAAGCAAAACAAGCTTTCGTTCTCTTTCATGTCTGGTTTTGCTTTTTTTTTCTTTTCCCAGTGATCACTCATTGGTTGCAACCCTTCTATATAACCAAACTATTGTACAATGTGAAAGTACTTGCAGATCCTTCACATGATTGCACGCCATCATGGGTGGGGGGCAAGGGAGGGGAGAAAATCTGAAACTGAAGTGAATGTGGAACCTAATCTTGTAAATGAAAAGTAAATAAACAAGTCAACAAGAACAACACACATACACACACACAAAAGAATGATAGCAGGAGGTTGGGCCAAAGGCTTGGCCACCCTGCTCTGCTCAGAGAGAAAGTACCAGGCTAGCCGTATCTCTGTTCCCTTAAATATTGTTAGCCTAAGTGATGTCATTTTCAGTTTCAAGCTAAACCTCTGATCACTGTTTCATTAATGGGAAAAATCAAGATTTCCAGATTTATATCCAAGACTTGACTCCTTTCCCATCAAATATATTCCCCAATCCACATCCATAGCAATTAGCAAAGAAACTTTACTTACCCAAGTCAATAGTAAAACAGAAATCAGAGAAAGTATATTTAAGAGAATACATACCAGACAATCCAGAAGAAGTAAACTCTTACTGAGAATGAAAGAATTCATCTCAATTAAGAGAGGGAATTTTAGATCTCACCCAAGGGGAAGAACCCTGAAGGCTCTAGTGAAGCAAGCTGAGAGTAGGTACATGCTGGAGATTGGCAACTCCTCTCATGGCAGCTTCTTCCTTTCCTTTGGCAATTTGAAGTTTGGTTCTCATTGTCCATCTTCTCTTCCAAAGCTGAAAGTCAGAAATACCTGAAGCCTGAAGAGAATGAAGAGATTTCAAGAGCCCAAAGAGACTAGAAGTCTTCTCTCTCCTCTTATCAACTCTATGGGGCCCCTCGGGAAGTTGTTGAACATTGATCTACACCAATAAAAAGAGAGCCCCATAACAATGGACTTTGGGACTTGGGTCACAATTACTATGGGAGGTTGTCTCAGTTTGCCAGTTGGGTTAAATTTTTTATGTCAGCTGAGCACCAGCCTTTCTATGTCTAGACACAACATGATGAATTTTTTGTGGTAGTTCCATGTCATAGTCATTCAAAGTCAAAGTCACAGTTCTCAAAGACTATTGATCAATTTGTCAACAGGTTATAGTCTGTTTTGGTGAAGGGATCACTGGCACCAAGAAAATCAGAGGTCCTTGTCCTTGTCAGAATATATAGCTCAATTGTACAAAATGAAGATCACATAGTAAGTGTCAAAGGTAGGACTTGAAACCAAGTCATCTTGACTCTGAAGACAGTATCCTATCAACCATACCATGTGGACTCCTTAAAACTCAGATAAGCTTTTTCAAAAATGAGAAAATTTATCTAGAACAGGTTTAGAGGGCATTCTCTCCTCCAAAGATATAGATAACAATAAAACATAACAACTTGAAATATATGTGGGCATATTATATTTTTATGCAAAGATGGTTTCTATTTCTTTAGCTAAATTTCTTAAAAGAAAGATAAAAGTAGAGATAATATAGGATCAACTTTGTAAAAAACAAAATGAACCAAAAAAAACTTACAATAACTACAAAACAAATGAGGTTGGGGAGGGATTAGACAACCTACTTACAAAAAAGATCAGCTACGAGAAACTACTATTAGGGTAAAATGAAACTGAAAGGAGAAAATATATTGTGAGTCAGTGTCATCAAGTTTCAGATAATAAATCATAATAGAGCAGTTTATGAGCTTTTGTGCATTACTTTAGACTGGATCTCCAATAGATAAAGAGAGCGATCGTGAGTACAATCTAGCTGGTTAAGTGTAAGTTTTGAATCTAAAGTTTGTGTATCAATTTGGATTTTCCCCAGGAGTGCAATTACTACTGTTTGCAGCCAGGCGGTATTCTTCCATTAACATTGCATTTAACAGAATGGACATAAATATCAATAGATCTAGAGGCAACTCTGAGGGCCCCCTGGCTCACTGATAGCTATAAGACTTGGTTGTGAACTATTGATCTAAGCAGGCATGGGAAACCTGCATCCTTGAGGCTATATGTGATCTTGTAGGTCCTTGGGTGTGGTTTTTTACTGAGTCCAAGTTTTACAGAAAAAAATCCTTTAATTAATGGGATTTGTTCTGTGAAGTTTGGATTCAGTCAAAGGGTGGCACTTGAGGACCTGGAGGGCCACATGTGGCCTTGAGGCCATAGGTTCCCCACCCCTGGTCAATGTACTCAAGAACAGAAATTTTTAACTTTTTTTGTATCATTGTCCCCTTTGGCAGTCTGGTGAAGCCTATGGATCTCTTCTCAGAACAGCATTTAAAAATGCACGACATAAAATTCATAGTATTAGAAAGGAAATCAATTACATGGAAATAAAGATATAATTTTCCCCATTTATGTTGATCAACCCCCTGAAATCTACCCATGGACCCCTTTCCATGGATCCATGGACCCCAGGTTAGGAATCTCTGCTCTAGAGCTAGGTGAATTTTGGGATTCTAAAGGATGTCAAATAAATGTGTTATTTTGGTGACTCTTAGGCTAGACTTTCCAGGGAGTTTCCAAACTAGGCCTACTCTCAAATTTGCCAGAAGAAGTTAGAATACTGAAAACAGCCTTCTCCCTTACCCGCAATAGTCAAGGGCCAGTCATTTAACTCAGCGGTTCTTGATCAAGACTATAGGAATGGGAGCAGGAAAGAAAGAGACAATGGCCAACTAGGCTATTTATCACCAAAAAATAATCCACACTGATTACTGAGAAGATTAACCTTGTTTTCAATGTAACAATGACTTCATGTCTATTTTTCTCTTATTAAATAGTACAATTTTATGACAAATTACAGGCAGAAGCAAACATATGACATTCTCCAAAAGGTCCAACTGGCCAATCCTTTTGAATCTCCAATGTTCTATTTATCACATGTTGGAAAACCATTGTTCTTTATAGAAAACCAGTAGATAGGCCTAAAGGAAACCTAATGAGTTCAAGAGATCTTATTTGATAAAATATTCACCAGTTTAGAGCTAAAAAGGATCTTACAGAACAACTATTCCAACTACTTCATTTTATGGAAGAAGAGACATGCCAGGGTTCAAATCCAGTGCTCTTTTCTCTATGTCTTATCACGACATGATTCTACCACAATGTTAACATGGCAAAGCTTGCTACAGAACAAGGTGGGAAAAGCTCTGGGATTTAGCTCTACCTTTTTTGGAAGTTTGTGAAATGTACTAATCATCATCAAGACCACAACGCTTGCTCACAATTACAATCCCTAGTTAGGGAGAAAAATACTTATTAATCTGGACAGACATTAAATCTCTGACCTAGTTGAATTTTGTATATTTCTAAGTATTCCAGAATCTTCCATTGCCTTTCCTCTGCAAAAACATATACACATTATGTAACATCATAAACAATTTATCATTGATCATAGTTTTACGTTAAAGGTAAGACATTTTCAAAGATATTGAGTCAGAGAGAGAAAAAGACTGAAAGAAAAGAAGAAACTTTGGATTAATTTTTTTCCCAAGTGTTGTGCACTGCTCCTCTTCTCTTTGCCATAATTTAAATAAAAAAATCCTTAATGTGAAGGAACCCTAAACACAACTCAGTCTTTGTGTTAGCTTCTCCCCTAGAACAGGAAGAAAGAAATTTCGTCTGTCTCAAATGATAATTCTAAGAGCTCACAGTCAGTTCTAATAACATTCAGCCTACCCAGGGGTGGAGAGAAATAGAATCTATCTCTCTAAGACACAACTCCTTCTTTGTTATTGGAAGAAATTGAAAAGCATCTGACTCAACCCTCAGGTTTCTACCTCAGTAAATAGTCTGGGTAGTATTTGGGGATATTTCTCTTGGGTAGGGATAAGCATCTATGTGGTATCTAGGAACATTATACTATTTTAATTTTTTTTTCTGTGTAATGTGAATGCATTTCCTATAACCTGCAAAATATCTACATGTTTAATTCACATGGACTTGGAAGTGGTTACTAGAGAATAAGAACTTTTCATTGACTTCCTGGATTGAATTTGAAGTTTACAACCTCTTAGTAATGTCTTTATGAACTTAGAGTGGACCGTTTAATTATTTCTGTCATTTAGTATGAATGGTTTGGGTATAAAAAAAAAATCATACACACACACACACACACATACACACACAAATCTTGACATATTCTATCCAAATAAACAGAAAATTTCCACCTTCCACTGCCCTTGAAATGACAGATCCAAAAGTATGTTGGCCACATTGGTGGTCTCTGAGCTAGTCAGGACTGAAACTGACAGCTAAATTTTGCTCCAGGGAGCAATGGCCAGATTTATGATACTTCCCACCTTTCCTAATCACAGCATTTCTATTACTCACTATCATTGACTCTTGTGTTTGGATTTTCCACTGGGGAATCACTCCTGAATTAGTGTCTCATAAAATAGCACCTGCCCGATTATCCCTTAACAACAAGTGTGATAAAATTGCCCAAATTCATAAATGTGAGATGAAATGCTGCTGTGTTGATGGTAATGGTTCTATTCTGGTCTTCTGTGCTATCTTATCTATTTCCCTATGAGATTTTTTTAATCTTCCTTTCATTTTCTTAACTAAAAAATACATTTGTAAAGTTTGATGTAAAGTCATAAAATTGAAGTTATTTGATACTAAGTCAATCTTCCTTCTTAACCCTCTCTGCAGGGATGAGATATTTTAATTAATGCAAATCTCTTTTGTCCATAAGTAATTTTCATGATCATTTCTGGCCACACTGTTCTATGTAACTCAATGCTTCCAAATTTCATTCTAAGTTTTGCTTTCAGCTGAAACTGCAATTTTGGTAGATTTTCAAATGAGACCAGAAGTGTCTGGGGGCCATTTTATTGTGCTATTCAATGAGCTTGGTTGGGTGAGTGAAAACTCTGAGACAGAGTTGTTTATATTCAAAATATACTTTATGACATTGCTTTAAATGAATATATGTTATATGATGGGCTTTATTTGCTTAGATGGGTGCTCTTTATTTAATTTTTATTTTATTGGGAACTAGCATAGGTAAAGTCGAACCTATGTGACTTTCCAGTGTCTTCAAGGGTGAAGTGATAAAGTCATGTCCAGAATATTTTTGGCAAATTTGTTATACCTGGAAATCTGTCCATAGGGGGAACCATAGAGAAGGTTAACAACAGTGTCAAAAAAGATTTATCAAGAGAATATCAACAGAAAATGTAATCAAAGAAAAAAATTAAAAACAACACTGACAAGTTAGCCTCAAAGGAAATGAATCGTGTATTGAGGAAGAAGATCCAAAGAACAAAAGGAGGAAATGGACATAAGAAATCAATGAGGAAGAATTCATTTACAAAGTTCCACCGGGATTGGAACTATAGTAGTAACAAAGAATTCATTTGCCTGTGGGGAATCCCTGGTTTGTGGGTCATTGTTATGAGTCCTTCCCCCTGGCTGGTTCAGTTCTCTGCCTCTGAATAAGGGATAGATGCAGAATACATTCTATTTACATCATTGATTTCCACAAGATTTTGAGTTACAAATTTTCTCCCATTCTTTCCTCTACCCACCACCCCAAAATAGCAATCCCACTGTATACCCCCTCCCCCAATCTGCTCTCTCCTCTCTCCTCCTCCATCACCCCTCTGACTTTCTGGTAGGGTAAGATGGATCTCCCTATCCCAGTGCCTGTATATCTTATTTCCCAGTTGCATGTAAATAATAAATCAAAAAATAAAAAAATAAGCATAAGTTAAAAAAAGAATACATTCTATTGATGGAATGAATGAATTAATGTATGAATGAAGCATTTATTAACCACTTCCTATGCGCAAAGTACTAGCTGGGCACTTGAGATACTAATAGAAAAGTAAGACAATCATTGTTCTCACATTCTAAAAAAGGAAAAGGTACTTACTTCAAGTCAGATGAAAAAAAACACGATGATCTTTAGATTGTAGCAGCAAAACAGATGGTAATGCCTTTTTCTTTAGAGTCATTTCAACTTATAAAATCATGAATTTTTGATGTCAAACAATTTGACTATGCCAAGGAATTTGGTGGCAAGAACTTTTTTCCTCCTGGGCCTTTAGTAGTTGTAGCTATAACACCTGCAGGAACAGTTACAAAACTGTATCTCCACAGGGATTACTTCTGAAGATGATTTCGAAGGGTACTGGCCTGGGAGCTTTGCCATTGTAAAGGCCCTTGAGTTCATGGTCATAGCCTATCCTCTTCAGAGTCTGAAGGCAAATAGTTAAGATGTGGTGGTGTTTTAACTTGCCTGGCATGTGCTGCTTCCTGTCACTCTCTCAGGGTGTCTTGCTGCTGGCCCTGTGAATGACAATTGCTTAGCAGTTGGTGAAGATAGCTGGCCTAGTCTCTATAGGATTTGCTTCCCTTGCATCCCTGTTAGATCCAAGAATGGTATATTAAGGGATGCCATGCCCAGGGCTCCTATGCCTATTCACCATGTTGTGACAGTTGGTCAGCATCATTGCTTGTGGTGATGAAGAAGGTGGTCCCCCTTTTTGATTTCTTCCATCATTTCTTCATTTATGGGTTGGAAGTAGGTCTGATAATTTGGTCTGCTATTCCCATGGCTCTTAGGTTCAAAACATTGTACTATCCCATCAGGCTCTGAGGGGAGATGGTGGTCAAGTTGATGGTGGCAGTTTGACTTTCCTGGAACAAGCTTCCTCTTCTCTTTCCCTCAGAATTCCATTACTGCTTCAGGCAGGCTGGATGGAGAATAAAAAGTCATAAATAAAAGGAAAGCCTTATAGTTGGGACTTGTTTACTAATGATCTAGTCATTGCTTATATGTATATTCAAAGATAAAAGATGAATAGATTCTTATTTGGAGAGAAAGAAGTAATCAGCAGAAAAAAGGAAATAGTTTGTCCAAATCAGAAGCTCTCTATCATTGCACTAAGACAAATATAGCCATGCCCAAATAATGCTATTAATTATTGTGTGTGTGTATGTGTGTGTGTGTGTGTGTGTGGGAAAGCGTGACATTTCAGAGGCTAATTAATTGCATGGGAACAATATTCTAAATGAATCCTCAACCAAATGACCTCATAGCAGAGATTTATAATTTTATAGCAGAGGGTGATTATTATAATATTTTTCTTTTAATAAGGTAATTTAAGGAGTGTGATCAGAACAACTTAACATGACTAGAGTTTAAGGGTGTGGTCCTGAATATATTTCCTATAAAATAGGCAAACATTCTCATTGATATCTAATCCAGAACTTTGATCATATTTCCCAATGCCTTCTGAAGAATATTTTTGCCCTGGGTATTTCCTGGCAATTGATTTATTGAATCAAAGCTAATGTAGATCTCAGATTTGGTCTTTAACAGGAATAGACAAGTTAATCTAATTTAGCATGGACATGGTCATGCAGCAAAAAAGAAAAGGACAGAACAGATGTAGGAGAGAGGGTATAGATAAGAAATGAGCTTACGGTGCTAGAGGACTGAAGAAGCAGAACAGTGAAGAAATGACTAGATAGAAAGTATTGAGAAGATTATTAGAGTGGTAAGTTTCTGGACTGGGAAATGAGAGGTGGAGTTCTTGGACACAGCGAAAATCTGGACCTCACTCTCCACAACTGCTATAGGTTATGCGATCAGTGGAAGATGGAAGGGGGATAAGGACTCTTTCATTTGTGAGTATGTTTTTCCTTTAGGAAGTGGTGCATCAACCACAGAATATTGACATAAATCTTGAGGACTATATAAAATCCTGTAATGGTAATTAATTTAAATTTGAAGACTCCTTTTTGTTATGTCAGGTAACCTTAGTTACTAAGGGCTAAGTACCTCTGTGAAAGAAACAGAAGGTGTGAACTCTGTTTCCTGTTGCTGACATAACAGGAAGGGTTTGGCTGAAAGAGGAAACGTGTGCATGTGTGTGTGTGTGTGTGTGTGTGTGTGTGTAAGAAGAACCCAAGAGAGAGGCAGTCAGAATCAAGAATTTTTTTCTTCTGGCAGGCTCCTGGTGGAGGAAGCAGAATTTTTACAACATCTGGAAGCTGGGCTGCTACTTGCTGGACTGAGAACGGAGTTGGAATTTTCTATGAGACCAGAATCTGGTGAAGGCTGAAGTTGCTGCAGAGAAGGCTGCCTGTAAGGCTGAGAAGGTCACCTGGAAGGCAAACATTTCTTCTGGGTCCTAGGGCCAGCCAAACTACTGGTGGAGGACTAAAAAGAAGCATGACCAGATTAAGACTTTGTTTGTGGTTTGGTTGATCCTTGAGTTCCCAGCAACAGAAGTAGTGAAGGTTTTGAGATGTGCTGGACCCTGTGAACTTCAGTGTGCACCAAGAACTGACTGGAGGACTGAACAAGGACCTCATAGCTGTCTGCCTCTGAATCCAGGTGACTGTTTGGTGGATTCAGGTAGGAGCTGGGACCATGGAAGGGGATCCAGGGAATCTGATAGACCACTCTGAGTCAAGGTAAAGAAAAGGCCTCTCCTTGGATATTGAATTCATGATGAAATTGAAGTTTACTAGACACCAAGGGGTGGAGGGTTTGTGTAATTTTCTAATGATTGTATTTAGTAATTAACAAACTTAGTGACTGATTGCTAGATAAGTGACTGATTAAGTTAATCTAAAATTGCCCCATGAGTGGAAGATTGATCATTGTATTGTGAAATTACTGAAAGCCTGAGTGAGAGGAGGCAAACCTCCCTAGGGATATCAGATGATTATTCTTTTGTTCTTTGTTCTTAAGACTGTGACCATTTTGGTGAAAACTCTGTGGCTATTCTAATGTTAAGCTGTTATGAATACTGTATTGTGATTTTCTGTGGTAAGATGTGATGTTGTGAATATTATATAGTGATTTGTTCTGAATATTTGCCTTGATTTGTTATGGAATAAATGGAGTGTTCATTATATTGTGTAATCAGAAACTTAAAAGCTGTTCACAGTAGCATTCTTTTGGGAAGCTGCATGTACGTGGCATAACAAGTCCCATGAAAGCAGAATATATGGAAGGAAGGAGAGTGGTCTTGACTATATATGGAATTTAGCTAAGTGGTGCAGCAGATAGAGCACTGGTCTTGGAACCAGGAACATTCTTCTTCATTAGTTCAAATCTGGCCTCAGATATTTACCAGTCTTGTGATCCTGGGCAAGTCACTTAACCCTGTTTGCCTCAGTTTCCTCATATCTAAAATGATCTGGAGAAGGAAATGACAAAACCACTCCAGTATCTTTGCCAAGAAAAGTTGGACATAACTGAAACAACTGAACAACAACAGTAGAAACAAATTAACTTTTATAAAAGGCATTGGCATTCACTGAGAAGATATAGCAAGAAAAATAGTTACAAAAATGATTTCTTTCAAACAGGGAAGGGTAAATACAATGACCCTGGGAAAAGTGGGCTTAAATTTAAAATATTATGGGAGTAAGGCACACATGTCAAAAGTCTGTGGACCAACCCATATGTATAAAAATATAGCAGCTCTTTTTGTGGTGACCAAGAACTAGAAATTGAAGGGATGTTCATCAATTGGGGAATAGCCGAACAAGTTGTGGTATATGAATGTAATGGAATACTATTCTGCTATAAGAAATGATGAGCAGACAGGCTTCAGAAAAGCCTAGAAAGTCTTATGTATGAATCAATGCTGAGTGAGGTGAGCAAACCATGAGAATTTGTACACAGTAAATGACTGATCTTGATAGAGTTAGCTCTTTTTTAATAATACAAGGTTCTAAGAGAACTGCAAAAGGCTCATGATGGAAAATGCATGGAGAGAAAGAACAATGGAGTCTGAATGCAGATCGAAGCAGACTATTTGCCCTCTCTCTCTTTTGTTTTGTTTTGTTTTGTTTCTTCTTTTTTGTGATTCATTCTATTGGTTATAATTCTTCTTTACAATGTGACTAAAGTGAAAATATATTTAATATGAATGTATATGTAGAGCCTATATCAGATTGCACATCATCTTGGGGAGTGGGAAGGGAAGAAGGGGGAAAATTCAAAACTCAAAAGCTTGTGGAATTGAATGTTGAAAAGTAAAATATATATATATATATTTCAAACATCTGTGAACGAGAGGGATACCTCAAAACTTCAGATGCCTTGAGTCCTGTTCTCTTCTATACTACACATTACCACACCCCTAGTAACCAATGGCCTGAAGTACACTGACTAAACTTCCACGCATTAGATTGGAATCTTACAGGAAATATCTCTGCATGTTCTATATAATCTACCAGAAAAGAAAAATCTGAGGATGTTCTAAGGAGTGGATCCCATTACAGGTTTTTCCTTTTCTTTTTGGAGTGAAATAATGACTTCCTTTTATTGTGATACATATAATGACTGCTTGTGGTTTATCTGAGGTGGTGGTATATGGCAACAGCTGAGGGTCCTTTTACTTTTGCCATAGATAGGACCCCCCACCCCCACCCCACTCTGAGGTGTCCAGAGAAAACTCTGAATAAACAAAGAGTAATTTGAGGGAAACTGCTGAAGAATGAACTTCTTTCTATGTTAACCCAGAAAAGGGTTCTGGGTTGCAGATATTAGAAATTATTATAAAACAAGTTTTGATTGGCACAATGCTATATAGGAAAATCCTGAAGATGTTGGGAAGGAGAAGCATCTTGAGGAGAGAAAAAAAAAGAAAATTTCATTTAAATTCAATTTAAAGGACTACAAAAGGATTAATTCTTTAAAACCCACAAACTCAATTATCCATATAACACAGATGTTGTACATCTTCTTGTTCAAAGGGAATACAGGAAATGCTACAGGTAACTGAGGTCCTAGAATGATGTCCTGGAATCAGGAGATGTATAAATAGTATCTCTAGATGAGCCCATCATAGGATTGGAAATCTAAAATCTTACGTGTAATCTAATCCTTTTATTTTACAGATAGAGAAACAGTGGCCCATGGTCAGTGGCAGGACATAAACTCTTACTCCATGGCTTTTGTTCTTTCTATCAATGGTGTCAAACTCAAATAGAAGTGAAGACCTCTAAAATGTACATAAGGATCTCTGCAGGCTGTATTTGGACTTATAAAACCATCTGTGTTTACATATATTTTTGTTTATTTATTTTGTCAACTATTTTCCAATCACATTTTTATCTGGTTTGGTCCACACTCAGGAGTGGTAGATTGCTGGCCACCAGCAGGTGATATATTTGACACTTCTGCTTTACATTACACATTATCAAAATGCCCTTAGCATCTCCCTATGGACACTAAGAGAATGGATTTTTTTTCCTTGAGTCCAGTACACCTTGAAAGAACTATTTCTGGCATGTCACCTGTAAATCAAATCTACTGGGTCAAAAAATGAGAGACAGTCTTCAACTTCTCATTATTCATTAAAATAATCTTGGGAAAAGAGGACAGTATATAAGGTGTAGTTATTTTTGGTTTCCACTCACCTTACTATATAAAAGTCACTTAGACTTTGAGGAATAGAAAAGTGGTGACTACAGAAATTTTATGCTTTCACTCTCCCAGCTAAGTTGGCTACTGCTGATCCAGCTACGGCTTGTTTTTTAAAGTAACAAGACCCGATCTCTTGTGTGGTTTAGAAAAATCAGTCTCATTGCTTCACTCACATGCAGCATTTACTTCTGGATAATGGCCAGATTCATTTTCAGTTTTGGATTTATTTACAGAATGGTTTTACATTTTGAAAAGTCTGTGACTGTGTATTTGGGGTTCAATGGGCAACTGCCATAGTAGGCCTAGAACAACAGGATTTTCCAGTGGCTGTTTTGTTCCTGAAAAATTAGGCTCAACTCCCCAAATACCACATCTAATGATTTTTAGGTTTTTTTTTTTTTTGTTCCTTTTTTGCTACTTCATGAACATTCTTGCAGCTCTAAGAAAAATCAATCATTGAGGTCCCTGAGGTTTTCTGCATTTGATTTCATTGAAAAAAGTTGATTGTTTAAATTTTCAGAAAGCTGGTTCAACATTGACGCTCTGGACTTAATATAGTTGTTTATATTGATAAAAAGTAATTGCAAAGCAATTCAAGCAAACACAGCAGGAAAAAAAAAGGATTATTTGCCAAAAGGTTAAAAACAAAACAAAACAAAACTTATGACCACATGAGTACATGTATATTTTCACAAACCATTACTTAAGAATCAAGAAAGCCTTATGAAAACATTTTCCAAGTGTCCAGTCCCCAAGTAAACATGCTTTTTATTTCAAGTGCTGTAGGGCTTAGAAGTCAGTATGATGTTATAGAGTAAGAAAGAACAAACCAAAATAAACCATTGACAACACTGAGAGAGAGTAACCTAGACAATGTGTTATTTTTCTTTTAAAAATAGGTAATTTTGGCTTTGTCAGACCCCTTCAACCTTGGTTGGTGCTCATCCGCCACCAGCTCTCATTACACCTCAGGCCGGAGGCTTGGCATGGCTGGCTCCTCCTGCTGGGCAGGTGGCAGCTGAACTGGGGCTGAGGTTGGGGGGAAGGTGTAAGAGCTGTCGAATTCCATTCATCTGGAGTGTTTCCATGGTCTCTGCCCACTCCATCCATGCCTTTTATGTTTGATGCACTTTAGAGGAACACCAAGAAACCATGAACAACTTTAGCAATGACGAATTTAACTTTAGTTTCCTTGATGAAGGATTTACTGCTAAGGATATTCTGGACCAGAAAATTAATGAAGTTTCTTCTTCTGGTGATAAAGATGCCTTCTATTTTGCTGACCTTGGTGACATCCTAAAGAAACATCTGAGATGGTAGGAAGATCTTCCTCGTGTAACTCTTTTTTATGCTGTTAAATGTAATGATGGCAGAACTGTAGTGAAGACACCTGCTGCTTTAGGAGCAGGATTTGTTGTGCTAGCAAGACTGAAATACAATAGTACACTCTTACGGTGCCTCCAGAGAGGATGATCTATGCAAATCCATGCAGACAAGTGTCACAAATTGAGTATTCTGCCAACAATGGATTTCAAATGGTGACTTTTGATAGTGAAGTAGGGCTACTGAAAGTTGGCAGAGCCTATCCAAAGGCAAAGCTGGTTTTGAGGATTGCCACTGATGACTCCAAAGCTGCCTGTCATCTAAGCGTTAAATTTGGTGACACTCTCAAAATTTGCAGGCTATTCCCTGAGCAAGCAAAGGAATTGAATATTGAGGCTGTTGGAGTCAGTTTCCATGTGGCAAATGGTTGTATTGATCTAGAAAGTCCAAGCAGTTTCTGACTTCCCAGTGTGTCTTTGACATGGGGGAAGAGTTTGGTTTCAACATGTATCTTCTTGATAGTGGTAGTGACTTTCCTGGTTCCAAAGATGTAAAGCTTAAGTTTGAAGAGATCTCAAGTGTAATCAATCCAGCATTGGACAAGTATTTTCCATCTGACTCTGGAGTGAGAATCATAGCTGAATCAGGCAGATGCCATGTTGCATTAGTTTTCACACTTGCAGTTAACATCATTGCCAAAAAACTTGTATTGAAGGAACAATCAGGTTTGTATGATGAAGATGATGGGAATGACCAAACCTTTTTGTACTATGTAAATGATGGAGTACAGGGATCATGTAATTGCATCCTGTTTGATCATGCTCATGTTAAATGGTATTCCATAAAAAAGATACCAGATGAGAAACCAGATGAGAAGTATTACTCTTGTAGCATATGGGGACCAACATGTGACGGCCTTGATTGAATTGTTGAATACTGTGAATTCCCAGAAATGCATGTGGGAGATTGGATGCTGTTTGAAAACATGGGCGCTTATACTGTTGCTGCTGCATCTACTTTCAGTTGATTTCAGACACCCACTATCTATTTTGTGATGACTGGGCCAGCATGGCAATGCATGCAACAAATCAAGAACCAAGGTTTTCTAGCTGAAGTAGAGGATCAGGATATCAACACTTTGCCATTATCTTGTGCTTGGGAAAGTTGAATGGAGCACACTCAGTAACGTCAGTATTAATTACAAATGCTGTTTATAGCCATATTGCAAGCTTAGCTTGACTTAGAGTATTTTGGGGGACCATTAACTCGATTCCCGCTACAGTTATTAAATATGGATTTTATTTTTGCAAGGGAGAAGGCAAGGCAATTGGGATTAAATGACTTGCCCAAGGTCACATAGTTACTGCATTGATTATATGAGATCAGGTTTGAGCTCAGGTCCTCCTGACTCCAGGGCCAGTGCTCTATTCACTGTGCCACCTAGTTGCCCCTATTAAATATGTTTCAAGAGCAGGGTTGGCACAAATGCAGCAATATGAAAGACTTTAGAGATAGGGTCACATTTATCTGCATTCCTATGGAAACTATTTGAATATTTGTTTTATATGGATTTTATTCACTTTTCAAATATGCTTCTAAAGATTGCTCTTCAGCTGCTAAGCAAGAATTTGTAGCCTGTACAGTGGCAGAATGGGATTGAACTTAGTCCTGTGCCCTGTTTTAAAATAAAAGTATATTGAAATTAAAAAAAAACAACAACTAATCTCTGGGGTAGCAAGGTAACACAGTGGGTACTCTACTAGCCCTGGAGTCAGGAGGCCCTGAATTCAAATCATGCCCCAGACACTGATTGTGTGACCCTGGACAATTCACTTAACCCCAATTGCCTCCTCCCCCCCCCCAAAAAAATATAGCTAATCTCACTAATATACTACTGTTGGAATTGTGACTTGGTCTAAAAATTGAGGAAAATAATTTGGAATTCTATGAGAAAAAATGACTAGAATCTTCATACCCTTTGACACATTATATTCACATTATAGTCACATACCCTAAGGAGTAAGATACTCTATCCAAAGTATTCATAGCAATACTTTTTGTAGTAGCAAAGAAGATGGGGGCCCATGGAATACATATGTAATAGATATTGCTTTATAACTGAAGTTTGAACAGGATACACATATAAAGCTATTCCACTAGCTTCCAGATGACTGTGTGTGTACTAGCTCAATATTTGGGTCCTTAAGAAGTGACAAGCTCACTGGTAGCTTCCAGATTTGGGTTACTCAATGAAACAGTCCCCTTATTAGAAAGCCTGATGATGATATGATCCTTAAATAACTAAGTGGCCACAAGCATCTTTTGATTCTCCTCATAGCTGTAGAATAGTTCTTGAGCCTCTTTCTGGAGACAGTAGGCATAGGGCTAATGCTTTTCCGTAACTTCTCTCATATGACAGCTAGAACAGGGAGATTCAACCAGGTGACCTAGAATTGGACCTGGCCTGGCTGTCTTGTCTACTTTGTGTTTCTTTCCCTGAGTAGGTCTCCTTGCAGGTGACTTAATGGTCTCAAGAGGTTCAGAGGTCCTGGAACGATTGAGTGGAATTGTGTGATGAGAAGAGAATTTTCTGCTTTGGAGAAGAAGGGCACTGAAAAAAAGAGGAGCTCAAGCCCTTGGGCTGTAGTGTGGAATTCAAGGGATTGGTACAGAATTGGAGTGAAATGGAATGAAGCTGATTAAACAGTCATACAAACTGTTTTTGTGAGACGTTTGTTTCAACAGCCTGGCATAGTAGACCAATAATCATTGCTGTTTAAATCATTCTGTTAATGTGCACCTGTGAGCATTATATGCTAAGCATTTCTTTTGTATGTAGGAAACAAATATCTGTCCCATTTCTGATTAATATTGTACATTGAATACCTTTCCACTGTCCTCTTTTGGGAAGATCTAACATATAAAGGAAAACCTAAGATTTAAGGAAGTCATATCCAGGGCACTGGGACAGGAGTGTAATGTGACAGTCAATGTGAGAAAAAGATGCCTAACCCCTCTCATTAGAGGCCAGGTTTCCCCAGGCCTGGATACAGCCTGATTTTGTGTGTCTAGAGGGGACTCAGTGAGAAGGAAGGGAACACAATCTCCCTGCCTTTTGGGCCCACAGTTGTTTTAAAATTTTAAATTAAGAAACAATATCAGGAATTCAGAAAAATATGGGGAGATTTGTATGAACTGAGATAAAAAGGTCTTCCAGCTAAAGATGACTAGTTATTTATGGACAATGTTGGATACCAGTTAAAGTAGATGATCTCTGAGGAGCTTTCTGATACTGAAATCCTGTGATTCTGGGTGACTTAAGCAGACCCTGAAGAAAGAAATACAGAGTGGTTATAACAATTGAAGTGGAAAGAACAGGAATAAAAAAAAGCCCAACCCTCAGTACACTTGGTTCTGGAAAATATGCAATGCAACATCCCACTATTCTCTCAGGAGAGCAGCAGAAGACTGTGGGCAGAATGTTGTATACAATATCATACATGATCATTGTGTTGCTTCTTTTTCCTCAATAATCTTCCTTGTTTACTAAAAAGGGTTAAATTTGGGGGGAGGCGGAGCCAAGATGGCGGCGTAGCAGCAGCAACATATCGCAGCTCTCACATAGCCACCCCAAAATACCCATAAAATAGGACTCGAAACCAATCCTAGAAGTCCAAAATGCACACAAACATATTTTCCACTAACGTCAGCTCGGCTACGAGGAACCATATCAGCACTGCGACACAGACCAAGCCTGGCCTGAAGCCCTGGCTGAGCCCCAGGGGTGGCTGGACGAGAGGAGCCTCGGAGCCTTGGGTGAACGGATTGATGGCAGCTGCAGCAGTGTTCAGAACTAGGTCAGTGGGACTTGTGAGGTCTTGGGAGCAAAGCAGTCCAGCCAAAATGCCTCCAGGGCTGGAAAGCAAAAGGCAGAGGTTTTGCACCCACCTCCGCATTGCAGCTTCTGTGCCCTCGGCCTGCAGACAGCAGGGGGACTAAGAGATCGTTCAGAAGCCAATTGTTCTCACATTGAGCGACCTGGATCCAGATCACAGTCTTGGGCTTTGTTGCTGTGAGTCTTCTTTATCCAGTGAGCCAGAAGTGGGAAAGGGACCCAGCACCTTCCTGAGAGCTACAGCAGCTGGGAGGAGCCCAGCTATTTGGGACAGAGCTTTCCCTTATGGAAGCAGAGCCCCAAAGAGATAAAAAAAAAAAAAAAA
>CM053588.1:157076471-157095641 GCA_028646515.1 Pseudochirops corinnae | reverse complement strand
TATAAAAGGGTGCATGATCTAGGTATAAAGGCTGATACTGTAAGCAATATGGGAAAGCAAGGAATAGTTTACCTGTCAGATTTATGGAGAAGAGAAGACTTTATGGCCAAACAAGAATTAGAGAGCACTATAAAATGCAAAATGGATAATTATGATTACATTAAATCGAAAAGTTTCTGTACAACAAATCCAATATAACCAAGAGTAAGAGGGAAGTGGAAAACTGTGAAAGAATTTTTACAACCAGTATCTCTGATAAAGGCCTCATTTCTAAAATATACAGAGAATTGAGTCAAATCTATAAGAATACAAGTCATTCCCCAATGGATAAATGGTCAAAGGATATGAACAGGCAGTTTTCAGAGGAAGAAATTAAAGATATCTATAAGCATATGGAAAAATGCTCTAAATCACTAGTGATTTGAGAAATCCAAATCAAAACAACTCTGAGGTACCACATCTCACCAGTTAGATTGGCTAAGACCACAAAACAGGAAAATGACAAATGCTGGAAAGGATGTGGAAATATTGGAACACTAATGCATTGCTGGTGGAGATATTAACTGATTCAACCATTCTGGAGAGCAATCTGGAACTATGCCCAAAGGGCTACAAATAATTGCATACCCTCTGACCCTGCAATATCACTTCTAGGGTTGTATCTCAAAGAGATCATAGAAGTGGGAGGAGGAACTGTATGTACAAAAATATTTATAGCAGCAATTTTTGTGGTGGGAAAGAATTGGAAATTAAAGAGCTGCCCATCAATTGGGCAATGGCTAAACAAGTTGTGGTATATTAATGTAATGGAATACTACTGTGCTATAAGAAGTGAGGAACAGATGGACTTCATATTTACCTGGAGAGGCTTATACAAACTGATGCTGAGTGAAAAGAGCAGAACCAGGAGAAATTTGTACACAGTGACAGACACAATGTATGTGTGATGACCAACTTTGATAGACTGGGCTCTTCTCAGCAATGTAAGGTTATAAGACAACTCCAAAAGACTCATGATGGAAGGAGATGCCTATATTCAGAGAAAGAACTAGAAAGACGTAGAAAGGACAGAGTTTGAATGTAGATTGAAGCAAACTCCCTGCTCTCTTTCTTCTTTGGTTTTGTTTCCTCTTTCCCATTGTTCATTCCATCAGTTACAATCCTTCTTTACAACCTGACCAATGTCTAATGTGAAAGTATTTGCAGATGCTATATTTGATTGTATGACACCTTGGCAGCGGGGAGAGGAGAAGGGGGAGAAAATTTGAAACTCAAGGGATTGTGGAACTGAATCTTATAAACTAAAAGCAAACAAACAAATTAATAAAGACAAAAAAAACACTTGAAAAAGAACTTTCCTAACCTGGTCCCACAATATCTAGTCAAATTTATCCATTTTTCTTCCCCAATATGAACTCTGCTCTCCAGTCAGGCTACTCACTTCCCTATCCCAGAAATACACTTTCCTCATTCCAAGATGTGATAGTTCAAATGGACTATCCAAGACTTACAAGGTTCACTCATGGCCTCTCCTTTGTACGTGTCCCCTTTTCTTGTCTTTTTGGAAAATACCATATTTACCTTCCCTATTTGTTTCACCAAACAGTCCTTAGGATCTGTTTCACTATATTGCAGCACAGAGGTGAAATTAGGAGGACAAATTCAATGTTGAATCCACCTCCTTCCCTATAAAACTTAGGTACCCTATATAACTAGGGAGGCAAAAATCTTAGAAAAATATAGGCATAAGGGGAGCAACATTGGGAATAGTCTCAAAGCAATGGGAATGAATAGGCAGAGAAAGGGAATGTATGGCTTTAGTAGACACTTTGAAGCATATACTACAAACCTTGGTGAGTAATTAGTTATAAGGGATATACAAAGGAGACATCTCAAAAATAACACTTTGGGTTGACAATCAATGCTGTATAGATGGGGGCATTCCATGTCCATTCTCATAAGGTCATAGATTTAGAACTGGACATTAGAGACCATCATGTCCAACTCCCTCATTTATAGATCAAGGGACTGAGATTGTAAGTAATTTCTCAAGGCTCCCACAGCTCCAAGTATCTGAGGCATGGTTTGTGCTCAGTTTTGACTGCAAGCTCAGAACCCTGTTCACTACACAATCTAGCTGCCTCATTTGTTGTTCATTTCCTAGCTCTGTGGCATCTGCACTTAGCCCCTGATGCTGTTTTTCAAGTCTGAGACAGCACTTGACAAAACAAAAGAAAACAAAAAACAACATTAAAAATCAATTTTTATATGTTCCAAATTAATCATGATTTCATTTTTCAAGTCAAGGCACCAGAACAACTTTATGGTTGACAGAAATCATTGAAGGAAAGGGAAGCATTAATCCAGACAAAAGGAAAGAAGACATAATTCAAAGACAAATTTTAGTTACCAGTGCTGTTCCAATGGGCTGAGGTCCTGGACAAGCTAAGGAATTCATTGCTAAGGAATACTGCTGGTGTAAAGAGAAAGAATGTAGAAGGTGCCATGGAACCTTATTTGAAGTCATATACCAGAAGCTTAAATCTTTTTATTTTGGAAAATTGTCTGCCTTATCCTGTCGGGTGCCCACATTCAACATAGACTGTACCATCTTCTGATGTTTTAAACACCTGTGGAAATTCTTGGAACTAAAGAAAAAGTAAATACTTGGGCCTACAGTATCTCTTCTGAGCTATTATAGTACACTTTTATACATTTGCTGTAATAGTGATTATAATCTTCTCTGTCATGTTGTTATTCGTGTTTACTCTACGTCTTATAATCTATTAGAATGTAAGTTTATTAAAAATGGATGTCATGCTGTGTTTATCTTTGTAATACCCTTACCACTTAGTACTGGGCTTTGTACACAGGAGCCATTTAACACATTTTGAAGAAAGGTAACTAACAAAGAAATAAAGGAAAGAAGGGAAGAAGGAAGGAAGGAAGGAAGGGAAAATTATTAAGAAGAAACAATATGAATAAAGGAAGGTTTGTTTTTAATGGTTTCCTAGGTTGCAAGCCTGTAGGTACTTCTGGGAACTATTAAATGTTTTTTGTTAAATACATAATTAGATACCCTTCTAACTACTTTTAATCATGTAAAAAAAATAGACTCACTACGATGGCTTAGCTCTAAAAGAGCTAAATGAGCAGAAGATGCAGGGAAGGTCCATATCCTAAATTTTGGTCTTTTAACTTTACTCTTGTATTAAGAGTATCTTGTGTATGTCACTGAAAATTATATTTTGTGAGCTCTTTTACCATTGAAAGAGAAGGTAAGTTGATTAAATAAACTCACCAAAGGAGGAAATATGCATTGTAATATCATTCAGTTGCAATCATGTAACAGAACAAAACAAAAAATTCATTTCTTTTTAAAACTTTTCCACCCGTTTTTTTTTTCTTGAAAACAACAGCAACAACGACTGAGCAACAGACAAGGACACTGAAGTACATTTAGGACATTTGATTTAATTTCTTTAAAAAAAAGCCATGTTCTTTAAAACCTTGTGATATTAACAAGTAGCTAAGAGTGTTTCTGGTTTAGATGGGCAGGTGAAAGTTCCCAGAGGAACCATGCTTTTTTACTTTCGTAATGATATAAAAATGCTTCAGGTGTATATGAGTATTCAAGGGGAGTAGCACCTCTGGTGTGAGGACTTTCCAAGCCCTTTTCAGGGTTACTCATTCACCTTTGGCATGCACTTGCACTCAACTCTCAGCTATGGTTCGAAGAAGCTGTATCACCTGCTGTCATATCCTAGTAAACTGTCTTGGCAAACAGGATAAATCAGGTTAAGTGTAACTGATTGGCCTCAAACCCATTGGTGAATTAGGGGAATGACTACCCCAAGCATGTGAAGACTCCCCTGGGTGGAATGGGTGAATGAAAACAATTTGTTCCAACAGCCATAAAAGTGGCTGAAACAGGTGCTGTGGAGTACTTAGAGCTTGGTCAGACATTGAAAATGATGACTATATATCAGATTGCCATCTTGGGGAGGGGAGAAGGGACAGAGAAAGAAAAAAGTATTTGGAACTCAAAATCTTATAAAAGTAAATGCTGAAAACTAAAAAAAAAAAAAGGAATTAAAAAAGAAGAGAAAAAAAAATGATTGGGGCAGCTAGGTGGTGCAGTGAATAGAGCACCAGCCCTGGAGTCAGGAGGACCTGAGTTCAAACCCAGCCTCAGACACTTGACACACTTACTAGTCATGTGACTTTGGGCAAGTCACTTAATCCCAACTGCCCTCCAAAAAAAAAAAAAGAAGCAAAAGAAAAAAACTGATGACTGGTCATCCTGACTTTTATCTTGCTAATGGATTTTGATGACTCTGGAAGAGACAGTGAGACTGACAACTTTGTGCAACTCTGCTTCACTTTAATCCGATTGGTCCTCTTTGAAAATGAAAGATAAACAAGAAGAAGAAGAAGAACAACAGCAGCAGCAGCAGCCAAAAAAACAAAAAAGAGCTTCAGTTTGGTCAATGACCAAGAAATTCAAAGACAAACATAGTGTCATAGATCTAGAGATGTAAAGGACTTAAGTCATGAGATCCAAATCCCTCCTTTCACAGATGAAGATGTAAAGCCCAGAGAAGTTAAAAGAAAATGAAGTGCATAAGAGAAGCCCAGAAAAGTGAAGTTAGGAACACACACCACCCCAATTAAGAGTGCCCTGGCACAAAGTCTCAAATTTGGAAGTGAGGTTGGAGTAACAGTCAATACCAGAAGGCAGAATAAAGAGTAAGAGGTAGAAGTCAAAGAGGAGCAAATATAGGCTAGGGATAAGGAATAACTTTCTTAAAAAGCTATCCTAAAATGGAATGGTTTGTCTTTTGGGTTAGTGAACTGCCCATCACTTGGAGCTTTTGGGCCAAAACTTGGTAATAATTTATTAGTGATCTCATAAAGGACATTTTTTTTTCTTCAGGTGTGGGTTGAACTCAATGACCTCTGAAGTCTCTTTCATCTCTGAGGTTCTGTGATTCTGACACTGAAGAACCCATGCACTTAATCCTACCCGCTCCCATCATCTCCTTTCCTGTAATTTTTAAACTCCATCTCTACTGGTTCCTTCCCTGTAGACTTTGAACACAGCCGAGTTTTTTCTATCCTTATAACAAATCAAAAACATTCAATAGACCCATTAGCATCTCTCTAAATCATCATTCTATATCTCTACAATCTCTCAGGTAAATTTCTAGTTAAAAACTGGCTATACTCATTGCCTCCATTTCCTCACTCTTCAATTCTGCAGTGTGGTTTCAGACCTCATCATTTGACTGATACCTCTCTCCAAATTTCCCAACGATGTCTTAATTGCCTAATTTGATTGTCTTTCTACAGTCATCATCCTTCTTGACCTATTTCCTGCATTTTATACTGTTGACCCCTCTCTTCTTTTGAATATTCTTTTCCCTTTGGAGTTTCCTGGCATAATGAGGAAAAAGGAGTTTTTTGACCAAAAGGAGAAGTTCATAGGTAAGAAATGGCCTTTGTAAATAGTAACCATTTAAAAATTTGGTAGTAATTTAATTATATAAATTGAAAAACATTCAAACAAACAAATAAGTCAATACCGGGAGAATTCATTTCTTTTCTACCTTCTAATCACTCAAACTCTTTTCTTGGTTCATCATCCAAATCATGCCCCCAAACTGTATATATTTCCCAAAGCTTGACTTTTACTCTTTTTTCTCTTTATATACTACCTTTCTAGGTAATCTCAACAGCTCTCATGTGCTTAATCAATGTCATTATGTTCATCATACACACACATACTATGTATATATGTTGTTTTTGTTCAGTTGTTTCAGTTGTGACTTAGTCTTTATGACCCCATGGACCTCTCTGTCCATGGGGTTTTCTTGGCAAAGATACTGGAGTGGTTTGACGTTTCCTTCTTCCGTGGATAAAGGCAAACAGAGGTTAAGTTACTTACCCAGGGTAACACAGCTAGTAAGAATCTGAGCCTGGATTTTAACTGAGGTCTTCCTAACTCTAAGCCCAGGGCTCTATCCATTATGCTACCTAGCTGCCATATATACATATATGTGTGTGTATGTATGTATGGGTATATATGCATGCACAAGTGTGCAAATACATATGTATACATGTATATACATACATATCTACCTATCTATCTAAATACACTCACATAATTACCAAATTACCAACTTAGTTTAAGCTTTCATCACTTCTCACACAAAACATTTTTATAGCTTCCTAATTGGTCTCCCTGTTTCAGTTTTCTCTTTGCTTCAATCCATTCTCCATTTTGTTTCTAAAGTGATTATCCTTAAGGGCAGCCCTGACCATGTCACAGCCCTACTCGATGAACTCCAGTGGATTTCTACTGCTTCTAGAATTCAATATAATCTCCTCTGCTTAGCTTTTACAACTTCACAACTTTGCCCCAACCAATCTTTTCAGCCCCATTGAACACTGCTCTTTCTCTTAAACTCGGTGATCCAGCCAAATTATCCTTCTTCCTATTCCTTACACATGATTTTCCATCTCCCATATCTGGGCTTTTCCATTACCTTTCACAGATGCTAACAATATGCTCCCTGCTCACCTCTAGTTCACAGAATCTTTCTTTCTTCAAGGTGCAACTTAAGACACCATCTAATCCCATAAAATGCTCACGTCCTCACTGATGAATTAACTTGAACTTCACCACTTTGTGTCGGTATTGATTCTTTCTGTATTTATGCCATGTATATTTATACAGGCCTAATTTCTGCTATTATTTCATTCATCGTGTTTGTATTTTAACATTTGGCATAAAGCTTGACACTTGGGTGCTTAAGAAATACTTGTTGATTGATTTATAATGAGAGCAAAGCAGCGAGAATGCTTTAATGGTAAAAAATCAAGATGGTAGAAATGATATGACTCTAGTTTTGATCTCTTGTTTGTGTATGTCTCAGGATTAGTGAGTCTTAAATAAGCTCTCTACATGGGACAGCAGGTCTTAATGGGATCTCATGGCTCTGACCTACAATAATTCGTAGGCTCATATGGAAAGTGGAGATATAACTCCACTTTCAACATGATTCTATTCCAGGAAATGATCAGAGATCTCTGTGTTCCCTGGAGCTCACCTGGAAATGGAATTTTGTTTTCACAAGGTGTGAGGCAGAAAGGAAAATATGCCTGCTAAAAGTTGGCTGCATCAGAGAGGGTAGTGGAGGCAGCTAGTTGTGAAGAGCAATTTTGAACAGGAGCAGAAAATGCCAGCACCACCCCAGATGAGAATTAATAATTTTTCCTTACTCTCTATTTGTTAGCCACAAAGGAGGTAAAGTTGGTCTGCTGGATGGATTTGTCCACTCAAAGTGAAAGCCAAGGTATCTACATTATCCAAGGTATTCAGAATCATTGAAGAGCAAGATTTTAAAAATGATTCCATTTAGCAATATGCAGCAAAAATAGGAAGTGTAAAAATTTTGGATAAATTCAGGTCAGTGCAGAGACCTGAAAAGCAAAACAAAAACCCCAAAGGAAGAAATTGAAATTGGACCAAGTCACTAGGGATTTTTTTTTTGTATCATTATATGGGACTAGGAAAGGAAAATATTAGGCAAAAGGAATTGTTTCTTATATGAAGTATAAAAAGCAACAGGAAACCATCCTTCTGTTCTATCTGGCATGAGCAAGAAAAAAAGGAAAATGCCACCTTCCCCAAATAAGAAAGGAAGCCAAACTAATAGCTAACGGAAGGGACCAAACCTTTAGGTAGTGTCTAAAGAAGGGCAATCATATGACCGGTAATTTACAGAAAGCACCTCTAAATGATCTCTCTTGTAACGTAATCGATAAACTGTCTGGAAAGTACTGTATTAGAGAGAGCAGAAAAGCAGAGTAAAAGTCATGACTGAATACAGGGACTGTAGAATACATTGCTGGTGGTAGCTCTGATGGGACCCATGTCCAAATCTTTCCCTGCCCAGATAAGTACTTTAAATCTCAGGGACTATATAAGTCTCTGGGAGAAAACTGTACTGGAGGACATAATTTATCTTTCCTTTCATCTTATGTAGCTGTAGCCTTAATTTGTTTTTCTTTTTTTTTTTTTGCAGGGGGGAAGGCAAGGTGATTGGGGTTAAGTGACTTGCCCAAGGTCACACAGCTAGTTAAGTGTCAAGTGTCTGAGGCCAGATTTGAAATCAGGTCCTCCGACTTCAGGGCCAGTGCTTTATTCGCTGCACCACTTAGTTGCCTCAATTTGTTTTTCTTTAACTTCTTTTTGTGAGAATGGTCCCCTTTGATTAGCTAACTCAGTGAGCCTGGGAAAGAAAAACAATGATAATAAAGTAATTATCTCAGTTGAATGTATTCCAATTAGTGGACCTGGTCAAGTTTTAGAGCCCTTTACGAATTTGCAAGTATTTGGAGGAAGGGGAGATCCTTTTAGCGTAAATGTGTGTGTACCAGGGAGAGAATCCCATCCCTCCATTCGTAGTTATTACACATGATCACTCTAAACAGAATATCATCTATGAGCAGCTTGAGTGATGGTTATGGCTGGTCGGGTCCAAAGGACATGTTCATATCCTCACATGTAACCTTCTTGTCAGAGGTTCTTTGGACAGAGGGCATGGATATGAAACTCTCTCATTTCTCATTCTTTGCCATCCCTGTTCTTCACACCCCAATGATATGGGAATGTGAAGAGCTGCCATTCTCCAAGACTATGCTTGGATGACAGATATCACGGACTCATAAGGCTCAAAATATGATCAGATTTATTTATAGGTTAATGGAAGCATAAGATTTGCATCTGAATGGAAATAAAAATGATATTCTTCTCAGGGCACAGCTCTCCCCCAAAGACCTGTACAGACTGCAACTTTTAGTACTAACTTAGGTCCAAAAAGAGCTGGGCCATTGTACCTTGTCACTGCTACCCCCAATAACGTTTTCTGCAGCCTCTACATTCTGTCACATACTTGTATTCTTTTTTCTGTACTCTCCAACTGAGCTCTGTTAATTGATCTACAATAATTTATTAAGCATCCACTATGTGCCAGTCACTATTCTAGGGACTAGAGAATAATACAAAGAATAAAACAATCCCTATGGCTCCCCTGATAACATAGCCTCCCTGACTTTCCAGTATTGCTTATACTTTCCAATACCTTCCTTCATGTTCCTCTGCTCACTGGTGGAGGGGTAAATTTGAATACTCTTTTGTTCTCCTTTGCTACTTCCAATTTCTCCCCCTACCTTGATTAGTCAATAACCTCTCCTCCTCTGAAGTTCATGCTATTCTTATCTACTACCTAATCAAAAACCTGGTAGATCTTGTCTACAGACTTCTAGATCACTCCCCTTCCTTCTAAATGAACTCAATACCTGGCCCACAATTTTTTCTCTCCTCAACTCCTGTCTTCCTCCCAAGGAACTTCTGCATCCATATTGACTATCCCTTAAAGACCCTAACTATTCAGAGACACAACCCACTCATTTCCCATGACCTACTCCTCCACTCTACTTAAATCATATACAAAGAACCCATGACCTTAATTTTGCCCATTACTAACAAATACACCTCCCTCATGTTCCATAATTATGAAATCTTGCTATCTAATCATAATTTATTGCCTTTCCACTACTCCATTTTCCTTCTCTTACCAAACCCTACAAACCATACACTTTGTTTACACTGTAAACTTTAATGCCTCAAACCTTCAGTCTTCTCCCAGGCCTTCTCCTCTGAACTAGCCACTCTTTCCTCTTTTTCCTATCTTGACACCTTAGTGAATCAGTCCAACTTTACCTTTTCTCTTGTGTCCCTAGCTACCATATCCTTAGCTAAACCAAGCCTGATTGGACACTACAACACTTCAGTCTTAGATTACTCCTGCCATCTACCACCATGTGTGACTGAATGAATGAAGGTTCCCCGTCTTATTATCCCCCCCTCCAATATCTTGTTCATGATAATCAGTTAACAAGTATATACTTAATAATTAATAAGCTAGGCACTATACTAAATGTTGTCAATACAAAGACAAAAATGGAACAATACCACCTCTAGATTAAATTTATGCATTATTAGGGGAGAATATATGTGCATTAATACATACAAAGTAAATTGGAGGGGGCATTAACAACGTGGCTGGTCAGAAAGGTCTTCATGTTTAAGGTATAGCACAAGCAGAATTTTGAAGGAAGCACAGGATTCTAGAATGCAGAGATGAATTTGGGGTGCAGTTCAGGGATAGGGTCTAGGCAAGTTCAAAGTCATATAGATGAGAGATGGAGCATTGTATGAGAAGGAGAATAAAAAGGTGAGTTTTAGCTGGACTGTTAAACACAGGAAGGGGAGAAATATAAAATAAGATTGAAAAGGTAAGACAAAGCAAGTTGTAAAGGGTTTTAAAAGTAGAATGGGAGGTTATGCTTGATTCCAGGGACAATAAGGAACCATTAGGGTCTCCTGAACATTGGAGTGATGTGATCAGATCTTCACTTTAGGAAAATATTTGAGAATTGTGTAAGGGATGGACTGAAAAAAGTGGCTACTTGAGGTAGGCTGGCCAATTAGGAGGCTAATGCAATAGTCTAGGAGTGAGATAATTAGTACTTGAACTGACATGACTCCATAAGAATAAGTACTTAAGATATTTCTTGTTAATTGAATGGGTTAAAGTACATTAGCTAATTTTGAATTTATCATAGATGGAACACAGGACAGGAGGCAAAGCTGGAGATGACTGGAGCATTTGTATAACCAAACAAGGTCTTGATTGCATTTTAATGAATCAGGCATATTATCAATTGATCTCATAAAATTGCTATTTAATTAATACTACTTTGTTGTATTTCTTTAGCTCTCATCATCCACATAAAATGGGAGCTTTGTAGTATAGTTATTCACCTAAATGAAAACAGCCTTCTTTGTCTCTCCATTCAGTGGATGCAAAATTCATTATTTAAGGTTTCCTAGTGGAATGGAGTTGAACTGAGAAAACATATACTGTTTAAAGTCATATGTCTACTTTTGATTCTATTCTAATGGGGAAACTATTGGAAGATAAAGACCTTGATGATGAGATCTTATAAGTTCAAGCTGTATTTGAAAAAGTTGTGAGCTATTTTTTTAATGTTCATTTTCTTTCTTCTCTTACATCATTTATACTAAGGAACTGTACCTGTGGGAGTACATACTGCCCCTCAATATAGTTTATGCCCCTTGAATGAGATTTCTTTAAAAGGAAATAAACATATAGGTGCTTTAATACTATTATGGACCTTATTCTTATCAGTAAACACATTCTCTCTATCAGAGCTAATCATAGCCCATCTGTGCTTTCTTATCCTGTGTAATTCATATGCATGTAATTTCTATTACTGCTCCATTGACAACTTGCAATGCTCTGGAGGTCTTCTACTGGGTCTTTTAGTACTTAATGTATATCAATATGATATCAGCTCTTAGCTATCTGTCTCAATACAGTTGGTCCTAATCCTTTTCTGGTTATATATGTTCTTGATGATGTCTTTTACACAACTTCTTCAGGGAAGTTCCTTATCTGGCATTTACCTATACCAATGAAATGATAGGTCCAATCCCTTTTTCAAAGCAAGGACTTTTTAAAATATGTAGCTACCTACTATACCCACCATGGACTCACCTAGAATTTTAAGTCTTTGCAGGTCATTTTCTACCACATAACACCATTTGTAAAATGCTAGTATTGAAAAGTTTAGCTTTTCTGGTAACAAAGGAAATCAGCTATTATTGATTAATTTGACTTATTTTTGGTTTGATTATAGCCCAGACAGTCATGAGTTCAAGCTTGACTTCTGACTCTGTGGCACTTTTGGAAAGCCTCTTAATGTCTCTGTATCCTTGACAACTTTCTAAGTCTATGACTTGAAGAGTAGTTGCCTATTTACTTCAGTGGAGGAGATTTCCTAATAGTAAGTTCCCTATACCAATGCTATCACGGGTCCTGATAAGTCAAGACTAATCAACAGACATTTTATGTTCTTACTATGTGCCGGGCATGACACCAAACACTGGGAATATAGTCAGCTAAAAACTGGTTCAAGGATTCTCACATTTTAATGAGGGAGAAAATATACACCCAGATTTGTACATATCATAGCCAAAAATCTACCCCCTCTTAAGAAACAAAACAAAAAAATTTACCACAGACTCAGGGAAAAACAAAATTAACATTTGAGATTGTTTTGCAAGTCCATTAATCATTCAACTAATTTTCACTGTTTTAGCTTTGCTTTTGGCATTTCTTTACATTCAAGTTGTTACTAAACAGAGTAGATGTGCTAGATACTAAATTTGGACAGAATCTTTCCCTACGGAGAATGAAACAAAAGCGGTCAGTTCGGGGAAAAGTCCATGCGACCAATTTTGGCAGGTGACATTTTGGCTGAAAAGCCAGTCGTTGGCTGAATTTTTCATTTGAACTTGTATTTGGAGCACTGTTTAGCCATAGTTACAAAGAGACTATGATATATTCCAGCTGCAGAAACCAACCAGCAGAGAAAAATGTTGTGAGCATCACACTTGAACAATTATTTCCACAAGTTAAAATCATGGCAGATTCTGATGAATAAAACTTCTTCTTTTCCTCCCTTAATGAGGTAGGTGGGAAGCTGTCACAGTCCTTTTCTGAGCATGTGGTAATTTGTTATTAAACTGTAAACAACTGCTTTACTGATACTCTTAAAAAAGAGGGTTTATTGTTATTCCTTTCCACATTTCCTAGTGTCAAATAGGAATAGAACATCTTGCAGAAAAGGATATGAAGTAATCTTTATTTCCTTGTCAAGATACAGAAATTCTAAGTTCTCTTTTTTTTGCAAGGTTTTTCATAAAATGCGGTAAGAAGTATTGGACTGGGAAATGATTTCCAGTTCTCACTTCAGACACCACAGGGAACTATGTGATTAAGTAAGATTAGAAAGAGTAAAAAAAAAACCAGGGAGGGTATCTCACACTGTCAGTGTTCATTGCTTGGTTTTCTGCTATCAGACAGCAATATTTTCTTTTTGTTTCTGTTTTTTTATGCTTCTCTTTTACCTCTAGCCTATAAACTTAGAAGCAAACAGAGTTTTTAAGTTGCCGAATCAAAGAACTGGAAGTGAGCTTCAAGAACATTCTGTCCAACATTTTTTCATTTATTTTGTCAAGATATTAGAAGACACACACACACACACACACACACACATCTTGTTTTCCAGACTAAGGCTCAGCAAGCAAGCTGTATCCTGAGCTTGGCATAACAATAATCCTTTGCACTCACCCTCTGGCAAAAATCACATAATTTCTGTATTGCTTTGACCAGCACCAGGTGTTCTCTGAGCTCAGACAAGTACAGGTCATGAAGCCCTGCTATGAATCAAACTTGTCACATTATGGTTGTTATCCCTCACTGTTGGGGCTACAGCTCACTAAGTAATCATTAATATAAGTATTGAGATCTTCCCACACTGCCTTGGGTCACCCCCCTCCCCAGAGGCAAGGCACCTGCATATGTGTCTAAATCCCCTCCTGGCTTACAAGCTATTTCCCTCCCTTTGAAATTAAACTTCTGATTTGATTCCTGACTTTCCTATCTCTAGCCTGCTCTGTTTTGGCTTCAGCTGGTTAGAAGCTGGTTTGGTCTGGTTCACAATTTCCTGTAATTGTATAGGAACATTCAAATAGACAAGCAAATCTTTGACCTTACAGAAAACTGTAAATTAAATTCTTTATATGTAACATCCCTTCTGAGCTGATTCCCTACCTCACACTCCCATGGTGGACTGGATCCCCAAAAAGCAATGTTATTTCTCTCCTATAGGTTTCCATTAAGAGTTGACTAAGACTTCATAAGCCCTTATTTAGTGTGATTATCAATTAGCTAAGCAGATCTAAAAGTTAATTAGCTGTTAGAGAGGAGATGCTTACCAGTATGGTATAGTAAGAGCAGTTGCTCTAAACGTTATAAAACTTTTGACATTTTAGCCCCTTACATATACAAGGTCTTTGGGGTAAGTGAACTCAAACTTAGTGGGCTTATGTTGCCTAAGAGTTTTTGATTATTGGAATGCTCAACCTTTGTGGAGGCCTCATCTCTCTGCTGGGCTTCAAGGATTGGTGCCTTTGTAGAGACTATTGCTATACTTTTCTATTTTTAAGACTTCTTGCTCTCTGGAGCTGTCTTTCCTCAGTATGTTTAGTTTTTTCACTCTCATTCTTTGCTGCTGGTCCAATCTCTCCAGGGACATTGTCAGTAGCAAGACAGGGGAGTACCTTATCCCTCTTTGCTCATCTATTCCCTCCCTCTGCTATAAGCACAAGGTATCTACCTCCTCAAATTCCTGGGCTTGACTGCTGTTCTCTTTCAAATGTCTTCTCTGATGAACTTTGCCCTAGAGGTGTGTCTAAGTCTTTCAACCAATCCCAATGTACTTACCATCAGATTTGACTATAGGCTATTTACTCCTCTGAAATTTATTAAAGGACTTGTTAAATTTATGAAGGACTTCTTTACACCTAGTAAATATATTTTATTTAATAGACCTATAATGCAATCAAAGAGGTGTTCTCACTTGAGAAAATATAAGGACATAGAGCAGCTTGCTAGTTAACATTAAGTGATGTTGAGGGATGTCACCTCTCTTATACTTGAGTGTGCTTTTGAAAATCACTGACATTCATTATACAGCTAGGTGAAATAATTTACCCAGAGTCATAGAAGTAGTCAATGGTAGCTTTCTACCTACTAGTTTTCTCATCCTTCTTCAAATCCTCACTATTGCTGTTTAGGCCCTTTGACTTGTTAATCATGTGCAAAATTTCAAATATGTGGACCACAAACATAGTTTTGTCAGATCACATTCACTCTGGTACTTAATGGCAGTGTTATCAAGTCTGTTTATGGGATATGGATGTATATTTCTTGTTGATTTATATTATAATTAATACATTATACAATGTACATTATAATAATAATATTTAAAATAATAATGAGACCAAAGGTCCTCCTTAGTGACTACAAGAGGCATTGTTTTGCAATGGTCAAAGACCATATTTTCTTGAACCTGTCCACAGATATAGCACAACAGTGATGGTTTTATGCCTTTAAAGGCTCCAGTATTAATGTGAAGGCTGCTGATAGTCCTTGGACAGGAAGGTTGTAGACTTTTATCTTTAGCCTCCTTGTCATTGAATTTCACTGTTCCACTGTCAGAATGTCAGCTACTTGCTGGGGTCTTTATTCTCACAAGTAGTAACTACTGTCCTTGATACCCCCCTGATCTTTTCCCATATCTCTCCAGTTTTCTTCTTTTTTTTGTCTCTTTTCTGTCACCTCCATCACAGTTTTTTTCAGCTTTCTTATGAAAAAGGTGGCTGGTGGCCATTTATAAACATCATGAGGCATTCAGAGCTCTGTTTCTTTTGCTTAGGGAACTGGCCAGTCCTAGTACATCGGGTACTATCTTTCAGAGCCTCTTGTCTCTTCTTGGCTATGTTCATTTGCTGCTTTGTAATCTGATACTACTTCTTCAGCATTGGTATATTTTGGAGGGGGAGCTGTCAGTGAAGGGGAAGAGGTACATTGATTTCTGGAGGCTATTCTAGAGTCTGGGTGTTTTAGAAGGATGGTTTTCAGATAGCTGAGATTTTAATGTAACCTACTTTTAAAAAGTAAAACCTACTTAATTCTAAATCTGATTCATCAGTCCCAAATCAAACTAATTGCAAAAGATAACTTTAACATTTCATTTTTGAGGACTCGTATTCTATATAGCTTTTCAACTAAACCTTTTCATCTCTGAAATTATTGGTATTCTACCTCAGAATTAAGCTTATATGACAGCAAAAAAAAATCCATATTATGCAGGGAATTGCGAATCATTGTGATATTTTAAAATGTCAAATCTTATTGCATATGGACCACTCTTAACTTACTGAATTGTACTTTCTACAACTTTTTATCAAGTACCTTTGTTTGACCTCTCCTACCAAGTCAGGGCAAGGAGAGATATGGCAACATCATTAGCATCAGTATCATGGAAGATTCTATAATTCCATAGTCTCTCCTTGTGACTTGTCACTTATATTAGCAGCAACAAGGATATCAGCTGCACTACTGAGCACTGTTGTAAGAAAAGTAATTATTGAACTCTTCCTCCTAGGAAGCAAAGAGCAACCCAAACCTCTTTAGCACTCTCTTCAGGTTGGTCTAGTTACATGCTAGTCATTAGTGGCATCTATAAACATTTCACCCTCACATATACTTTCAGAAGTGAGAAAAAACACAAATCAAATGTAAATTACAATTTTGAAAATCTTAAAAACTCCCTGTTAAAATGGTGCCATGAAAGTTCATCTTGAAGTTCAGTTCTCCACTCATACACCAACAATGATTTAAAATGGTATGAGATTGAATAATGATCAAGAATTACAAAGAGAAATGATAATAAATTCCTTATGCATCTAAGAATTACACAAAAAGACAAAGAGATACTGGAGGTGGAGGAAGGGTAGGGTATGCCAGGGGTGTCAGTGCAAAATTAGGAGAATAGAATTGGAAAATTGAAACAGCACCCTGGCTAGGACACCTCAAGGTGAATGGAAATCCACAGCAGCATTCAGATTGGAGATGGCCCAGAGATGAGAGAAGACAGTGTAAGTGCCCTGGCAAAGGGTATCCCAGGAGGGCTGTAAGAACCAAACTGTTTTCTGACTAGAGACTCTCCAGATCAGTCAAAAAACAGCAAAGCCTGACTGGGGAAATTGAAACCTTTGAAATCTCTTAAGTACAGAAATAGAAAGCGATGTGGAAGGCAAGAAAAAAAAACAATAACAGGAAATCGGGGCCAGAAATGAACAATCCATGACCACCCTATTCTGAAATCCAAAAGGACATGGAGTCGATCATTGGGGCAAAGTTCTAAAACAGGGTAGAAATTAGAGAAAAAAAGATAAAGGCATACAGCCAATAACATCTTTCCCATAAAACAAAGTATAATCCTAATGGATAAAATTAGTAGATCCTTAGTGAAATGCAGGATTTTTAAGAGAGAACCAGGAAAACATTGTGCACAGTCACAGCAACATTGTATGATGATCAGCTATCATAAGACTTAACTCTTCTAAGTAACACAATGATCCAAGAAAACTCCAAAAGATTTGTGATGGAAAATATTAACCACATCCAGAGAAAGAGCAATAGAGTCTGAATGCAGATTGAAGCATACTATTTTCACTTTTGAGGAGGTTTTTTTTTTTCTTTCATGTGGTTTTTCCCTTTTGTTCTGATTTCTTCTTTTACAACATGACTAATTTGGAAATATATTTGACATGATTGTATATGTATAACCTATATCAGATTTTCTGCTCTCTTGAAGAAGGGGGAGGAAAGGAGAAATATTCAGAACTCAAAATCTGACAAATGTGAATGTTGAAAAATGTCTTTGCTTGTAATTGGAAAAAATACTATTAAATAAAAAAAGAATCTAAATGGAAACACAGAAACTGGGCAAGAATTCTGAAATGTAAACACAAGAATCAAGAGAAACCTAGAAAGGAAAATACATTAGAGTAATTGGAAGGGGTGGTACATTAAAAAGTGTTTCTATCCTAAAATACAGAGAAGAGAAAAGCATCCTTTCAGAATCCTATTGTTTTTGAGTACACAGAAAAACAACAACAACAACAACAAAAACTAATAACACAGAATTCAATGTGTATGTGGGGGGGAATAGTTGTTTTGATGGTAGTTAATAAAAGAAAGAAAAAGTAAGGAAAAAGGATTATAGGAAGAAATTAGGACAAAACTATATAACTTAATAATTCTTATAACTGATCTGTGAGGAAAAAAGTATATGGACATGGATGAAGAGATGAGGCACAGTGACATAAAACTCATTGTTATCTGAACTGGATGAAGGAGGTGTAAACACACACATTCATGCCCAACTAGTATGGTATAGTAAACACAAGTAGGATAAACTAAACTATAAAATGTCAAAGGGAGCACAGAATGGATTAGAAATCAGAATCCAAACAAGAATCTTTCTTATAAGAAACATACTTGAAATACACAAATAATTACTTAGAATTAAAATGATGGGCTGGAATATAATTTTGTATGCTTCAAATGAATGTGAAAAAGCTTCCATAATAAAAATGTCAGCTATGATAACAGACAAGGTTAAATGAGATAAAGAAAGAAATTATATTGTGTATAAAGGCACCATAATCAATGAAATAATATATCTAATATATGAACCCAATGGCATGGCATCTAAGTATTTTAAGGAGAAGTTATTCAAGTCATAGGAAAAAAGTAGATGGAAAAAAATGATAGCTGATGACCTCAATATACCCCTTTCATACCTATGGGACAGATCCTACCTAAAGGTAAATAAGAAAGAAGTGAAATATCTCAACAGAATTTTAGAAAAATTAGATATACAAAATTTAAGGAAATTACTAAATAGGAATAGAAAGGAATATATGTAAATATGTATAAATATATGTATATAAAATATCTGTGTATATTACCTTTACATAAATTCCCTATGAGTTAATTGTACTATCCTCATGAAAATATAAAAAAGAAAAGACATATTAAATGCTTCCTTTAATGACCAAAACAAAAATTATTATCAATGAAGGACTTTTGAACCAAAGGATCAAAATTTTAATGAAAACTAATTTGATCCCGAGTTGGTGAGTCAAAGAACAAATCATATGATCAATACATAAGTTCATTAAATAAATTGAATACAATGAGATAATATATCAAAATTTGGGATGTAAGATGCAGTTAAAACAGACTTTAGAGAATTTTTTTCTAGTTCAATATTTGATTTTTCCCTAATTTCATGTAAAGTCAATGTTTGATATTTATTTTTTTAAACTTTTGTCTGTTGTTTTTTTTTTGTTTATATCATTGATTTCCACAAGATTTTGAGTTACAAATTTTCTCCCCATCTTTCCCCTACCCACCACCTCAAAATAGCGATCTCATTGTATACCCCCTCCCCCAATCTGCTCTCTCCCATTACCCCTCTGACTTTCTGGTAGGGTAAGATGGATCTCCGTATCCCAGTGCCTGTATATCTTATTTCCCAGTTGGATTTAAATAATAATAATAATAATAATAATTATATATATATATATATATA
>CM053588.1:157044696-157075971 GCA_028646515.1 Pseudochirops corinnae | reverse complement strand
TGAGGGGGGAAGACATAGGAGAGAATAGATTGGGGGAGGGGGGACACACTGGGATGGCTGTTTTGGGGCGGTGGGTAGGGGAAAGATGGGGAGAAAATTTGTAACTCAAAATTTCATGGAAAAGAATGATGTAAACTAAAATTTAAAAAAATCAATTAAAAAAATAAAGTAATTTGCAAACTATTGAATCTTATGAAAATTTAACCCTTAAATAATGATGTTATTCCTTTCTATCCTCTTTTTTCTCTATAATCTTGACTTTATTCTGAAAATAACATCAACACAGAGAAGAAGACAAAGCTCTAATGAGAAGAAGAGGAGTTTTCAAATGTATTTGTGAACTACTTTATCCTGGGCCATGTATTCAACAGCTTGCTGCTACCTTCCATTTTAGTCTTATGTTTTAGATGTCTCTATCTGGGATAACACTGACAAAGTGGACTTCTTCATAGTCTCACGTACCTATCTGTTCTTTGACATCCCGTCAAAGTTACTATAAAAATTTAAAGTATCAAGGGAATGTCCAAAGTAGCGCTCATTAACTCTGAAGGAGGCTGCAGCTCAGCAGAATTTGCTGGTGATTTCTCTGAGGCAAAGATAAAATGGAGAAAAGTATTTAAATGGGGAGTTTGTAACTTTTTAATAGGCATGCAGTGTTATGCCATAAAAAAAGAGAGTAGTTAAAGAGTGAAATTGAATCCATTTCAATAGCAATCACACCATGTGGTCAGGACCTGCCATAGAAACGAAAATGTGACCTTGGGTAGTGAATACTCTGAAGACAGGGAGAGCTTGTTAATGTGACACATTGATGAGATTTCAGCAGCAAAGGAAGACACCATCCACAAGGTCACTGAAGCTGAGATAAGCCTACGTTAGTATAAACCAAGATCTATAATCTTTTTTCAAAATATCAAGAGAGTCATCTTGTCGTTGCTTGGAGATAAAGATTTACAAGTTGTCACGTGATCCAAAATAGCCTAGCATCTCTAAGATTGGGAAGATGTTACAGGAATGATTTTGGGGGGGGCGTTGGAGGGTACCAAGGGAGGGGTTGGAAAGGAAGCCTCTCTTTCCATCTCAAGTCCATGATTTCTAATTGCCATTCTCCCTTTATTAAAAACAAACAAACAACAACAAAAAAAAATAACTCTCCCTTCAAATTGCAAGTAGCCGATTTTAAGCTAGGTCTAAAATTGTAATTTATGTAGAAATAGATATTGGTGCAATTTGATTTAAATATCTTTGGGGGCAGATATCATTTTAGTAGCAGTGTAGATTTCATTTATGTGGAGGCCTCCCACATAACATTTAAAGATTTGTGAGACCCATGAAGATGGAGGTGAGAGAATTTTTACTGTTTGCTTCATGCAAACAGGCTCAATTTTTCAATTTGTAATTAAAAAGTTCAGAGTTATCTGTAGGGGGCTGCTGGAGCAGGTGATCTTCATGAAAACCTTGAGAAAGTCAAACCTTAAGACAAAGAGCCTAAGAAGGTGATCACCTTAAAGTTGGGAGGATTAAATGTCTATGCTCACTAGGGCTCAAAGAATACATTCAGTAGCAACTATGAACCTTTGAAAGGAAAATGGGACTGTAATCTAAGCAATGCTAAAAATTCAAGGTGAATATGGGATTGCTGTCTTTTGTTCAGTCTCTAGGTAAAATGGAAACTCCTTGAGAGCAGGGACTTTTTTTTGTTTTTAATTTTGAGGGCTTGGATTCTCAGCACCAAACATGGGCCTTGCATGCAACAGATGTTTAAACCAAGCATGCTAAAATGAATTGAAATCTGATCAGTTTACAAAATTTGGAAAAAGCATAAATGAGTCTTTGACCTCATTTTTAGAGTCCATATTTTGCTTTCATCATTTCAATCAGTCAGTAAACACTTTTTAAGTACCTGCTAGTTCAAGGCATTGTGTTAAGTGCCAGAGGGGGGAAAAAATGAGGCAAAAAAACAGAATCTCAGTGAGCTCATGATCAAGGGGAAATAATTGTAGCAGTATATAGATATAGATATATAGTTTGCATACCTATAGTTCTCCCTCTGGGAAATTTTTTTTTTAACACTAATAAAAATGAGCATTTATTTAGCACTTGAAGGTTAGCAAAACACTGTACACATTGCTATCTCATTTGTTCCTTACAACCACCCTGGGAGGTAGGTATTATTATTCTCCTCATTTTCCAGATGAGGAAACTGAGGCTGAAATGTTAAATAAGCTGCCCAGGTAACACTTAGTAAGTGTCTGACACACAATTGGAACTCAGGTCTTCCTGACTACAAGTCCAGATCTCTTACTCACTTTTCAGGCTGAAGGCCCAGACTGGAGCTGAGTAATGGCTCTTACTAAAGATACAATTCAAAGTTCATTCAGGGTTTACAGACACAGGGTCAAGAACGTCCACCACTTTCATGTATTAACAGTGACAAAAAAAATCCTAAAATGTTATATGCTCTTAGGCTACATTCAGAAGTATCTCTGAGTGTCCAGAACTAGGGAAGTGAAGGTTCTGTTGCCTTTGGACCTATATATATAGTTTGCAAAGCACATTACATGTGGTATCTCATTTGATCCTCACCACCTGCCAATGGGGCAGGTTCTATTATTCCTATTTTACAGATGAGTAAACTGATGCTGAAGAAGTCAGGTGACTTGCCCAGGAACTCACAGCTAATAAGAGTCTAAGGTAGGATTTGTCTGTTCTTCATGATTCCAACACTCTATCCACTGTACCGATTAGCTGAGTGGTTTGTTTGGGTTAAGGAATTCTCAATTTAACCAGATATTTCTGCACTTTTTGCATGATAGATAAATTAGCTGATTGCTCTCAGGGATTTAGAATTTTTGTTTATTTTGTTTTTGTTTTAAGCAGCGTTTAAGTTGTGTACTATGGATTAAAGCCAATCTCCTTTACTTTCTATTGTTATTTTTGTCCAGAAGTTCTTTAGTCCCATCTGAAAACCTTTTTGGGGTTTTCTTGACAAATATAATGGAGTGCTTTGCCATTTCCTTCTCCAGTTCATTTTTATAGATGAGAAAACTGAAGCAAACAAAGTGAAATGACTTGCCCAGGGTCACATGGTCACTGAGTGTCTGAGGCCAGATGATCTTCCTGACTCTAGGCATTCTACCCACTGAGCCACCTAGCTGCCCTACATTGTGTCTCACATCAGTACTACCTATAAGCAAAGCAGACAGCTCCCAATGCCAGGTAATTTGGAAATTCTAGAAAAAGTCATCTTTGCCCCAAGGTATCTCTACTCCTAGTCATGCCTAGCTACATGAAATTCCCATTAACTTCTGTGCTAAGTCATAATCAACCCTTGCACTCATTTTATACTGGCCTATTTTATCAGATTATCTCACACATCATTTAGCAGTGCATGGAGAGAACAGGTAATAGATGGGGTAAATTTTGTTGGGTGAAACATTTGAAATGTAGAGTGGCAAATTATTTGTCATGAGAGTACCTGGCATCCAACTGGTAGGGAGAAGAGAATAGGAAAAAAGAGAAGTATAGAAATGAGACTGAAAGGGTAATTGAGGCCTACTCTACCATTTTGCCCATTTCTACTCTTCACTCTGCCTTGCACATAGTAGACATTGAATAAGTGGAATAATATAATCTGGAACCAGAAAGGATTCAAAAGACCATCAAGTCTGAATCTTAAAAATGGGAAAGCTGAGACCAGGGAAGTTGGGTAACTTCTCTAAGGTGGAGCATTATATTATCTAAAATGAGAAAGTAAAGATTAGAATCTGAGTCCCCTGAATCCCAGTTCAGGGCTAGGTAATTACTGACTGAATGGATGAATAAGTAATTCTTAGAATGATGTTCTTTTTAAAGGACTGAAGCATCTTGAATTATCAAAAATTTAATCATATCCAAGATATTGTGCTAGTAAAGAAGACTGTACTGATATATTTTAGAAATATTTAGAAAAAATAAGGATTGAACCAGGAATATTTTTCTCATTAACCCTCAATTAAAGAGGAAATTTGGTTCAACCAGAACATCTCTTTACTAGAGTACCTCAGGTTATAAAAATTTAATCAACAAAGCAAAAGTCTTGTGAAAGACAATATAATGCAAGCACAAATAAGGAAAGTGAAAGTTGCTCCTTCATATTGCAAGCTGTCAGCTTCAGAGTGGTCATAGATCCAGAGCTTGAAAAGACCTTGAGGTCATCCAGTACAACCCTGCCATTTTACAGAAAAGGAATGGAAGCCCACAAAACCAAGGTCATGCCTGACTTAAGTGGCAGAACCAAGATTTGAATTCAGGTCTTAAAACTCTCAGTTAGCACTTATTTCATTGCACGATTGCCTACTTATTGGTGATGTTATAAAGCCCTGAGAACCAAAGTTATCAACGCAGAAATCAACCAGTCACTTACTTATTAAGTAATTACTTTGTGCCAGGCACTATGCTAAATATTGAGGATGCAAACAAAATCCAAAACAAAAATGAGAAAAAACGAAAGACAGGTTCTGCCCCTAAAGGAGCTTAAACTCTGGTGGAAATAAGCAGTGCTTGAAAACACAAGGACAGTATAGACAGTAATATCAAAAAAGGGGGAAAATGATTCTACAAATTATCTTTACTGTTGGAAAATGGGAGCAGCTGATTCAGTCACTGTCATTTTTCAAGAATGCACTTCACTTTGTCAATGTAGTCATTCTCTGCATTGAATTATTGAATTCTGCCATGTATTTTTCCCACATGGATCCCATTCCAGGGAAAATTTGGCATAAGAAACTCATAACTAGAATTATTATGAAGAGCTGGCAAACAGAGAAATACTTGTCCTACTGGAGCCTCCTGAAATTAAGCCAAAGAATGCCTTCCTTCAGACCAAACCTTGATCACGTCAAGGATCAGGTTGAAATTTTTCTCTTATTCACATTAGTTACATTCTTCTTCTATTTTATGAGCTCCTATCTCAATGCTTCTCCCTTGTAACTTTTCAATGATCCCAAATATTTTATCATGGACCCAGATGTCTCCTTATATATTCAACATGGACTAGAATTTTATAGGATGTACCACAGTGGATGAAAGTAATCTTCATTGCTAGGACATTCACTTCGATGAAATCACAAATTTGGATGATTATTTTTACACACTATGGTATGTGCTATATCTTATGACATATTTAGGGGTCCCTAATAACTTTTCCACAAGAGGTGAAAATAGGGGTTAGAGTTTGGGGGAGGGAGGAATGTGTGCAAAGACACCCAAAGTATTTGATCATGACATAATGAATGTATGATATACAGGGTGTCACAAAAGTCTTAGTGAAGTTCTAAGATTTTAAAGTTTTAACCTTCCCCCGAATAGAATAGAATGCATATTTCCTTACTGAAGAATGTGTTCTCAAAACATGCATCAAACCATACATTTGGAGGTGGAAGCAAACTTAGAGATAGAATCTGAGAATAACAACTAAGGGGAACAGTTGTATACAAGATCATAGAATCATTATTTAAGATCTGTACAGGATTTTAGTGATCAGCTAATATAACCACCATCATTTTACAGATGAGGAACTCAGACCCAGTTACATTAAGCAAATTGTCCAGGATCACACAGATAGTAAATAGCAGATCTGAAATTTGGACCTAGTTCCTCTGACTCCAAAGGTAGCACATAAAACAATGTAAAGTGCTTTCCTTTGAATTGTGACCTTTAACTCCAAGCTATGTATTTTCACTGTACTTACCAGTCATACTTATATGAGATCCCATATCCCCCAAATTTAGATAAGCAAAGAATTTCTCTAACTGAATGCCTCCTCAAATAATATATCTGACCATCTGTCCCATCTAAGGTGTTCCACTATTACTGTCATGGTAATTAAAGAGTCCAAACATTTTGCCCCTTGAGTCCTGAGGTGTGGCTTTATTTCTTACTAATGTTATCTATGCTTTTTGTGATTACATTTTGGTAACTATTTTAAACTCTGAATTCAGTAATGTTTAATTAGCTGTAATATCTCTTGTCTACCTGCCCCTTCTGCTCCCTTTTCTTAAAGGAAAATCAACTGTCTTTGTATTATGAATCTTTTTTTTTATCTTTTTCAAAAAGTGAACTGAAAACTTCTGCCAAAGGCTGACTTAGACAGTTAATTCATTCTTTGTAAAGTATGATATGGCAAGTCCATTTATTACAGAAATACTCCATTCCTTCAGGTCCTTTATTCAGTGTCTTTTTTCAGCATCTTGAACCAATAAGTCCCTGACATCAGGACAGGCAAGCAACACATCATTCCTTTTAATGACTTGTCTTACCATTTGTCATGCACCCAGGTAAAATTTCATAGAATCTTTGATTTGGAAGTGATCTCAGAAGCTATCTAGTTTAATACATATATAAACAAGAATCCTCTTTGCAACATCTCCAACAAGTGGTCAAGTGACCTACCCTTTGAAGATCTTGAATGAGAAAGGACTTTCCTCTGAGGGAGCACATTTCACTTTTAGGCCTAAATTTGTATTTCTTTTATTTCTAACTATTGCTTTAATTCTTCCCTGTGGGTTCTAGACAGATTTATAGATATAAGAAAGAAGGAGAGAGAGAGAGACAGAGAGACAGACAGAGAAACAGAAAGAAAGAGAAAGAAAGAGACAGAGGGAGAAGGAGGAAGAGGGAGAAGGAGAGAGAGAGACAGAGAGAGAGAGAAAGATGGGCAGACAGGCAAAGTATTCATTATAAGCAAATAAGTCCTTGCCTTCAAGGTACTTACATTTTAATGGAAGGAAGACAACAGGTAAAGAGGAACTAAAAGAGAAGGGGCTCATCTATCAGATATGAGAGAGATTGAGTCAGAGTCCACATCACTGTTTGGAGGGGGAGGAGATGGAGGTAATGGTATGAGTAGTGAAGGGATGGTTAGAGCAATTAATATTGTAAAAGAGGCAAACAGAACCCCTACAAGATAAGGAAAAAGATGTTTTCATCCTACATGCCTTCAGAACTTGAACTTGGCTGCTAAGTCTTCTCTTTTCATGTAGCATGAACTTAATGCTGTCCACCATCCAAGATGCTCTCCAGCACATCCATGTTTTCTCTGTAAGTGGTCTGACGAAGGCAGCATATAGGGAACTATAAACTCCCATGTTTTTATGCTGTTTTTCTCTTTGGATAGCTCAAAATCTCATTAACAATTTTGACTATTGTTGTCCTCTTATGAATCATACTAAGCCTGTATTCCCATCTTTGTCAAGTACATTTCCATCTAGACATGTTTTTCCCATCTAAATATAAAACTTCCATGTGAAATTTTTATAATCAGTGTCCTTTCCTCCATTCATTTCTCATTTTTTATTGTCAACTGGGATAAGGAAAATACCAAGAGGACTGACATTCAATATACTTGGAATAATGAGACTTAGTAAGTATGTAGTGGAAAAATTTTGTGGTGGCCTTCATACAATATTTCCACCTCATTCTCTTTCAAAGGCTTTTAAAAAGTGGTTGGAAGAGATAAGATGATGATTACAGAAAGAAGGCAGAATTATTCAATTATAATTATGCCTCTGTTTCCTCTGTCAAGGAGAATAACTATTGCATTGGAAAGGACAAAGAAAACAAAGAAAAATAATTGGTTATAAAAGTCCATAAGTAAAGATAGTTCCTTAGAATCATCATAAGGTAAAGTAACTAAGCATGCCATGAAATTGTGCTATTTTTAAAATGAAACTATGAACTTCTATTAATAATAATAAGAATAACTAGCAGTTTTATAGTACCTACTATGTGCCAAGTATTGTGTTGCTTTCATTTCATCTTCACAACAACTTTGAGATAGGATCAATTATAATTATCCCCATTTAACAGATGAGAAAATGAGACTACGTAACTTGCCAAACTAGCAAGTGTCTAAGTCCAAATTGGAGCTAATGTCTTCCTGACTCTAGACCCAGTGCTATATATACTATACCACTCATCTACCTCAAACTCATTTCATTTGTTAAGCATATATTAAAATTACTATTTCCAACCCTGCTTAGGACTACTTTTGAACTTCTTCTGTTCCCTCTTTTTGAAAGAATGTTTCATTGATATTGTTTTCTTTATTCATTCTTTTCTGTTAGTATCATTATTACTCACCATTTCCATGATGACACGATGACATATAATCCCACTCTCCCTCAAAAAGTTCTCCTTTATAATACACAAGCATAATACAACAAAGCAGTTCATTCAATTAATGTCAACAAATATTTATGAAATGATTATTATAGACAAAACACTGTACTAAGTACTGATATACAGGGTGTTCTATAAATTTTGGTGCAGTTTTAAGCTACTAAATTTTAAAACTCCACTAAGACTTTTTTAAGCTAATAAAGCTGACATCACACCAAGACTTTTGGTACACCCTGTATGAAGAAAGGCAAAAACATGCTTTCTGTCCTCACGGAGCTTACATTTGAAAGAGTACACAATTGGGGGAGGAGAAAGTACATATATTACATTTGCAATGCGATGGAGTGTTATCTCAGGGGAAAGGAACAGGGTGAGGGCTTGGGAAGGAGGAGAGATAAGAAAAGACTTCTTGAAGAAAGTGGAATTTGAGCTAGATCTTGAAGAATACTGCAATGGGAATGGGAATTTGAATATCTTCCATTCCCCTTAATAGAACTAGGGGGAAGTTTGAAGACCTCCCCTGCTTTCAAAATAAACTCTGCCCCTTGATAAACTGAATGTAATCACATGTAGCCTGTGATGGGAGAAGTCTGCTGAAGGGAAGCAGAACCCACAGGAAGCTGGTAGCCAGAGCCAGAGAGACAGTGGGAGAGAAAGGGGCTCAGGCAAGGAGAGAGAGAGGTTTGTAAGAATATTTATCTTGTATGGGTTTGTGGGAAGGCTGAAGGATGCTGTGGCTCTCAGTGTTATTGTGACTTCTTAATATCTTTGGTACTATGATGGAATCAGCTTACTTGTTTTGGGACTCAGTTTTCTGGTGTCTAAATAAATTCTTCAGTTCTCTATATTGAGAGTTTGGTATATTTTGTGATCAAATGTCATGTAATATTTATAGTCATTGTCTTGGTCATGATCATGGGTGCTGTAAATATTGCATTGACACTATAAACACTGAGGCATACAGATGAAGAGGGAAAGATTTCCAAGTATGAGAGATGACCACTGAAAAAGGACTGTATTGGGAGATGGCATGTATTGTGTCAGGAGCAGCAATAAAGCTAATTAACATCAATGCATCATAGGGTACAGAGAAGACAATAAAAGGTAAGGAGATCAGAGAGGTAGAAATGAACCAGGTTATGAAGGACTTTAAAAGTCTAAAAGAAGATTTTACATTTGATTCTGGGTATAATGGGATGTCACTAAAATTTATTGGGTAGGAGGGGTGTTGACATGTTCAGATTTGAGCTTGATAAAAATCACTGGCAATTGAGCAGAAATTGGATTGGAGTGGGAAACTTGATGTAGGGAGACTAATCAGAAGGCTAATGCAACAGTCCAGATGAGAAGTGATGAATGAGAGCTGTTCAAGTTGAAAAAAAAGTTTACATACAAGAAATGTTAAAAAGTTGGAGAATGATGAGACTTATGTAATGGTAATGGTAATTTGAAGATCTTCTTTGCTTTGAAGATGAAGATCTTGCCCCAATAGGCTGAATGTAATTACAAGGAGTCTGTGGTGGGAGGAGTTTGCTGAAGAGTAGAGCAGAGCCCACAGGAAGCTAGAAGTCAGAGAAGCTAGATGGTGGGAGAGAGAGGACATATCCAGGGAGACAGGCTTGTGAGTGTTGTTTTGTGGGAAGGCTAAAGGATGGTATAACTCTCTGCTGTCCTATGATGTATTAACTTCTTTGCTACTATGATGGATTTGGCTTTCTGGTGTTGGGATTTGATTTTCTGGTATCTGAATAAATGTTTTGCTTCTACCTTCTCTATGAAGAGTCTGTTATATTTTGCAATTCAGAACTATGCCAGCATATTTACAGTCACCATCAACACTGTGAATATTGCATGGGAACTACAAATTGGCTACAGGTTGGATATGTGGGTGGGTACAAATGAAGAGTCAATGTTGGTGCTAAGATTGTGAGCCTAGATGCCTGGGAGTATGGTTGTTCGTAGAATGAACAGGGAAGACCCATCTTCTGATTTCTCCTTTCATGTCCCTCATATCTACTCTCTGCTCACACAATCACCCTTGTTCAGGCCACCACATGTTACCTGAAATATTGCAATAATTTCTTACATGAATTCCCTGCTAAGAGTCACTCTCTCTCAAATCTGTCATCTTCACAATGTCTGAAATCATTCTCCTAAAGTATAGGTCTAACCAAATCTCTCTCTCTCTCTCTCTCTCTCTCTCTCTCTCTCTCTCTCTCTCTATCCCTCCCTCCCTCCCTCCCTCCCTTTTTCTCTTTGTTTCTCTTTCTCTCTCTCTCTCTGTCACGCACACACACACACACACACACACACACACACACACACACCACCACCACCACCACCACCACCACCACCACCACCATCACCGCCACCATCACCTTATCCGCTAACTTCAGTGGCTTCATACACCTTTCTAGCATGGATGGTTAAAACTCCTTTTTTTGTATTATAATTTTTAAAATTTATTTATTTATTTTATTTTAAATTCATGGAACAAGCATTTTCATAACATAATATAATTTTTAAAAAAAGATGATTGCACATGAAACTGCAAATCTATTACATATAACTTGCTATTCCTTTTACATATATAATTATCATGTAAATCTGTTTTAAGATATTGTGGTTTTCACTGTGTCAAGTCAACACACTTGTTAAGCGCCTACTATGTGCCAGGCACTGTACTAAGTGATACAGATACAAAGAAAGGCAAATAGAAAAAGAGAAACAGCTCTTACTCTCAAACTCACAGTTTGATAGGGGAGACAAGATGCAAAAAAATATGCACCAAGAAGATAGACTGAGCATAAATTTGGAGGTAGTCTCAGAGGGAAGGTACTAAGAGTAAGAAGTACTGGGAAAGTCTTTCTTATAGAAGGTATGCTTTCAGCTGAAACTTAAAGGAAGTTGGAGAAGCTAAGAGGCAGAGATTTATGAAAAGACCCTGAGTAAGGAGATGGAATGTTGTGTTTGAGGAAGAACAAGGGACCTAGTGTCGCTGGGTCTCAGAGTATGGAGATAGAATATTGGGGTGAGAAGAGAAGGGGAGGAAGGTCTAAGAAGACTGGAAATGTTGGATGGTGTCAGATTCCAAAGGGTCTTAAAAGCTAAGGAAAGGATTTTATATGTAATTCTAGAGGTGATAGGATGCCATTAGTTTATTGAAAAGGAGGGGAGGGGAGTGACAGGTCAGATCTACACTTTAGGAAGATCAATTTGACAGTTGAAAGGAGGATGGACTATTGCGGTAAAAGACTTGAGACAAGGAGATCAACCAGCAAGCTATTATAGAAATCCAGGTGTGAGATGATGAGGGTATTTTATTATGTCCAGATGCTTGATAAAACTAATGTAATGCCATTTACAAAGAGTATTATTAGAAGAAGATTGTAAGAAATAGGGAATCCTTATTCTGCTTGGACTCTCTACAGGATATCCTCTACTTCACTGGCAAACACTTAGGGTGAGCATATGTCTCCTTGTTTTATATCTCACTTGATGTTGCTACATGGTGAACTGTTGAACAGTTATCTCCTTAGTCAGCTCTGTCATAGAACTTGGTGTGAATTTTGTCATGCATATATAAAGGATACTTTGAGGAGAGCCTTTAGGCTGCATTTTGTTCTCCTGAGTCATATATGAGTGGTTTTGTTAATTAACATGACTGAATGACTGAATGAATGACTGAATTGAATTATTGAATGACTGAATTAAAAGAGCTTGTTTTCATACTCAGGAAAAGAGGAGATTTGCTCAACAGGAGAGTAAAGTAATAAGAAAAGAAGGGGAGCATCTAACAAAGAAACAACTGTATGTAGTGTAAAATGTTCTTGAAGGGGCCAAGGACATCATGGACTGCAGCCCAGAGTTGTGAGTTGCCCAGACAACATGGATGCTCATGTATTTCCCTGCAGTTTTCTCTGATTATGTTCCATCTCTTATCTATAAATATTACATACATTGCAATGTGGGTGAGTGATCTGGGCTTGCATGTTGCACAAACAAAATAAATATGAGGTAATTGAGGACACTAACAGTATGTGTATGTGTGGGAAGTATATAGGGGAAAAACCTTCATGAAGGAAGTGGTACTTGAACTAAATTTTGAAAGAAGCTAGGAATTCTAAGAAGCAGAAGTGAAGAGAGTACATTCCAGGGATAAGAGATGGACAGTGCTAAGGCTTTGGAATACCATAAGTGGAGAAGAGCAATTGGGCTATTTTTGCCAGATATATGAAGGACAGTAACAGAAAATAAGCCTAAAATCAGATTGTGAATGTTTTTAATGATAGAGGAGTAAGTATTTTATCCTGAAGACAATAGTGAATCACTGGCACTTTTTGAACAAAGGTGTGACAACATCAAGTGAGATATAAAACAAGGAGCCATATGCTCACCCTAAGTGTTTGCCAGTGAAGTGGAGGACGTCCTGTAGAGAGTCCAAGAAGAATAAGGATTCCCTATTGCTTCCAAGCCTCTTCCAATAATCCTCTTTGTAAATGACATTACATTGGTTTTATCAAGTTGTATGTGTGTGCTTTGGCACTATCACTAACTCTGTGGAAGATTGATGGCAAAGGGACAAAACTCGAGGAAGAGAGATCAAATGAGATCATTGCAATAGTCCAGGAGAAAGGGAATAAGGGTCTAAATTAGGGTAATGACCTAATGGATGGAGAGAAGGGGACTGATGCAAGCGATACTGTGGAATTAGAACTTAAAGGGAGAAGGAATTAAGGATGACATTCAGATTTAGCCTCAGCTGACTGGAGAGATAACAGTGCCTCATTCAGAAAATTGTAGCAAATTCAAGTACAGACAAGTCATGTGATACAGCACTATTTAAACAATACAAACAGAAATGGAGACCATGTGTCTTTCTCCCATACCTTTCCTTTTGGTTCTATTCTTTTCTTCCTCAGTCTCATTTGAAAAAGAACCATTAGTTCTACTTTGTCTAATTATGACCTAATTTTGTCAAAAAAGAAACTTTGTAACCCATGTTTTGTTGGATAGTTTCAAAAGATGCCACCTTTTTCTTAAAAACAATTTGGATAATTAAACTCAGAAAAATAGTCTTTGATGAGTTAATAAAGAATAGCTAGGGCCAGTTATAAGGGCAACCCTTAGAGAGTTGGAGTCAATTCATGCCAATAATTAAGAGAAATCAATGGATGGGAATAAATTTTCTGAGAAAAAGATATATGATGCAAGAAAGAAGATGAATATCTGCTATAAAAGTCAATTCAAAGTTTTTTTTAAAGATTCATCAGTTCTTTCATTGGAAGTGGAGAGAATTTTTCATCGTGAGTAATTCAGAATTGTCTTGAGTTGTTGCATTGATCAAAGAAGCTAAATCTTTCACAGCTGATCACCCTTACAATATTACTGACTCTTTGTACAATATTCTCCTGGTTCTGCTCACTTCATTCTCTATCATTTCATTTAGGTCTTTGCAGATTTTTCCCCCCTAAAACCATCCCCCTCATCATTTATTTTAGCACAATAATTCTATCACAATCATATACCACATGTTCAACCATTCCTCAGTTGATGGGTAGCCCCTCCTCTTCCATTTCTTTGCCACCACAAAAAGAGCTGAGACATATTTTTGTACAAATAGGTCCTTTTCCCCTTTCTTTGATCTCCTTGGTATACAGATCTAGTAGTGGTATTACTGGATCAAAAGGCATGCAAAGACTTTTAGGAATAGTTCTATATTGTTCTCCAGAATGACTGGATCAGTTCACAACAGTGTGTCAGTGTCTCTATTTTTTTTACATCTCTTCCTGCATTCATCATTCTCCTTTTCTGTCATGTTAGCTAATAGGTGGCACCTAAATAGGTGGTACCTCAGAGTTGTTTTAGTATGTCTTTCACTAATCAATAATGATTTAGAGCATTTTTTCATATGACTATAAATAGTTTTGATTTCTTCTCTGAAAACTACCTGTTCATCTCCTTTGACCATTTACAATTGGGGAATGGTTTTTATTTTATTTTTTACAAATTTGACAGTTCCCTATGTATTTGGGAAATGAAGACTTTACCAGAGAAACGTGCTATAAAACTTTTTGCCATTTCTTCATTGCATATGTTAACTTTTAGGAAAATATAGTTTACCTGATTATCTCTTTTATTTAGGTCTTTTTTTTTTTTTACTTTTGCTTTGTATGAGATCATGATTGCTTCCCCTCTTTACTTTTTTTTTAACTTTGGCTGAAACATAAAGGATTCTGCTCCAGCCCTTTGCCTTTATTCTGTGCATTTCCCTGTGCTTCAAGTATGTCTCTTATAAACAATGTTTTGTGGGATTCTGGTTTCTAATCCATTCTGCTTTCTACTTCTGTTTTATGGGTGTGAATTCACATTCACAGTTTAGATTACTAACTGTATTTTTCTCCATCTTATTTTCTTCTGTTTATCTTTTTTTCTCCCTCTTTTTACCCTATCCCTTCTCAAAAGTCTGTTTCAGTTCTGACCACTGCCTCCGTTAATCTACCCTCCTTTTTATTACCTTCCCCTCTTTTATTCCCTTTCCCGCCTGCTTTCCTGTGGGTAAGATAGATTTCTATACCTGAATGTGCATATATATAATTTTTTCTTTGGATCAATTTTGATGAAAGTGAGCTTTAAGTGTTGCTCACTACCACTACCTGATTGTCCCCTTCGCTGTAAAAGCCCTTCCTCACATACCTCTTTTGTGTGAGATAATTTTTCCCATTCTTCCTCTCCCTTCCCTGTTATCTTGGTATAGCCCTCTATCTCATCCCTTCATTTTTTGTATATCATCCCAATATAATCAACTCACACCAATGTCTTCTGTCTATGTAGTCTCTTTCTAACTGTGCTAAATAATAAGGTTCTTGGGAATTACATTTATCATCTTCCCATATAGGAATATAAATGGTTCAACCTTCTTAAGTCTTTCATGATTTCTCATTCATGTTTGTTTATTTGTTTGGTTCTTCTCTTGAGTCGTGCGTTTGAATGTCAAGTTTTCTATTCTGGACTTTTCATCAGGAATACTTAAAAGTTCTCTATTTCATTAGGTATACATTTTTTCCTTTGAAGGATTATATTCAGTTTTACTGGGTATGTTATTTTTTGGTTATAATCCTAGCTCCTTTGCCTTCCAGAATATCATATTCCAATCCCTTTGCTTTCTTAATATGGAAGCTGCTAAATCTTGTGTGATCCTGACTGTGGCCCCACAATATTTGAAAGGTTTCTTTCTGATTGCTTCTAACATATTCTCCTTGAACTAGCAGCTCTGGAAATTGACTATAATAAATAACATAACATAATATAACATAGCATAATATAATATAATATAATATAATATAATATAATATAATATAATATAATATAATATAATATAATATAATATAATATAATATAATATAATATAATATATATCACATAAAATAATATAAATAACAAATACAGTATAATAAATATAATTGTTATATTTAATATACAATACAATATAAAATATATAACATAAAGTTTTCATTTTGAAATCTCTTTCAGGAAATGATTGGTAGATTATTTAAAATTCTATTTTGCCCCCTAGGTCTGAGACATCAGGACACTTTTCCTTTATGAATTCTTGAAATATGAATTCTTTTTTTAAATCCTAACTTTTAGATATTCCAATATTTTTAAATTATCTCTCCTCAATCTATTTTCCAGATCAGTTTTGCTGAAAATCACATTTTATTCTTTTTTGTTCTTTTGGTTTTGTTTTGTTATCTCTTAATGGCTTGTGAAGGCATTGGCTTCAACTTGTCCAGTTCTAATATTTAAGGAATTCTTTTCATCTGTGGGCTTTTAAGTTTCTTTTTTCCATTTAGCCAGTTTCTGATTTTTAGAGTTCTTTTTTTGTGTGTGAATTTTTGTGCCTTTTAAAAAAATATTTGACCAATTGTGTCTTAAGGTTTCATTTTCTTCAATTTTTTTGTGCCTCTTTTATCATTCTGTTCATTCTCTTTTCATTTTTTCAATTTTTTGTACCACTCTTATTTCTTTTCCCAATTGTTCTTCTACTACTCTTACCTCTTTCTTCAACTCTTTCAGGAATTCTTGTTGGGCTTATGTCCAATTTGCATTTTTGAAGCTTTTCTTGTGTTTTAACATTGTTGTATTCTTAATTGTGTCTTAATTTTCCCTGTCATCACAGTAGCTTTTTATGGTTAGGTTCTTTTTGCTTGTGTACTCATTTTTCAGTCTATTTCTTGACTTTGAATTTTATTTTAAAGTTAGGCTCTGTTCACCTATGGGTGAGGAGGCACTGTCCTGAACCTCAGTCTTTTTCAGAGTTTTATCTGGAGATCTGCAAGTTTTCTATGCTTCTAAGGTGGTATTATCCTAGAAGATAATACTTCTCTGCCTCTACTGGCCTGCAGTCTGGTTTTTACTGAGCAAATGCCCCTGTTCCCTTTAGCCAAAAACACTAGTATTCTTCTTAGCTCTGGGATTACAACCAAGGCCTCGGCTTCTGTGTGATCATAAGTGTTCCTTTCTACCCTAAAACTGTGATTCAGAACCATGTATAGGCAATTGGGTTGAGAAGCAATGCCCAGTCCTGTGCCCAGTGTCAGCTAAGGGTCTCCTGACATCTCATTCTGACCAGTTGTCTAAAACCCTTACCAGCTCTGAGCTAAGAGTTTCTGAAGTTTTTACTACTTCTGTTGCCATCTCCAAGGCCCACTGCTGATGTTTTATCAGGCCCATCTCCTTCTCTTATGGGCCGTGTAATTTGTCTTGAACTGGAAAAATATCTCACCTTGATGTTTTGTTGGCTCAAGAATTTAATTTGACCTAGTATTTTAGACTTGTTTGGAGGGGAATGTTCGAGAGTTTGGCTAGGTTGCTGTCTCTACCATCTTGACTCTTCCTCCTTAATTCAGACTTATTAAGAAAAATAATTAAGGCTTATATTTTAAAGTCACAACAGTGAATTTAGACTTGGAAAAATAAAGAGCCATTTAATTCATCATTATCATCATCACTCATATGATGCTTTAATATTTATAAATAACTTCCCTCACAACAACCCTATGAAATGCCATATGAGTAGTATTCAGAGTTTGCTAATTAGGTAACTGAATCTATAAGAAATAAAGTGACTTTCTCATGGACACATGGATAGCAAATATATTTACAGTCACACTTCACACCCAGATGCTCTGACAATGAATCCAATGCTCTCTTCACTATTTGTTAAATGGTCATGTAATACCTGTATTTTAAACAACTCCAAATTGGCATGGTTTGAAACAGCAAGAAAGATAAATGAGGAAACATGAAGAAAGGAAAAGCAGTTAAGTTTATACCCAAAAACTTCATTGTTTTCATTTAACTTTCAATACTTTGAGGTACCTCTGATTTTTTCACAATGGGTATTCTGCTCAACCAGATTACAATACTTTCATGCCTCAGTAAGATGCTTTTATGAGTTGCTCTGGTCAAGAGATCAATTGTAGCCAACATATGTCTTATTTTGCAGTGAAGTCTCCTCTTTGACAGAAAGTAGGTATGAGTTTCATCTTCAGTCCTCTGAACTCACAGTTGGTCATTTCATGAATCAGAGTTCTAAAGTCTTTAAACGTTCTTCTTTATAACATTGTTGTTATTGTTTAAATTGTTCTTCTAGGTCTTTTCACTTCACTTTGCATCAATCCATAGAGGTCTTCCATGTTTTTTCTAACACTATCCATTCAAGTATTTATTAAGGCATGATAATATCCCATTACATTTATACACCATAATTTGTTTATCCATTACCAATAGGTTGGCACTCATTTAGTTTCCAGCTGAGCCTTTATCTGTGCAAAGGCCCAGGACAATTTCCTGTATTTCTAAGACCTATTCATTCTAAAAAGCTTCTATTAATGATACCTTCTCACAAAAGGAGGCTGCAGATGGTGTTAAATCCATTTTGGTTTGCGCCCATTGATTTCTAACTTTGCTCTGATTTAATATTATAATTTAGGATGTATATTTGATCTGTCTCTTCCCTGGAAGTCATGACTGTCTTGTAGATGTTGAATGTTATACCTAACTAAATTAAACAAAATTTTAAAGGCCTAATACATGTAGTAGGACTGAGGAAGACATAACATAAGATTTAATTCCTTCCTTCCAGGGGCTAACTTTCTGGGTAGGGGATATGTAAACAAATAAGCAAATCATAGATGAAGGCAAAAAAAAATCTAATGACCAGGATAATCAGGAACAGCTTCCTGTACACGGAGGCAATTAAACTGAATCTGAAAGAAACTTGGAATTTCAAAAGGCACAGGTGAAGGAGTTTACATTCTATGCATAGGGAGTTGGGGGGTAGGGGATGAAGAAAGGCTGGTTTGTTTGTTGTGGAGTATAAAAAGCCTGCCTATGCAAAGGTCAGGAGATGGGACATGAAACCCAAAGACTGGCAATAGCAAGAAGACCTGATTGGTGGGATTGCAGAGTGAGTGAAGGGGAGTTATGTGAATTCTGTGAAGGTAGGCTTATAACTGGCATTTCTTAACCTACAATAAGGACAACAAAATCCTCCCTGTACACATGACAGAACTTTTTCCAGATTTGATTCTTCAGTAAAAGCTCATTGTGATGTTTACTCTCAAAGTTGGAAACCATTGTTTATATCTCATTGTGTGTTTTATTAAGTATTTTTTCATAAATCCACTGAAACAATGTTCTTTTTAAAATTTTTTGCTTTAGTTGACAAAGGTTCCTTATATAAGCCCTCTAATACCATGTGAGGAATCTGTTATTGAAATGCTCATATTTTTAAGTTAGTGAAGCTCATTAAAAATTATTAAGAGGAGGGAGAAAGGTGAGGAAATATCAGAAATTCAACCCATTATGTTGTTAGTTAGATATTTACCATTGAAATAAAAGGTTAGACAATTTCCCACTTAAGGACGAGTAGGCGGGATAGTACAGTGATATATCAGAAAAAAATGTTCTAAAAAAAAAAGATCACTATCTGATTTAATTCACAATTTCAAATTTAGGGAAATTGTGTCTCTCTTTTTTATATAGGACACAAAAAGCCAATATTCCCTGAAAATTTAATTCCTATAACAAAACACGGAAGGGCCTTTAACTAAGAATAATAAGGGTACAGTGACATCTACAGGCAGTGAGTATTGATGTTAAACACGATGTGGAAAAGATTTAATAGTATATGGAACAAGTATAGCTTTCAAACATGCCTCTTTCTCCAAAATGTTTGTTACTTATCACATAATGTGCCTTACATGAGTTGAATTATGTCATGTGACTGAAAATCAAACAATTAGGTAGGATTTGAGTTTCCTTCCAACTTTGGGATTTTGGAATTTTGTAACAGTGAAATATTAGACACATGAAACATATGTGTATGCACACATATGCATGTATATAAAATTTGAGGATCAAATGAAAGTCCTTTCCAATCTCAAAGTGCTATAAATGTGAGCTATTCCCCCCCCCACTGGAATAGAAATCCTTTAGGGCAAATACTGTTTTGTTTCTTGTCTTTGTATCCTCAACATCCAATACAATGCCTGGTATACAGTAGCATATAGTACGTGATTAAATAGTACTTAAACATGTTAATTGGACTGATGATTTGAAAAAAAAGACATTATTTGAATTATAAGACTGTTCTTCAAATCTATATTGTCTGAGTATTCCTGAGATCAGGAAATATCTTAGATGTCAAGTAGTTAAAATGCTTTCTTGATGCAGGAATCTTCCTATAATGTTCCCAACAACCCTCATCTTAACCATCTCCAGTAATGGGAAACTTACTACCTAAGAAAGCAGTCCACCTCATTTTGGAACAGCTCTAATTGTTAGGAATTTCATTCTCATGCCGAGACAAAAATCTGTTACTCTTTTCTGTCCATTGGCATGAGTTTTGTTCCCTGGGGGTGAGCAGAAGTGAATATATCCAATTTACATGTGACATTCTCATAGTGCAATGCACTAAATGTTGATCCCATGGGTCTGTGTTCAAATCCCACTTCTGATACTAATTCTCTGTTGTCTTCTACAAGTGGCTGGACTACTCTGTGCTTCTGTTATTATGAGACGAATACAGTTATCGCCAAGGGCAAGGGTCCACAAACTGCAGCACAAGCTAAGAACGGCTTTTATATGCTTTTACAAGAGCAGGCAGTGAACTGAATTTCTCATTGTCATTTACTAACCCTTGACCTAGGGAACTGTATGGGGTTTCCTGTCATTTCAAAGGCTCCACATAGCCTTCCTAGTCCTGATCCAATTATCCTTCTTCTTTTCTATTCAATCTCATTTGGCTGTTTTGCTGTTTTTGTTCAGTCACATGCAACTCTTCATAACCCTATGGATCATAGCACACCAGGCCCTCTATCCTCAACTATCTCTTGGAGTCTGTCCAAGTTCATTGTTTCCATGATACTATCTATCCATCTCATTCTCTGCCATCCTCTTTTCCTTTTTGCCTTCAACATTTCCCAACATTAGAGTCTTTTTCAGTGGATCCCATCTTCTCATTATATGGCCAAAGTATTTAAACTTCAGCTTCAGTATTTGATTTTCCAATGAACAGCATGAATTAATTTCTTTAAGTATTGACTAATTTTATCTCCTTGCTGTCCAAGGGACTCTCAAAAGTCTTCTTCAGCACCACAATTTGAAAGCATTGATTCTGTGACACTCATCTTTCATTATCCTGTCATATTGTTTAAGGTCACCAAATCTCCAAGCACAGGATGCCCCTCTCAATAGTTCTTTCACTTTTCTAGTTCAGATGATGATGATGTGTAAGGTCATAGAGGAACCCAGATCTCCCACATATACTCCGTGAAAGGTTTAAAAAACAATAGGAAGTTGCTCCAAGCGGCCCAAGACTGTACATGAATCTTTACTGTAATCTAAGTTAATGGTTTAAAAGTTACTAAAGTTTTAGGAAATTTGACACATTTCCTATTATGTGTTTTGTCTCAAGACTCTTAAGGGACTAAATTAGATAAGCACCATAACAAAATGGGAATGCTGATCACACATTGGTGCTTCTTCTTTTTTTATAACTCCTTATAAAAACTACATTTTTTTGCAAACTTTTCCACAGGGTTCTTTTTAAAAGGACAATCACTGTCAATACTGTAAGCAAAGCCCTGAAGCTTTCAAAGCACTAGATTTCTTCACTTTGGATAGTGGAGATGGAGGACTAATAAATTAAAGGACAGTATTCACTGTGAGGACTGAGGTATGGAGGGCTGGATTGCTTTGTCTCCCCCACAAACCAAAAGATACTGATTCTAGGCATTATGATCCAATATACTGGGCTTGTATATGATGAAATAAATGTGTCCTTTACTTTCCCCTCCCCTCAAAAATTCATTTTATTCTCATGAACTGGACATATATTAACAAACATGAACATTTCCCCTTACAAAGATCAGAGAAAGAGGAGTACATGTGAAAGCATCAATCTCAACCACACATAACTTGTTAGAAAGTTTTTGCATGTTTCCAAGCCAATATAGACCTCGCAACAACACCTGAGTGGTCTGTGTTCCCTTCTGAACTTTCTTCTCCATTTATTTTTTAATGATTCATTGATCATTATTACTTCCTGTTTCTTTGGTATCACTTTCACTGCCCTCTCACTGATACCACTTTCTCCCTGCACCAAACAAAAACTTTTCCTTGTAATAAATAACTTTAGTCATGCAATGCAAATTCGCTTTTTGGCTGTGTGTGAAAACACCTATCTCATTCTGTATCTCTAATTCTTCATCTCTCTGCCAAGAGGTAGGAAACATTACTGTAATACTTGTAATCATGATTGGTCATTGTGCTGATAACTGTTCTTACATCTTTCACAGTTATTTGCTTTTTCACTGTAGCAAAATATAGTATAAATTGTTCTCCTAGTTCTAACCACTTCATTCTGTGTCAGTTCATACAAGGCTTCCCAGAATTCTTTGAATCCATCTATTTGTCACTGCTTGTGGTATGATAATATTTCATTTTTTACATTTTTTCACCCATGCTCTAACTGATGAGAACCCACTTTGCTTCTGGTTGTTTCTTACAACAAAAAAAATGGGTTCCCTCTTTTTTTTTTTTTTTATCTTTTTTGGGTAAATATATTATCACTGGGTCAATTTAATAACTTTTTGAGAAAAATTCTAAATTTCATTCCAGAATGCACTACTTCAGAGCTTTATTAACAAACAGAACATCAGTGTGACTGTCTTCCCTCGGAAATAAACAATTATCATTTTTCTTTATTTTGCCATCTCTGTCACTCTAATAGAATTTCAGAAATGCTTTAATTGACATTTCTCTTATTGTTGGTGATTCATATAGCACTTTTTGTCACATGCCTGTTGAAAGCTTACCTTTCTTCTTTTGAAAATTGCCTGTTCAAATCTTCTGACCATCAGTCTTTGGGGAATGATTCTTATTTGTATAAATTTAAATCAAACCATTATGTACCTTGAATGTCAGACCTTTGTGAGATTAATTTGCTAAAAAGATATTTTTCTCACTTAACTGTTTCCTTTGAAATGATGCTTTCATTGAAGTTGTTTGTTCAAAAACTTTTTTTTCCTTTTTATGAATTGCAAATTATCAATTTTATCTCATGTGACATTCCTTGTTCCTTGTTTAGTCAAAAAAGATATCTCCTTACTTATGCATCTTTTTTTAATATTATGATCTTCTATGTATAAGCCTTAAATGTATTTAGAGCTCATTATGGTATATGGTATCATTGTTGGTCTAAACCTAATTTTTGCCAATTGCTTTTTCCAGCAGTTTTTGCCTAATAATGAGTCCTTACCTCAGTGAAGGCCTGAGTTTCTTGATCACTATGCCACTATGCTGGACAGTTTCTGGGTCTGGTACACATAATCTTTTCCTCTGGTAAACTTTTCTTTTTCTAACGCAGTGCCAAATTGTTTTGATGATTATTGCTTTGTAGTATGTTAACATAATAGAGATCCGATACTTTAGTCTCCCCACCTTTTTCATCATTTATCTTGAGATTTTTGACCTTTTTCACCTTCAAATGAATTTTACAATACTTTTGTCTAGTTTTATAAAGAAACCTTTAGTGATTTTATTGATATAGCACTTACTGTAATATTTTAAGTATTATGGTCACTTTTATCACACTGGCACAGGTCAAGGATGAGTAATATCTCTCCAATTCTTTGTCTTTACTTCTAAAAAGAGTACTTTGTAGTTGTATTCTTATAATTCCTCTGTGTTATTTTGTCAGCTGAGCTCTCAGATATTTTATACATTCTGTACTTATTTTAAATGGAATTCTTTTTGTTATCTCTCCCACTGGGTTTGTTGTTAATATGTAAAATCTAGACTTCTCTGTGACCTTTCATTTTGCTATCTTCATTGGTGAAAACAGCCTGTTCCAGAGTACACCACTATGCCATCCTAAAAACATAGCAAAAGAAAAAGAGGTTTATATTGTTAAATAGCAAAAATAAAAAGAAAACCTACTCACATTCATTTAAAAACAAACAAACAAAAAAAACCAAAAACCTAACACTTTGGCCAACAATTGTCTTCTAACAATTTAGATCTATGTTTAGCAAGGAAAAGACACATGGACCATTAACTTGAGGCTTGAGAAATACTTTCTTTATTTCAGGTTTCTTCTTTAATGGCAAAGCAATATTGTTCAATGCCCCACTTGCAATAGCAGCTGATGTTGGTTGAGCTGAATGAGGAGATAAAGTTAGTAAGATGTCGCCTACCTTAAAAGGACAGGCATGAGCTGAGGTATAACTAGGAATTTTTTCACATAGGCAAGTGACACAGAACATATCTCAGTAACATGATCAAAAAAGATTCTCATTTCTCCCATAGATACAGAGCAGTGACATTGACCCTGGACACCTAATGCTGCTTCTGAGTGCGTAGGAGATAGTTCCTGGGGTAGGGCAGTTACAGGACTGGGAGGTGTTTATTTGTACTGCAGATGCTTGGACGGTAGGGAAAGGAAGGAAGCACATGCAATCTATGACTTTCTCTTTTAACTAGTTGTCCTTGCTAATTATTTGTTAAGGTCAGTTTCTGCTAGGCAAGTACTATCTATCATTCAACGGCCTAAGGTAAAGACCTAGTTGCAATTCTGGGTGGACAGCCAAGAGGATGAATTTGAAGAAAACATCAGAATTTGCTTTGAGACTGCAGCATTTAGTACTCATTAGCTTTTGATCCAGGATTTTTAGTGACTGACTTGGAATTTCAATAAATGCTATTTACTTCCTTTTTGCAGCCCACTAGACAAGTCTCTCCTCCTCCTCCTCCTCCTTTTCCTTCTTCTTCTTCCATCTCTCTCTCTCTCTCATTCTCACACACACAAACACACACACACACACACACACATATGTCTATGATGACCCATGATGACTCCAAGTACCGATAAAGATTTTGCTTTTGTTCTTGCTTTACTTTCACAGAATTTCATGACTTTCCTCACCTATCCCAAGGCAGAATCACCCCCCTCATTTGGTTTCTTGGCTCAGCTTCAGACACTGTCTACATGCCCTCATTCAGCCAAATACTTGGGGAAAAGTATATACTTACATATGATTTAGAAATAGTCTGTTGGTATCAAATAAATACTGTACAGCATAGCCCATCAGTTGAAAAGCCTCTTGGCAAAAACACAAAACCATATTTTAAATCTCTGAAAAATACTTTTTACAACATTTGGTTAGAAGTCAGGAAATAGTGGCAGGTGGGAGAAAGTATGAAAATATCCCTGATACCTTATGGAGAATAGGCACTAAGAGAGGAGATGGAAAAATTGTTAAGAGACAGAATTATGTAACCCATGACCCTGAACTGAAACTTTGAGTTTATATAGAACATGTTCTAACTGGAGCTTCCCACATACTCATACTCTTTAGCTCATGCTCCCACCCAGAGTTTCTCCTGGAAACATCAGAATTTGGTTCATTTCTAGATTTCTTCAAGAAAAAAAAAAAGAATGATTGGCTCCCATGCCAGGAATATCGAAATAGTCGATACTGGGCAAGTTTTATGGGGTTTAACAATAAATCAGTGGAGAGACTGACAGACAAAAAGACATAGATAGGTAGATAGATAGATAGATAGATAGACAGACAGACAGACAGACAGACAGACAGATAGATAGATAGATAGATAGATGAATGAATAAAGAAATAAATAGATGAATAAGTGAATGACTAGATAAATAAATAAATTCAAAGAACTGGAGATCAAGGCTATAAAAGTCAAAACTGCTCCCCTTCCCTCCCCCATCAGTTCCATTGCTTCCCAAGGATGTGAACAGTCCTCTGAACTTAAAAAAAAAAATAAGTAGAGGGTAAGGGGCCACCATAAACATACTCATGGATTCATCACAGTATTTGAGGACTGAAATGGGATGGTAGAACATTTTATGAAAGAAGGGAGATGGGAAGGGAGAAAGAAGAGGAGGGAAGAAGAGAGAAGAAACTGATAGACATTCAACCACCAATATCATACACCGTAGGGCAGAGTAAGGGGATGCCAAAGACAGAAGGCATGGTAAAGGAAGAGAGCTAGAAGCAGGGCATGGAATGGGGAACTGCATACTTTATACAGCTGAAGATTTTATACTATCTCATACTATGTGTATCCTACCCTATTCTACAATTTCCCCCATCTCTCATTTAAGAAGTTCTCCTGACATAGTACTGTCCTGGGCCATCCAATCCCCTCTGTGGAAGAATGTGAAATTGCTAAAGAGTCAAGCCGTCTTTCCCTCTGGAGGGTACCTTACCTCTCTTAGAGACCTTGATGGTTATCTAGACTTATATCATTAACTTGAGTGAGGTTGCTTACAAATGAAAAGCATTGTTAGAGAGCTGTCCCTGTTTTCTTCCCTAGAATTCAGATTCCATAACTCAGGGAAGTGAAAGATACAGATTTGCTTTTCATCTAGGGTCTCCTCTACTATGTTGTAGTGCCAGTGCAATATTTATAGTGTCCATGATCACGATAAAGACTATAAATATCGCATGACATGCAATACCAAAATATAACAAACTCTCCATATAGAAGACAAAACCAAAGCATTTATTTAGACACGAGAAAACCAAATCCCAAAACCAGGAGGCCAATTCCATCATAATAGTAAAGAAATTAGCAAGGTATAACAACACAGAGGACCATACCATTCTTCAACCTTCCCACAAACCAATACAAGATCAATATTTACACACAAACCTCCCTATCTCCTTGCCTGAGTTCCTCCCTCTCCCACTGTCTTGCTAACTCTGGTTACCAGCTTCCTGTGGCTCTGTTCTACCCTTTAGCAAACTCCTCCCACCACTACATTCTACCTATTAGGGGGCAGAGTTTACTTTCAAAGAAGAGAAGGTCTTCAAATCCCTCCTCCCCCCCCCAGGCTTATTAAGAGGCAAGGAAGATCTTCAAATTCCCAGGAAACTTGACTTGCAAACAGTATTGCTATGCCCCTACTTCTGTCTCACATTCTTGAAGTTCCTAGACTGACCCAGGAACTCCTATCACTACCACCATCCACTGCTATTCCTGTGACTAAGTTGGTCCCTGACACACATGAGTTCTTAGAAGGGCCACATGACTGCCCAGACTTCCCTCTAGAGAACTATGTCTGAATGAACTATGTCTAGAGAACTATGGCTCTCCCTCTGTGGGTCTTTGCTACTGTCTCTCTGCTAACTTTTAAAATATCGTATAATCCAAGGTTTAAGAATTGGCCATGGAGGTCATGATAAACTGGGTTCAAGTACAATCTCTGAAATGAACTTACCAAATGACTTTTGGCAAGTCCCTTAACCTCACAGGGCCCTGGGTACATTTATTACAGTGAAAGGCAGGAGAATAAGAATTTCTAGAGAACCTAAAATATGCCAGGTACTGGGATGAGCTGACTCAAAAGAAAGTATTCTAAATGTGACTTTGGATATGGGGTGGGGAAAATACCCAGATTTAAAAAAAAATTATAGAGGGCAGAGCTAAGATGGCAGAGTAAAAACAAGACTTCCATGTGGCTCCAGCTCCCACCTCCTCCGATACATCTACAAAATGACTCTAAAAAATCTTTAGAGCTACAGAACCCACAAAGTGACAGAGCAAAACAAATCTCCCACTCAAGGAAGCCCAATAGGCTGGCAGTAAGGGTCCATCACAGCATCCCCGGAGCCAAGCACAATCCTGCATCAGCTGCAGTTTTAGACCCAGGGTGGCCCCAACCAATGGCAGCTGGAGCCGACTTCACGAGAGTAAATCACAAGCAGCTGTAGCAGTTTCCAGACTTCTCAATCCATAAATGTAAAAGACAAAGTAAAAGGTTAGTGTGGAACTTTGTTGGAATGAGGAGTGCAGTCTGGCTGCTGAGCCCCAGGTGAGAAGCTCAAGACACAGTTGCAGCTTATATGGGGACCAAGCAACTGGTCAGAGGGTAATCGTACTTGCTTTGACCTGCTTGGATCTGGATCATGGTCGTGGGTGGTGGTCCTTTGGTGTGTGACCAGTAAGCCAGAGCATGTGGGGGCTATAGAGAGGGCTCCCATCTAATAGTTCTGGAAGCTGCAAAAACTGCAGTGATTTGGGACATAGCTCTCTCCATTCTGGAAGCACAGTACTACCATCACAAAGAGCTCGAAAGTCAAGTAACTGGCTGCCAATACAAGCAAGCACAAGAAGCATAAACAGACCATAGAATCCTTTCTTGGAGACGAAAAGGATCAAGGCATGGAGTGGGAGGAAGAGAGTGAAATCAGAAGTCCTGCATCAAAAGCCTCCAAGAATAATATGAATTGGTTACAGGCCAACCCAAAATTGGGAAAAGAAATGAGAATAATGCAGGAAAAGCAAGTCAACAGCCTGATAAAGGAGACCCAAAAATACACTGAAGAAAATAACACCTTAAAAAATAGACTAACTCAAATAGCAAAAGAAACCCAAAAAGGCAATGAGGAGAAGAATGCCTTAAAAGCTGAATTTGCCAGGTGGAAAAAGAATTTCAAAAATTCACTGAAGAGAAAAACTCCTTAAAAATTAGATTGGAGCAAATAGAAGCTAATGATTTTATGAAAAATCAAAATACTATAAAACAGATCCAAACAAATGAAAAAAAATAGAAAGCAATGTGAAATATTACATTGGAAAAACTACTGACTTAGAAAATAGATCCAGGAGAGATAATTTAAAAATTATTGGACTACCTGAAAGCCATGATCAAAAAAAGAGCCTAGATACCATCTTTCAAGAAATTATCCAGAAAAATTTCCCTGATATTCTAGAATCAGAGGGGAAGATAGAAATTGAAAGAATTCATTGATAGCCTCTTGAAAAAGATCCCCAAAAGAAAACTCCTAGGAATATTACTAGCCAAATTCCAGAGTTCCCAGGTCAAGGAGAAAATACTGCAAGCAGTCAGGAAGAAACATTTTGAGTATTGTGGAAACACAATCAGGATAACACAAGACCTAGCAGTTTCTACATTAGGGGATCACAGGGCTTGGAATATGATATTCTAGAGCTAGGAGTAAAATCAAGAAACCCCTAGCCATCAAAACTCAGTATAATGCTACAGGGAAAAATATCATCATTCAATGAAATGGAGGACTTTCAAGTATTCCTGATGGAAAAACCTGAGCTGAACAGAATATTTGACTTTCAAATAGAAGAAGCAAGAGAAGCATGAGAAGATAAGCAGAAAAAAGAAATCATAAAGAACTTATTAAAGTTAAACTATTTACATTCCTACATGGGAAAATTATTATTGTAACTCATAAGACTTCTCAGTATGAGGATAGCTGAAGGGAATACATAAGTATACACACATATATATGGATGTATAGGAGGATGTATGTGTATATAAATATATATGTGAGTGTAGGCATTTGTATGTTTGTGTATACATAGACAGAGACAGCAGATGAGTTGAATATGAAGGGATGATTTCTAAAAAATAAAATTAAGAGGTGAGAGAAGAACTCATTGGGAGAAGAAGAAAGGGAGCGATAGATTAGGATAAATTATCTCACATAAAAAAAGGCAAGAAAAAACTGTTACAATGGAGGGGAAGAGTAGGAACATGAAAGGGAATGGGACAATCTGATTTTCATTGAATTTGATCTAAGGAGGGAATAACACACTCATTTGGGTATCTTACCCTACAGGAAAATAGGAAAGAAGACGATAAGAGGGGGAAGGACAGAAGGAAAGGCAGATTAGGGGAGAGGGTAGTTAGAAGCAAACATTTTTGAAAAGGGATAGGGTCAAAGGAGAAATTAGAATAAATGGGTGGCAGGATAGGATGGAGGGAAATATAGTCTTTCACAATATAACTACTATGGAAATTATTTGGGTTACTATACATGTACAATCTATATTGAATTGCTTATCTTCCCAGTGGTGGTGGGTGAGGAGGAAGAAGAGAAAAAATCTGGAACCCAAAGTTTTAAAAACAAATGTTTAAAAATTTGTTTTTTACATCCAACTGGGAAATAAGATATACAGGTACTGTGGTATAGAAACCCATTTACCTACTAGAGAATTAGCGGGCTGAAGGGGAAGGATATAAGAGACAACAGGTCAGGGGAAGGAGTATTCAGTAGGCTTGCTATACTAGGTGGGGAGTAGGGGAAAGATGGGGAGAAAAAATTGTAACTCAAAATCTTGTGGAAACAAATGTTGCAAACTAAATAATTAAGTAATTAATTAATTATAAAATTATAAAATTGGAAATGATAGAGTATAAAAAGATTTGGAATCAGATAATCTGTCTTTGAATACTGGCTTAGCAATTTACTACCTGTAAGTGCTTGGACTTGTCTGTGAACATTTCTGAACCTCAATTTCCTCATCTTCAAAATGAAAATACTGAACTAGATGATTTCTAGGGTCTCTTCAAACTTTAAAACCTATGAAGTGAAAAGAACAATAATGGAAGAAGTGATCAGTAAGCTGCAGAAGAAAATATGTATAAGAGGCCAGGGAATAATATTAATGACTTCAGATAAGTATATGCCAAAATAGAACAATGTAAATATATATATATATATATATATGTATATATGTATATATATATACACATACACACACACACACATATATACACATATGCATATATACACATATACATACATACACACACACACACACATATATAAAATTTGGCAGCTAGGTGGTACAGTGGATAGAGTTCAATTTGGCCTCAGACACTTAATAAGCTTCATGATCCTGGGTGAGTCACTTAACCTCTATTACCTCAGTTTCTTTAACTCTGTTTTTAAAAATCTTTTATTTTAGTTTTCAACATTCATTTTCACAAGACTTTGAGTTACAAATTTTCTGCCCGTCTTTCCTCTACCCCCCACCCTAAGATAGCAACCCTACTGAATACCCCTTCCCCCAATCTGCTTTCTCTTATATCCTCTCCCATCCCTCCCAACTTTCTAGTAGGGCAAGATTAATTTCTATAACCCAGTTCCTATATATCTTATTTCCCAGATGCATGCAAAAAACAATTTTTAAAAAATTTGTTTTTAAAACTTTAATTTTCCAGATTCTTTCCCTTCTACCCTCCTCACCCACCCCCACTGTGAAGACAAGCAATTCAACATAGGTCATACATGTGTAGTTACACAAACCATTTCCATACTAGTTATATTGTGAAAGACTAACTATAATCCCCTCCATCCTATCCCAACCCCCACATATTCTATTTTCTACTTTGACCCTGTCCCTTTTCAAAAGTGTTTGCTCCTAACTACCCTCTCCCCCAATCTACCCCTTCTTCTATCATCTCCTCTTATCTCCTTCCCTCCTACTTTCCTGTAGGGTAAGATCCCCAATTGAGTGTATATGCTATTCCCTCCTTAAGCCAAATTCAATGAGAGTAAGGTTGCCCCATTCCCTTTCACCTTCCTGCTCTTCCCCTCCATTGTAACAGTTTTCTCTTACCTCTTTTATATGAGATAATTTACCACATTCTATCTCACCCTTTCTCCTTCTCCCATTATATTTCTCTCTCACCTCTTGATTTTATTTTTTATATATAATCCTTTACTATTCAACTCATCCTGTGCCCTCTGT
>CM053588.1:157015391-157035073 GCA_028646515.1 Pseudochirops corinnae | reverse complement strand
AGCTTGGTCCCAGCAGCTCCAGCCCCTGGCAGTTCCTGCCCCAGGAAGTCCTCAGCAGGAGTCCTTAGCAGAGATTCTGCCCTGCTCAAAGCAAAAGGAGTTGGCAGCCGCAGCCACTGCCTCTGACGCTGCTTCCAGTCAGCACCACACAGAGACTAGCTTGGTTCTGGCGTTCTCTTGCTCCACCCCTTCCTGCTACGTCAGCAAGCTCAAGGGGCATGGAAGATCTTCAAATCCCAGTATCTTTACAGTTTCTGCATTGGAAGATTATATAACCATGGACTGGCTTCTACCTGTTGCTCTCTCACCGCCGGCATGTGGGCAGTGGGGGCATAGTCCTTTCTCATGAGAAAGAATAAAGACCTTTTCTGACCTTAGATTCAGACTCTGAACTCTTTCATCTCACACATCATTGTATTTTTAAAAAGTGTAGATTTTAATTTTGAAAACAAACAGACAAGGAGGCTCAGTAGATTGAGAGACTTACAGTGAGGAAGATCAGGATTTAAGTTTTGATACTGATGCATATTGGGAGCCTTGCGGAAGCCTCTAGGAACCTTAACAAATCACTTAACTTCTCTCTTAGTTTCTTGGACAATTCTTTTGAGACAAGAAGTATTTGTATTTGTGTAGAAAAAGAAGCTTTCTCATCCATCCACATATCTAGCTCTAAAAAACCAAACAACACAAAACTAGACAATATTTCAGATTTAGTCTTGTCCAATGTGGAGAAGAATAGTGAGCACAAATGCTTCCATATGATATTCCAATTTAAAAATGAGGGCCATCTATCATTTACTTTTAAATTCACTCATTTAAACATTTAAGAAGCGTCTTTTATGTGTGATATATTGTACTAACGCCTCATCTCACCTTATCTCACCTCATTTTTCTCCACTATACTTCATTTCATTTCTCTGTCTTTAATGAGTTTAAGTTTGACTGAGTGTATACAACATGTACACAAATAATTATAATAGAAACGAAATAAAAAGGGGAACAATAGACCCAACCTATGTGAGGTAATAAGTACACATGTAAGGAAGTGAGTAGGGAGATAAATGAGTCACTTTTCCCTTCACCTCATCTCACCTCTCCTCACCTCACCTCATTTCATTTCACCAGAGGTTTGTTTAAAATTTATCAAATATTTTCCCATCAAAATGAGGGTAAAACATGATTTTTATCAATATTATTTTATTTTTTATTTTTTCTAATTTATTTATTTATTTTTAGTTTTCAACATTCATTTCCACAAGATTTTGAGTTACAATTTTTTCTCCCCATCTTTCCCCTACCTTCACCCCCAAACACCAAGCCTACTGAAAACTTCTTCCTCTAATCTGTTCTCTCTTCTGTCTTTCCCCATTCCCTGCTAACTTTCTAGTAGGGCAAGATGGATTTCTATACCCGAGTACCTGTATATCTTATTTCCCAGTTGCATGTAAAAATCCATTTTTTTTAAACATTTGTTTTTAAAACTTTGAGTTTCAGATTTTTCCCTTCTTCTCTCCTCATCTGCCCCAAGATAAGCAATTCAATATAGGTTGTACATGTGTAGTTATGCAAAACATTTCCACAGTAGTTATATTGTGAAAGACTAACTGTAATTCCCTCTATCCTATTCCACCTCTCACTTATTCTATTTTCTACTTTGACCGTGTCCCTTTTCAAAAGTGTTTGCTTGTAACTACACTCTCCCCCAATCTGCTCTCCCTTCTATTATCCCCCCTTTTATCCCCTTCCCCCTTATTTTCCTGTAGGATAAGATATCCACTTGAGTATGTATGTTATTCTCTCCTAAAGCCAAATTCAATGAGAGTAAGGTTGACCCATTCCCTATCACCTTCTTACTCTTCCCTTCCATAGTAACAGTTTTCTCTTTCTTCTTTTATATGAGATAATTTACCCTATTCTATCTCTCCCTTTCTCCTTCTCCCAATATATTCCTCTCTCACCTCTTAATTTTATTTTTTTATATATTATCCCTTTATATTCAACTCATCCTGTGCCCTGTCTACATATACATGTACATACATATGCACATACTCACATATATATTTATACATACCTATGCCCTCCTATACATACATATATATGTATTTATGTATACATACATATACACACACATATATATATTCCTCATACTGAGAAAAGTCTTATGAGTTATAGTGATCATTTTTCCATGTAGGAATGTAAATAGTTCAACTTTAATAAGTTCCTTAGGATTTCTTTTTCCTGTTTACCTTTTCATGCTTCTCTTGATTCATTGTATGTGAAAGGCAAATTTTATGTTCAGCTCTGGTTTTCTCATCAAGAATGCTTGAAAGTCTTCTATTTCATTGAATGACCATATGTAATGGTAATGGAATTTGGAGATACCCCTGTATTGGCTTGGTTTTTGGGTTGAGCGTTAAGCTTATGAATCCCACTTGTGGGATGGACTTGCTGACTTGAAGAGAGAGGGCTGAAGTGGGAGGAGCTGTGAATTGAGAGATTGGCCCAAGCCTAGAGAAGGCCAGAAGGACTTTGGGAGAGCAATATCCAGTATCATGAAGCCTGAGTTGCTGAGAGAAAGACTGCTAAGAGCCCATTGGAACTGCCCTGGACTTTTGAGAGCTGCCACCTGGAACTGCCAAGAACTGAGGAGGCATGGCTGTGATGCTGGTAGTTTGTCTTCTGTTTTGATGTTGTTTTGCCAGATTTACCTGATGGTGAAGGACAGTGCTGCTGTTGTAGAGGTCCTGGAACCTGGCTGTTGGTTTAGAAGCCATGAAGGAGGATTTTCTTGTGGCACCTGCACAGAAATCCTGGAAGAGGGCCTTGCTGATGTTTTCAGGGGTTCTGGGACTGTTCTACAGGCAGAGAGTGACTTGATGAGGACACTGGGTATGGCTTTGTTGAGCCTTGTCTCCCCAAGAACTGAGATTGCTGAGGGCTTGCCTCCAGTGAAGATCAAAGTAGGCCCTTTCCTTGGGTATTCAATGCTGAGATGATATCTTAACCTTGTTGTAACTTAAGGGCAGATGGCCTTTTGTGTTCTCCTGACCCTTTTGAGATTCAGGGGTGGGAAGCCTTTGAATTTTCTTTGTGCTCTGTGATTGACCAAATGAATGCACATTGTTTAAGATTGGACACTAATCTCCATTTGAGAAGAGACTTTGACTGACTAAATCAATGTCTAGGGGTGGAGTAGTACCTGGATTGAATTGAGAACTTACTTGCTAAAGGAAAAAGTTACACTGTATTTTGACTTTCTCTGTTCTGTGAATGTTTGCTGAATAAATGGGCTTTTCTACTCTGGTAATCCAAACCTTGGAAGTTGCCTTTGCTTGGCATTACACTATATTTTTCCCTGAAGCATTATACTCAGTTTTGCTGGATAGGTGATTTTTGGTTTTAGTTCTACCTCCTTTGACCTCCAGAATATCATATTCCAAGCCCTTTGATCCCTTAACATAGAAGCTTCTGAGTCTTGTGTTATCCTGATTGTGTTTCCACAGTACTCAAATTGTTTCCTCCTGGCTGCTTGCAGTATTTTTTCCTTGACCTGGGAACTTGGCTATAATATTGCTAATTTTCTTTTTGGGATCTTTTTCAAGAGCTGATCAATGAGTTCTTTCAATTTCTATGAAAAAAATGCCCTCTGGTTCTAGAATATCAGGGAAATTTTGCTTGATAGTTTCTTAAAAGATAGTATCTAGGCTCTTTTTTTTTTATCATGGCTTTCAGGTAGTCCAATAATTTTCAAATTATCTCTCCTGCATCTATTTTGAAGGTCATTGGTTTTTCCAATGAAATATTTCACATTGCTTTCTATTTTTTCATTTGTTTGGACCTGTTTTATGGTATCTTGATTTCTCATAAAGTCATTAGCTTCCATTTGCTCCAATCTAATTTTGAAGGAATTATTCTCTGCAGTGAGTTTTTGAAATTACTTTTCCATGTGGGCAATTTGGTTTTTTTAAGGCATTCTTCTCTTCATTGGCTTTTTGGGTCTCTTTTGCCATTTGAGTTAGTCTATTGTTTAAGGTGTTATTTTCTTCATTCAGGCTCTTGACTCTCTTTTCTTTTTTAATTGTTTTGTTCATTTACTTTTAGTTTATGAGATTAAGTTTCACAATCCCTTGAGTTTCAAATTTTCTCCCCTCCCTCCACATGGCAGCATCCAATCAAGTATAGGATCTGCAAATACTATCACATTAGTCATTAGTCTGGTCATATAGAAGGGTTGTAACCAATGGAGTGAACAATGGGAAAGAGGAAACAAAACCAAACATGGAAAAGAACAAGAGCATATAGTTTGCTTCAGTCTCCATTTAAACTCTGTTCTTTCTAGATCTTTCTCAGAATGTAGACTTCTCCTTCTATCCTGAGAGTTTTAGACTTGTCTTATAACCGTGTGTTGCTGAGAAGAGTCCAGTTTATCAAAGTTGGTTGCGTTGAAGCTCTTTTCTTGATTTTCTTGCATCATTCTCATTTCTCTTCCCAATTTTTCCTCCACTTCTCTTACTTGATTTTTAAAATACTTCTTGAGCACCTCCATGGCCTGTTACCAATTCATATTTTTTCTTGGGAGCTTTAGATGCAGGAGTTCTGAGGCAGCTGCTTCCAGAACTCTCAGTCCACAAACAGTAACAGAGTCGGATAACTGATAAGAAGGATATTACAGGGTCTCTGTACTGGCACTGGGTGCAGGACTGTGTTGCATTGTCCAAACGTGGATCCTGGCTGCAGTCCTGAATTGCAGTCACAGACTGAGGAAGAACATTAGCACACCAGAACTTGTAGCCTCAGAGGAGCAGGGACCCTCATTACAGTTTCAGGGCAAAAATAAAAAATGTTTGTGGTCACTTATAGACCAGAGAACAGGCCAGGAGAATAGTAAACACATATTGCCTTATATCATACCACTTTGGAAGAACTAAAAGCCTACAGAATTCCCCCCTCCCTAGAACTAGCCGCACAAAAATCTTGAAACCTGGGTCAGTGCCCACTCCACATATGAACAGAGTCCAACTTTGATATAAAGTTAAAAGTCAAGGGGCAGCTAAGCAGCGTAGTGGATAGAGCACTCATCCTGGAGTTAGGAGCACCTGAGTTCAATCCAGCCTCAGATGCTCACTAGCTGTATGACCCTGGGGAAGTCACTTAATTACTATTGTCTCTAAAAAAAGTCAACAAATAGGCCAGAAAAATGAAGAAAGAGCAAAAAAATTCCTGACTATAGAAAGTTACTATGGGGACAGGGAAGATCAAAGCACAAACTGAGAAGATAACAGTCAAAACTGCTACATTCGAGGCCTCAAAGAAAAATGTTGGTCTCTGACCCAAAAAGAACTCCTAGAAGAACTCAAAAAGGATTTAAAAATCAAATAAGAGAAATATAAGAGAAATTTGGAAAAGAAATGAGACTGTCCCAGTAAAATAATGAAAGAAGTCAACAGCTTTTAAAGGGGGGACAAAAAGAATGAAGAAAATAGCACCTTAAAAAACCATAAGCCAAATAGTAACAGAGGCACAAAAATCCAATGAAGAGAAGACCATAATTGGCTACATGGAAAAAGATATACAAAAATTCACTGAAAAAATAACTCCTTAAAAAGTGGAATTGAGCAAATGGAAACTATGGACTTCATGGGACATCAGGAGCTATAAAAGAAAATAAAGGTCTTATGGATGTGTGGTACATGTGAGCCCTGCAGGGCCAGGGAAGCATCAGCTGCTGCATGTGGGGAGTAGGCCGATGCCCCTGCCCCTCTGTACCTGTGTTGGGGGAAGCCAGTGTGAGAAGAAAGATCCCCTCGGCTCTTCCCCCTGCCCCTTGCCAGCCAACTGGGATAATCAGAGTTTTTGGCTGGACCATTCTGTCCACTGAGAGTGAAGAGTCAGGCAGAAAGAAGCATATACCATGGCACTGAAACAGATTACCTTAGTGATTCGGCCTGTGATCCTCCAACACAGTTTGCTGCAGGTCCAGTTGGGGATGATATGTTTCATTGGCAAACCACAATTATGGGACCTAATGACATCCCACATCAAGTGTATTCTTTTTGACAATTCATTTCCTTACAGACTACCCCTTCAAACCACCTAAGGTTGCATTTACAACAAGAATTTATCATCCAAACATTAACAATAATGGCAGCATTTGTCTTGATAGTCTAAGATCACAGTGGTTTCTTGCTTTAATTATTTCTAAAGTTCTCTTATCTATTTGTTCACTGCTATGTGATCCAAACCCAGATGACCTCTTAGTGCCAGAGATTACATGGATCTATGAAATAGAAAGAGACAAGTACAACAGAATATATCTTGAGAATGGACTCAGAAGTATGCCATGTGATACTACCTTAAAGTCAAAATAACCTGCATTATAGATGAAATAAACTTTCAATTACTGTTCCTTTTTTGATTTTCTCATCTGGCTGCTCCCCTATCAGACCTCATCTTTTTAAATTTAATTTTTGTTAACCTCCCTGCATTCATGCATATGCTTGTCTGAGAAGACTTAAGTTCTTCTAGCTTTGGACAATAACTGCTTTTAGAAACTGTAAAGTAGTTACAAGAGAACAATTGCCCAAGATTCAGAATTTTTTAAAAAATGGAGCATGTATATTATGTGTCCAATGTCTTCACTTTAACTTGGTTATGAGACTAAGCCATTCTTCATTGCTCTAACAGATACTGAAGATACCATCTGAGGGGGAGGGAGATGGATGTGAAATTGTCATATCAAAGGAAGTAACATTACTATAGCAGCATCTGTCTTGTTTAAGCCTTCCATTGTTATAGATTTGAGGTTTCATGATATACTTTATGCTCATAACTGATGTGGCTGGAGAATTGGTACTGAATTTATAGCATCAGCAGAACAGAAAACGTGATGTATTTTATGTGTGTCAATAAAGGAATGACCTCTTCTTGTATTACAGAGAATGGAAATTGGAAGTCAAACACCCCTTGTATTCCAAAACAGGGTCTTGAACTTTTTGTACTTTGCATTTAAATTTTGTGAGGAGGCTTGGAGTTATTAGTTAATCTATCTTCCAATACACTGGTTAATATAGCACTGAATAAACGATGCAAGTTATCAATGGATGAGGGATCAACTAATAGCTCTGCTAGTAATCAATTTAGTTTTCTTCAATAAAGTTGCATAAACCAAAAAAAAAAAAAAAGAAAAATCAAAAGAATGAAAAGGAAATAGAATAAAATGTGAATTATCTCCTTGCAAAAAGAATTGACTTGGAAAACCAACTGAGGAGAGATAATTTTAAAATTATTGAATTACCTGAAAATCATGATCACAAAAGGAGCTTAGACATCAGCTTTCAAGAAATTATCAAGGAAAACTGCCTTGATAGTCTATATCCAGAGGGTAAAATAGAAATTGAAAGAATCTACCAATCCCTTCCTGAAAGAGATCATAAAATGAAAACTCTCAGGAATATTATATCCCAATTATAGAGCTCCCAGGTCAGGATGAAAATACTTCAAGAAGACAGAAAGAAACAATTGATAGTGTGGAACCACTATCAGGATCACATACAAGGTAGCAGCTTCTACATTAAAGGAGAGGAGGGCTTGGAATATGATATTCCAGAAGACAAAGGAGCTAAGATAACAACTAAGAATCACTTACAGAGCAAAATGGAATAATCCTTCAGGGGAAAAAACTGATAGTCAATGAACTAGAGGACCTTCAAGCATTCCTGATGAAAAGACCAGAGCTGAATAGAAAATCTGACTTTCAAATACAAGATTCAAGAGAAGCATTAAAAGGTAAACAGGAAAGAGAAATCATAAGGCATCCAATAAGGTTAAATTGTTTATATTCCTACATGGGATGATGATACCTGTAACTCTTAAGACGTTTATTATCATTAGCAGGACAGTTATAATGAATATACCTAGGCACAGGTATGAACTGAATATGATGGGATGATTATCTAAAAACATAAAATTAAGTGGTGAGAAAAAGAAACACACTGGGAGGTGAAAGTAAGATGTAGAATGAGGTAAATTATCTCACATAAAAGAGGTGTGAAAGATCTGAAAGCTTTTATAGTAGATGGGAAAATAGGAGAGGTGACGGGGAATGATTGAACCTTATTCTCATCAGAATGGACTCAAAGAGTGAGTAACATACACATTCAGTTGGACATAGAAATTTATCTTATCATATAGGAAAGTGGGAGAAGAAGGGGATAGAACAAGGGCTGATAGAAGGGAGGGAAGATTAGGGGGAGGCAGTAGTCAGAAAAAAATTTTTTTTGAGGATGGACAGGGTGAAAGGAGAGAAAGAGAGGATAAACAAGGGGAGAAATAGGATGGATAATAGTAATCATACTAATAATAATCATAACGGAAAAATGTTTTACAGCTAATTTCTCTCATAGAGGTCTCATTTCTCAAACATATAGAGAACTGGGTCAAACTAATAAAAATAGAGCCATTCCCCAACTGATAAATGGTCAAAGGTGCAGTTTTTAGAAGAAATCAAAGCTATCTATAGTCATATGAAAAAATGCTCTACATCACTCTTGATTAGAGAAATGCAAATTAAAACAATTCTGAGTTACCACACCTATGACATTGGCTAATATGACAGAAAAGGAAAATAACAAATATTGGAGAGTATGTGTGAAAATTGAGAGACTAATGCATTGTTAGTGAAGTTGTGAACTAATTCAACCATTCTGGAGAACAGTTTGGAGCTATACCCAAAGGGATGTAAAATCATGCATAACCTTTGACCCAATAATAATTCTACTAGGTCTGTGTCCCAAAGAAATAAAAAAAAAGAAAAGGACCTGTATTTTTAAAAACATTTTAGCAGCTTTTTAAGTTGTGACAAAGAATTGGAAATTAAGGTTATGCCCACCAATTGGGAAATGGCTAAGCAAACTGTAGTATATGGCTGTGATGAAATACTTACTGTTTTGCAAAGATGATCAGGATGCTCTCAGAAAAACCTGGACTTACATGAACTGATACAAAGTGAAATGGGCAGAAACAGGAGGGCATTATATATAATAAAGCAATATCATATGATGATCAACTGTGAATGACTTTGCTATTCTCAGAAATAAAATGATCCAAGACAATTTGGAAGGACTAATGATGAAAAACGCTATCCATCTCCAGAGAAACAATCGATGGAGACTGAATGCAGATCAAAGCATGCTGAAAAACCAAACACAACTTTTTTTTTTCCTGGGTTTTTTTCAGTCTGTTTCACAACATGACTAATATGGAAATATGCTTTGCATGATTTGCACATATAAAATTGCTTACCTTCTCTGTGGTGGTGGAGAGGGTGGATGGGAAAGAAAGGATTTGTAATGCAAAATTTAAAAAATATTAAAAATTGTTTTTATATATAATTGGGTAAAAAATCTATAAAGGTGCTATTCTTTTAACCAATAATCTTAACTCCGCTAAAAAAAATAGTATTCCCTATTCAATAAAAAGTGTTATTCTCCAGTAGATAACAAAACATCTGCAGCAAGAAGCTGCAGATACTTACTAGTTACATTTGTTACTGTAGTGGGATTTGGTATGAGCAGCTAGGTGGCACAGTGGATAGAATGCCAGTTTTAAAGTCAGGAAAGCTCAGAAGACTGATTTTCCTGTGTTCAAATCTGGCCTCAGACATTTTTTGGCTGTGTGATCTTGTTTGTCTCATTTTCCTCATCTGTAAAACAAGCTGGAGAAGGAAATGGCAAAACACTCCAGTCTCTTTGCCAAGAAAACCCCAAATGACTGAACAGCAAAAGTGGGATTTGGTGTTGGTGGTGTCAATTGGAGGGTGGGAAGGAACTGGAGAGTTAACTTACTCAAAAATCTGTTTTACTGTTTGAAATTCCAAATAATATATAATAATACAATAGAGGTTTAAGTTATAATTAAAGTGTCTTTCTATCTAGTTTAATCTTCAGCACAAACAGCTGGAATTCTATTCCATCAGTTTAATGTATCCAGGCAAACTTTATGCCTAGGAAAATAGTATTCTGAATTGAAAGGAGATTATTTCATTTCTGCACTGGTTTTTAAAATACTTGTCACCATAAAGGAATAGCAGATTTTTTTCACAAAGTGATCCAATGTGCTGCAATTGCTCCCCCTTTTTTAGTTCTGCTTATATTTAAATGGCAGGTTGAAATTACTTCAAACTATCAATTATTTCAGACTCTCATCTCACTACAATTGAGTGCTTAATAGAAGAAAAAATTGAGGGTAAGTATATATTAACTTTCCAAAGAGAATATATAAATTTAAAAAATATGTATAATGCTGGGGTTTTTTCCTTCTCACTTCACAAAATTAATAATTTCGTTATAGAAAGAAATAATAGACCATTTTTAATGCTTTAATGCTAAAACTCATCACAGATATACTTACTCATGCATTTTTCTCCTTCCATATTCCTTCTTCTGCCCCATTTTAAGAAGAAAATAATGAAAACTGTTTTCCCTCTCATCCACATAAAAACTGTTTCCCCCCAAACCTCTCAACCACATGATTATAAACCTCCATTGAAATAGCCCTTGTTGCTTTTCTAAATTGAGAACTTTTTATCCTTGTGGGGAAAGATAAGTGCTTAAATAAAGAAATCAACCAACCTCCATGGACTGGGCACAAGGAGAGAATTATTCATTTATTTCTCTACTCACTTCCTTATATGTGTAATTATTATCTCACCCAGGTTGGGGGTATTGTTATTTCTTCTTTTTTTCTTCTACTATAAACATTTATGTACATATTGTATAACCCTCAGTAGAATATAAGCTCATTGAAGACAAAACCTACTTTTTTTTTCTTTTTTTGTAGCCCTAGGACTAATGAGCTGCTTTGCATATAGTAGATACTTAATAAATGTTTTCTAAAAACTGAATTAGAATGAATTTTTAGTAGCTGTCTGCTCCTTTTCTGTTTGGATCAAAAGTGCTTTAGCTTTAATATCAAGAGGAAAAAGAAATTCCAAGAGGAAATACCACTTTCCAATAACTTTGAAAATCTTCTCTCCCTGACACACACAGACAAATGCACATGTAGTGTTGCTAGTTTTGTGACAACTTTGAGGAAAGGGGGTGGGAATGATAGTAGCTGGCAAAATTTTATGAGTGGCATGCCAAATTGGTGGACCCTGTTCTTCTAGTATATGGAGACATGATCTGTGGCAGGAAAGTATGTGTGTTAAGTAAGGGTTGAGTTAAGGGTGAACAGTATTGTAGGTGACTGTGACTTAAATACGAAGTTGGGATGAGAGTGTAACAGGTGTAACAGTTATGACTGTCCCATCTATCACTGAAAATTGGCTATTGTAACACAGGTTACTAACTGCCATTTTAGATTTTAATTCAGATTAATTTTGCAAGTGATTATCTTGTGACTGGGGATTAGGTAAATAAGTAAATTAAAATTTAAAAACAATTATGTGAAAGATAAATTAAGGATGAAAATGGTAGGGATAGACCATTCTGTCTGATTTCAGATAGAAACTACTGAAAGGAAGGATAAAAGAGGATTTCCATATCATATCATATCGCATCGCATCACATAGTATAGTATCACATACTTAGCAAAGGTTCCCTACAATATGATTCAGGCCCAGGCCCCCTTCCCTCCTGCAACAGTGATTCATTTTCCTTAATAATAGATAAAGTTATCCCTGGGACCTGATTGGCAGTTTCTCTGATAGCCAAACATGCTTCCATTAGGAGGCAGGGGAGATCATTCTGCCAAACCTGAAGCTAAATACCACTGTATCCTTCTTACATATCCTTACTGAGCCTTTTGTTAACTGTTCAGTGGCTTATGAGTGCTTCATTTGCTCCCTAAATGTAACTTGAACTAAGAGAGTACTAGCATCTGACCTACCTTTAATATCCTGTCTTATGCTATCCCATCTTATATAAAGAGCTGAAAGACATCTAAGATGCCAGGTAGTACAACCCACTCATTTTAGAAATGAGGAAAATGAGGCTTAAGGAGGTTAGTGACTTGCTCAAGGTCATAGAGGTAATGTTGTAGGGGGATTTATTCAAGTGTAAAGGACATTGCAAATCCAGAGTAAACTAGGAAGTGGAAACTGGGAGGAAAATAAGAAATCAGAGGGCATAACATGACCATTTGCAACCAAGTTGTAGTCCCCTTCTCCTAGGTCTGACATGAGATAGTAACTTCTCTTATACCTTCAAGACAAACAAATGGAGCTTTTTGATGCTGAGATGAGCAGTCAAATCAGCAATATGAAGAAAGTTACTTGGAGAGATAGTTAATGACTATTAGTAATCTAGGATACATAAGTATAGTAAAAAATTATGATCATACCAAAATTACTCCATAGATTTAGTGCTATTTACATTCATTTGGAGAATCTGAGTAGTTTCTATCTGAAATCAGAAGAACATTAAGTGTATAATGAAAAAAATAGAATGGGGAGGGTTGTTGCTACTAGGTATAAAAATACAAAATAGTATCAAAACTATCTGGTACTGGATTAAAAATAGAAAATTAAAAAAGTGATAGACCAAAAGTAAGACACAGAAACAAATTGCACAGGTCTAACATATAATAAACTCTATAATTAAGGTCTAACAAATTTCTGAAGAGAAAAAAAAATTCTACAAGAACTGTTAACAAACCAAGAAGTTGTCTGATAAAAAAGAGGTTTAGATAAGTAACTTATGCCTCATTCCACAAAAATTTCCAAAGAGATAAAGAATCTAAAGACAAAATCTATACCATAAAAACAGCTTAATTGAGAATGGAAGAGTTTGTGCTTTATAACTGTGGAAAATTCATTGTCAGATTGGTATAAGAAGAAGTTGTGAGAGGCAAAAAAATCTCCTCAATTACATAAATTTAAAATTTTTGTACAAACAAAATCAGTGCAACAATAATCAGAAGAAAAATATGGACTATGAAAGAAAATTCTTTTCATCAAATAACTGATTAAATTCTGACACCTAGTCAATAAATCAACCAACAAGCATTTTTAAGTGCCCACTATGTTTCAGGTACTGTTGTAGGTAATGAGAGTACAAAGAAGAAAATAGCCTCTTCTCTATCAGTGGAGCTAACATGTACAAAAACAAGTATATACAAATTAAAGGCAAGATAAATTTCTTGGAATGAAGACTCTAATAGGAGAAATCAAGAAAGATTTCATATAGTCAGTGTTACATAAGCAGAGATTTGAAATGAACAAGGAATTCTTTGAGGCAGAGTGTGTTCCAGGAATAGGGGACAGCCAGTGCAAAAACAAAGAGAGAGATAATATGGTATTGTATAATGAATAATGCCCAAAGAGACTTAATATTCAAGACTAAGAACACTACCTAAGAGATAGTCAATGGAGATGAAGAGTTTTAAAAAAAAAAGTGCAAACCATCGATATGCTTCATGAGAAATATATTCAAAATCACTAATAAGCGGAGAAATATAAATTAAAATAATCCTGAAGCATAACCTCATACCAATTATTCTAACAACAACAGTAAAACTGAGTCAATAGTCTGTTGAATGGGCTGTATGAGAAGACAGACACAATAATTCATTATAGGTATATTTGTGAGACAGTGTGAATATTCTGTAAATCAGGTTGCAATTGTGTCAGAAGTTACTAAATTGTTTATACTTTTTGACTCATTCTGTAAGTAGGACTATATGCTAAGAAGGATATTCAAAGTAAGGAAAAATGGTGTTTACAAAATGTTACTAATAGCATTTTTTGTCATTAAAAAGCTAGGAGTAAATATATATGCATAATTATTTGGAAATAGCTGAAGAAATTTTATTATATAACCCTAAAGAAATATTACTATGCCATGAGAAATGAATATGAAAAATTAGAGAGACATGGGAAGACTCACATTAAGAGATTTAATGTGGAGAAAGCATATTCTGAATAATAATAGAATGCATAATGAGTACAATAACATAAATAAAACCAACATGGAGAAGGAGAAAAAATTCTAGTTAGATGCAAGTCAATATTAGTATCATATTGTCAAAATCAACGAGGATAGTTTTCCCTTCTTTTAAGAGGTAATGGACTTTTTCAAGGAAGGTAGTTCTTAAAGGTTTGGGGAATATTTTCTTTGGTTGAAAAGCATTTACTGTGTCTAATAAAGTTTATTAATTAATTTAAAATATATTGAATGAGTCTTTACATTTGTCAACTCACTACAGGATAACTAGATTAGACTTAGCTTTAATTGCATTAATCTGGTCCTGCAAGTTGGCAACACAGTTTGTAGCCTCTCTACTAAACCCCTCACCAAACTTCCTACCTCTCTATTACCTTCATCTGCTTTATTACACCAAAACAACTGAAGACACTAAAAGTTTCCTATAATGTCAACATATCTGCCTCTTTGGTCTTAGTTTCTAGCTCAGGTATGCAGAACAACATGGGTTAACAGAAAGAATATTAGACTAGGAGTATTCCTGTTTTACAATCCCTACTCTGCAGATTTTTTTCTGAACTAATCATGTGTCCTTGGACAAGTAACTCAATCTCTTTGGGCCTCATTTTTCTCACCTCTAAAATATTGGACAAGGTGACTTAGTGGAAAGCTAACTGGATGAAGAATCAGAAGATCTGGGCATTGAATTTTTGTGTAGCCATGGACCAGCTGTATGCCCTTGAGAAGTTATTTCATCAAACCTCAATCCTCTCACCTATAAATTTGAATAATGATATTTTTACTATGTACTTCTCAAAGTCCATAGAATTTTGAAAGTGGATTGATCTTTAGAGATCCTTTAGTCCAGCTTTCTAGTCCTTCCCCTACCCACCAGTTTTAGAATCGAGAAAACTGAGCATCAAAGAAGTTAAGGGACTTGCTCAAGATCACATTACCTGTCAGTGGCAGACCCTGATTAGAATCCAGGACTTCACTGATACATTCTTCAGCAGCAAGATCATTTAATCTTTTCACAACCTCACGGGTTATTGCCTCCAGAAATATCGCCAACTAATGGGAATTTCTAGTTATGAACCTCTCCAAAATTAGCTAGGCTGGGCAGTCCTTGAAAGCCAGCATATAATGACAACAACTACCACCACCACTACTACTACTATTGCTATTTATATAGTACTTCAAAGTTTACAAATTTATTTACAAATGTTATCACCTTCTCTCCTCACAACAACCCTGGGAGGTAGGTGCAATAGTATCATTCCCATTTTATACAGGCACACAAAAAATGAAGCAGACAGAGTCCAAGTCACTTGTCCAGGATCACACACAAGAAAATGAATTTTGAGATTTATATGTGTGCATATATATATTTACATATGTGGCTATATGTCATACACTTTTTTATTTTGTTTTTGGAAGTACTCAGGTTTAAGTGAGTTGTGGCGGGTCACACAGTGTCTCAGGCTGCATTTGAACTCAGGTCCTCCTGACTCCAGGGCTGATGCCCTAGCCATTGTGTCACCCAGCTGTCTCGATACATATACATACATACATATATACATATACACACATATACATAATCTCTCTCTCTCTCTCTCTCTCTCTCTCTCTCTCTCTCTCTCTCTATATATATATATATATATATATATCTCCTTAAAAAGAAGAGCAAATTGTACACAATAGAGATTCCTAGTATTATATATGGCCCTTCCCCCCCTCATTCCTATATGTGTATGGAAATGCTCATTTTATTTAGTATGTGTTAAGTTCAGAAAAGGATAAAAAAGTGTAAGTGGGGACAAAGCTCTATGAGCATTTACATAACCATATACATAAGAGAGATGTAGAGTTTATTGGTAGTTTTATGCATATGAGCATATACATGAGATGTAGATTCTATTGCCAGCTTCCACTAGAAAATTTTATATAAATGTTAGCTATCTTTGAGGCCCTGACGAGATTTAATATTCTGTGAATTTTTTCTTTGAGGAGCTGTCCAGCATTGAATGGGAAGGGCAGAGAACTGTTTTTTGCCTACCAAATCATGCCACACAGTCAATTGCCTATTTTCCCAATACCTATTTGCGACTCTTCTTGTTAGAATGAACTGGTACATTATAAAGGGATGGGACATATTGCTTATAGATAGCATTCCCCCCTAAGGAATTCTTCAACAAGAATTCTGACATCATGTCACTATATGCCAATTTAAATAGGCCTTGGTTATCATTTGAAACAGAGCATTTTTAAAACTTATCTCTAGGATAAATTGAAAGAAAATAGTTTGAGCTGGAGCCTCAGTAGATAACTGTATAGCTATATACTAAAATATAGTCATACAGTAACGTTACTACTTTTTGTAGGAAGCTAGTGGACAAAGTTTATACAAATAAGTGCATTTTATTATTCCATAGAACACATGCTCTTTCCCACCTTTTCCAAAGAAATTAGCTATTTTTAATATTACCATCTTAATCCTGAACCAATTCTGTCTGTAGCAGAACCATATCAGAATGGGGAGAACAAAACCAAAATGTTTTAGCTTAAGGGGTTAGTTCTTCACTAGATATAGCATGTGTGTAAAAAATAGATTTCTGTACTGTCCCTAGAGCACTCTTCCACATTACAGTGGGTTCCACTTCATTACCCAGTTATTTTGTGCCTTCCCAGGATATTAGTCCAATCATAGTCTTGTCTCTTGTTTTTCCAACTGATCTGTATATCACTAATTGCTTTACAGTTACACAGATTTGGACTAAACTGCTTTTTATAACTTTTCTTGCTCTGGGTTTGGGATCAATTTCTATAGAAATGTGTTAGTATAAGACAGATGGCCTAAAAGAGTGAATAGAGCTCTAGCCTCACAGTCTGTAACACCTGGGATCATGCCCTATATCTGACCCAGAATTATAGAATTAGAGAGTAGTAAAAGAACTGAGCAGCCATTACCTTCAACACAATCACTAAAAGAAGGTCCATTCTAACATACCCAAGTAGTTGCTCAGTTTCTGCTTGAAGATCTCTAAGGCGGGGGAGCCTACCACTTCTCAACAAAGCCTATTATAGCATTAGATATCTTTAATTGTTAAGGAAGGGTTTTTATTTTTAATTTCCTGACATCAAGCCTAAATTGGCTTTTTTTTTTTTTTGGTAACTTCTTCCTATGACTTCATTTTCTACCCCCTGAGGACAAACAGAACACATCAATCCCCTCTTCCACATGACAATCCTTTAGATACTTGAAAACAACTGTCATGTCACTCATGACTCTTATCTTCTCCAGGCTAAATGAGCCCAGTTCCTTCAATTGATTTTTAAACAATATGGACTCAAGGCTTTTCATCATCCTGGTTACTTTCCTTTGAACACTTTGCAGTGTTATCCATGTTCTTTTTAAACTGTGCTTCCAAGAACTGAACATAACACTCCAGATGCACTCTGACAAGGGTAGGGTGCAGTGTAGAAATCTTTTCCCATTTCCTAAAAGCTATTGCCTTCTTCATGCAGCCCAAGTTTTTCCTTAACTTTCTGGCTGCCATAGCACTCTGCTAACATAAGTTGCTGACTAACCAAATCTTCCCTATCATGCACTTGTGTAGTCGACTTTTTTGTACTTACGTGGGAAACTTTACATGTATTCCTCTTTAATTTCATTTTATTAGATTCAGTTCAATGCTCTAGTCTGTCAAGGTCTTTTTAGATACTGAACTCCATCATCCAGTGTGCTAATTTTCCCTCCTAGCTTTGTGTCATCTTCAAATTGCCATCTTTGCCTTTAAAGAAGTCAGTGACAAAATGTTAAACAGTAGAAAACCATGCATATATCCCTTGGTTACTCCACTAGGGACCTTTTGCCATGTTGATATCAAACCATTAATAATTATTCTTTGGGGACACTGTTTTCAGATGTTTCTCTTTTCCCAGTAACAGTTCAGAATGGATAGTTACATATGGCAAACCTGGAAATGTTCCTTTTTTCCATTTTCAGATTTGAAATACCACCGCGCAAAACTTATATGACTATATGGGATGGGGGTAGATGGGGCAGGGGAAACCTTTTGTGCAATGACAAATATATTTTGACTGATTAAATGATTAAAAAAAAAACAATTACTTTTTGGGTCTGGCCATCCAAGCAGTTTTGAATCCATCTAATTGTCTTCTCACCAAATCTCTAGCTCTCTATACTAGCTGTGTTATGATGGGTAAATTTCTTGACTTCTCAAAGCCTCAGGCATGGAGTTCCCAACACATTTGAAATCACAAGTCCAAAATCCTCTCCATGTCCACTGCCTCTCCCTTTAAAAAAAGTAAAGAAAAAAAAAACCCAGTAAATCTCTCTAGTTGTAAAGACAAGGCAAAGGCAGTGGTAGTCCATGGTATAATTGGAAGCTTCCATCCTAAAGATTTTCAAAGATGAGAATTCTCTAGGAACTTTGGAGTATAGCATAAGTCAAAGAATTGGTTGTTAGAGATGGGGAGCAGGTGTTATCTTTCAGCTTGAATGAAATGTCCAAGAAGAAAGGTGGCAAACGCTGGTTTTATAATCAATGGATAAACATACATGTCAAGCACTGTACTAAAGTCAGAAGAGAAGGAAAAACTACACAAATTCTGTAAAGGACATATGTCCTGTTGGCCAAGCCCTTAGTCTGGAAAGATCTGATGGCTAGATGTGGAGTGTTGATGCTATTATCTGGCTGTCTTGGTTAAACAGGTAACTACTGCAAGCTTTGTGAACTGTGTTCTCCAACTGAGTAAGGTGCTCTATAAGGTTAATATTTAGCACTCTATCACAATTCCCATTTACACAGTACTTTGAGGATTGCAGTGTGCTTTCCTTACAACAACCCAGGTGGACACAGAGTGCTAGTATAGTATAAGTGGTGTTGATATGCAATTTTACAGATGAAAAAACTGAGCTCCCTGAGGGGTTAAGCAACTTTTTATGATCACACAGCTAGTAAATAATTAAGACTAAATCCAGGTTTTATGATGCCAAGTCTAAGATAATTTCATTGAATCATGTTGCCTTTTAGGTAGGGGCTCTATTCTTGCCTCTGCCGCAAACTAGCCAGGAGAATTTGGACAAATCACTTCCCCAGAAACCAGAACTGAAAGACCTTGGAGGTTATCTAGCATGGGCCCTCTATTTTACAGATGAGGGCACTGAAGCCTGGAGATGTTAAAGCAGCAGTTTTCAACCCGTGGGTTATGTTCAATTTGTAACAATGAAAATACATCCTGCAAATCAGATATTTATATTACTATCCATAACAGTAGCAAAATTACAGTTATGAAGTAGCAACAAAAATAATTTCATGGTTGGGGGTCACCACAGCATGAGGAACTGTATCAAAGAGTCATGGCATTAGGAAGGTTGAGAACCACTGTGTTAAAGAGACTGGCCCAAATCAAGCAGCTGATTCATGATAGAGTCATTACTCCAAGTCCTTTGGATTCCAACTCTAGTCTCAAACTTTAGACACTACCATCAAAATCACAAATAGTGCATCTTCTGGACTTCACTTATAATTTGTGAAATGGGGCTGGATTCAAAGGTTCTCAAACTTATCTGTTCTACTGCCTCCTTTAAAAAAAAATTACTCAATGCATTCCTGGAAATCTATTTCCTTTAACCCTTTAAAGTAGTGGTTGTTGTTGTTTTGAAATTTGTGTCGTTAAAATAAAACAAAGCTAACCACCCAATAAATCCAGCACCACCCTGTATCAGCAAGCACCCTA
>CM053588.1:156995383-157015291 GCA_028646515.1 Pseudochirops corinnae | reverse complement strand
GTCTGACCATTCCATCAGTTACCTATTCAGTTACCAGAGAGGGAAGCACCAACTTCTGGGTTTTTCACAGCCGGGGGGCTCAACAGCTGCCCAGAGTCTCTTCTGGCCAAATCACACAACTCTTCTCAAAGTGAGCCCCAAACCAAAACCTCACATCAGGGTGTATATATAGCCTTCTCCTGGCTTGGAGAATGTCACAGCCCTCTGGACCCACTGCCCAATCACAAAGCTACAAGACAAGGGCATTCCTGAAAAACAAGCCTGGCGCCACAGGCTGCACGTGACCACATTTAGCCTATTAGAGAACAGAGTATACTTTCAAAACTGGGAAGGTTCTCAGAGTCACGTAGCCACTTTAGCAAAGGGCCTAGGGGCAGGGAAGATCTTCAGATTTCCATGACACACCCCCAGTATCAATGTAGTATTTACAGCACCCACAATCATGATCAATACTGTCACTATAAATATCACATGATGTTTGATTGCAAAATATACCAGATTCTCCAGGTAGAGGACAGAACTGAAACATTTATTTAGACACCAGGAAACTGAATCCCAGAACCAGTAAGCAGATTCCATCATAGTACCAAAGATATTCAGAAGCCATAATGACACTGAGTGCCACAGCATCTTTCAGCCTTCCCGTAAACCAATATAAGATCAATATTTACTCATAAACCTCTCTGTCTCATTAATGAGCATCCTCTCTTCCTCATTATCTCCCTACCTGTGACCAGCTTCCAGTAGGTTAGGCTTCCCTTCAGCAAACTCCTCCCACAACAGGCTCCATGTGATTACATTCAGCCTATTAGGGGGCAGAGTTTACTTTCAAAGCAGGGGAGGTCTTCAAATTCCCTCCTAGGTCTATTAAGGGGCAGGGAAGATCTTCAAATTCCCACTCTCAAATGTCCCTCCCAGGGGACAGTCTTGCCTAGTTTGGGAACCTATTGACTGTCTACTTAAATTAACATATCAAATCCCTCTCCAAGAAACTGAATGAAATACAATGCAAGCCTAATGCCTAAGTTAACTAAATAGATTAAACATTAAGTGATTTCCTCTTGAAACAATACCCCAGTAGTCTGAAAATGTTCATACTGCTTGACCTGGAAAACCTCTTCTAAGTTTAAATTTATTACCATCTCTGCCTACCACATTGGACCAAGAAATGTTTTTGTGGGAACCATTTTGAAAGTAGATATTGACATCATTATTTGTGAATTTATTTCCTGCCTGATCTGATCTTTTTCTTTCAGAATATAGATTCATTTGCTACAACTCTCCACTATTTATTCTTCATGTAACTCTGGACAAATCACTTTGTTTCTCTGGGTCTTGCCTACCTACTCTACAAAACAAGAGATTTTGGAAAAAAAATGAAATTCACATGACAAATTTATTATTATATTTATTTTTCAGAATTCATTGATTTATTTTGAGTTTTCGACTTTCATTTCTGTAATATTTTGAGTTCCAAATTTTTTCTCCTTCTCCCCCTTCCTCCCACCTCAAGAAGGCATGTAATTTAATATATTTCTATCATGAGTCTTTTGGAGTTGTTTTAGATCCTTGCATTGCTAAAAAGAGGTAAGTCTATCAAAGTTAGTCATTGCATAATGTGGCTGTTACTATGTATAGTGTTTTCCTGGTTCTGCTCAATTCACTCAGCATCAGTGCATTCAAGTCTTTCTAGGTTTTTCTGAAGTCTACCAGCTCATCATTTTTTAGAGTACAATAGTATTCTATTACATTCATATTCCACAACTTCTTCAGCCATTCCCCAACTGATGGGCATTTGTTCCATTTCTAATTCTTTGCCATTACTAAACTAGTTGCTATAAATATTTTGGAAATATAGATCTTTTCCCCATTTGTATTTGGAATATAGACCTAGAAGTGGTATTGCTGGGGCAGCTAGGTGGCATGGTGAATAGAGCACTGGCCCTGGAGTCAGGAGGACCTGAGTTGAAATCCAGAAACAGACACTTAAAACTTATTAGCCATGTGACCTTGGGCAAGTCACTTAACCCCAATTACCCTGCCCTCCCCCCTCCAAAAAAACAAAAACAAAAGTAATATTTCTGGGTCAAAGGCTATGTAGATTTTCATCGCCCTTTGGGCATACATTCAAATTGCTCTCCAAAATGGTTGAATCAATTCACAACTCCACCAACAATGCATTAGTGTTCCAATTTTTCCATATCTTCTCCAGTATTCATTATTTTCCTGTTTTGTCATGTTAGCCAACTGAATAGGTGTGATGTGGTACCTCAGAGTTGTTTTGATTTGCATTTCTCTACTCAATAGTGATTTAGAGCATTTTTTATATGACTGTAGATAGCTTTAATATCTTTCTCTGAGAACTGTCTGTTCATTTCCTTTCACCACTTATCAATTGGGCAATGATGTATTCTTATAAATTTGACTCGGTTCTCTATGTGTATTTTAGAAATAAGGCTTTTATCAGAGATATTGTTTGCAAAAATTCTTTCCCAATTTTCTGCTTCTCTCCTAATCTTGGCTTTCTTTATGCTAACAGCTTTTCAATTAATGTAATCAAAATGATTCATTTTGCATTTCATATTGTTCTCTATCTCTTGTTTGGTCATAAATTCTTCCATTATCCATAAATCTTATAGGTAAACTATTCCTTGCTCTTACAGTTTGCTTACAGTATCAGCCTTTCTGTTGGTCTATGCCTAGTTTCTGCCATATGATTTTCCAGTTTTTCCAGCAGTTTTTGTCAAATAGTGAGAACTTATCCCAGAAGCTGGGATCTTTGGGTTTACCAAACAGTAGATCACTATAGTCATTGACTGCTGCGCCTTGTGTATCTAACCTATCCCACTGATTCATCATTTTATTTCTAAGCCAATATCAAGTACTGCTTTATAATATACTTTAAGATCTAGTATGGCTAGGTTACCTTCTCTAGCATTTCTTTTCATTAATTCCCTTGCTATTCTGGAGCTCTTTTTGTTCCAGATGAATTTTGTTATTATTTTTTCTAGCTCTATAAAATAATTTTGGTAGTTTGACTGTTATGGCGCTGAAAAAGTAAATTAATTTAAGTAGAATTTTCAGTTTTATTATATTAGCTTGGGTTACTCATGAGCAATTGATGTTTCTACAATTATTTAGATGTGACTTTATTTATGTGTGAAGTGTTTTGTAATTGTGTTCATATTGTTCTTGTGTTTATTTTGGCAGGTGGACTCACAAATATTTTATAAAGTCGACAGTAATTTTAAATGGAACTTCTCTTTCTATCTCTTGCTATTGGGTTTTGTTAGTAATATATAGAAATGCCAATGATTTAACGTAGAAGCTGCAAAGTCCTGTGTAATCCTGACTATGCTTCCATGATATTTGAATTGTTTCTTTCTGACCGCTTGCAGTATTTTCTCCTTGACTTGATAATTCTGGAATTTGGGTACCATGATGCTTTGCATTTTCAATTTGGGATCTCTTTCAGGAAGTGATCAGTAGATTCTTTTGATAACTATTTTACCCTCTGGTTCTAGGACTTGAGGGCAGTTTTCCTTGATGATTTCTTAAAAATGCTATCCAGGCTCTATAGTTCTCAGGTAGAACAATAATTCTTAAATTATCTCTTTGGGATCTATTTTCAAGGTCAGTTGTTTTTCCACTGAGGTATTTTATGTTTTCTTCTATTTTTTTCTTTTTTCTGATTTTGTTTGACTGATTCCTGATGTCTCATAGAATCATTAGCTTTCACTTGCCCAAATATATTTTTAATGTATTATTTTCTTCAGTTAGTTTTCTACTTTCTAAGGAGTTGTTTTCTTCAGTGTAATTTTTTTTTTCCATTTTGTCAATTGTATTTTAAAATTTTTCTCCTACCTCTCTTATTGACTTTTAAAATCCTTCTTGAGTTCTTCCAAGAAAGCTTTTTGGACTTGAGAACAGTTCATATTCCCCTTGAAGATTCTGTGTATGGACATGTTTACAATGTTTTTCTTTCCTGAATTTGTGTTTTGATCTTCCCTGTCAGCAAGACACTTCTCCGGGGTCATTATTTTTATTTGTTGCTTTTTGCTCACATTGTTTGCCTTTTTTTCTGGCTTTTAAAGTTGATCTCTGCTTCTGAGGCACAGGATGTTCCAGGCTTCTTGTTTTGATGACTAGGAACCTGGTTACTGGTTTTGTGCTGGGGCCTCAGGTGCTAGCAGCTGGAAGCTGGTAACTTACCTGCTACTGAGCTGGAGTTGGTGGTATTGGGTGTGTGCCTGATGTTGGTGCTTGCCTGCTCCACCACCCTGGGACTCAGGATCTTCCACTGGTGCACTGAGGTAGGGTTTGCCATTGGCTTCCTGGGATGCTTCCCATCCTGTACTGGCCTACTTCAGCCAGAGTAAGAGAGACTTTTCCCTTAATCCCTCTAGCCTCCTGAGCTAAAAGGCTGCTACATCTCTCTTTCTGCTGTCTCCAGTACTTCAGGATTTTTTCTGAGGCAACATTCTCTTTTTTTTAAGGCCAATAAAGGAGGGTGAGAGCTACTTACTGCTTATTCCTCCATTCTTGCTCCTCAATTTATTGTATATTTAAGAGTAATAGCAAGTTGTACATAATAGATTTGCAATTTCAAGTGCAATCATGTTTTTATTATGCCATGTTAAGGAAATCCTTGTTTTATTTTATAAATTAAAACCAAAATAAATTTAAAACTGCAAGTTTCAGTTATCTGCAAAATTTTCCACTTGATTTTATTGTAATATCCCAACTATGCATGATAATTGATGTATCATTATACATCATGAAGTAATGGAAAGAGCATTGTACCTGGAGTCAGAAGACCTTACTCTAATCCTCAGATCTGACACAACTATGCGACAATAGGAAGTATTTCTTCTCTGAGTCTCAGTTTTCTCATCTATAAAACGGGGACAATAATATCTTACACGGTTGCTGTGAAAAATGGATAGTATTCTGATCCTACATTTTAAAGTCTCATATAAACATAAACTGTGATGATGATGATGATATAATTTTATGGATTAAAAAATCATGTCATGGAGAACATTACTTTTATGTGTGCTAAAAGTCACTAAAGAAATCAACTGGGACTATATCTTTGACTTCATAAAGTTTTAAGCATGGTTTAGTAAACAAGGATAATCCTTAACCTCTCTTTTATAAGTCTGAAGGTAGCACAGATAATTGCCAGAGAGAATATTTGGAAAAAGCATAAAAATATTCCTGACTAGCTTTGAAATAAATGATTTTTATAAATATTTACACTCAAACAGTTTAAAAATAATGTTTTATCTAAATTTTCAAGGAAGGATCTTTTAATTCTGTGCTTGTGGCTTTCATACAGAACTCTCTCTGATATAGCAGACTTTTAATTTAGGATTTTACCTGTGCTTTTGAGCAATTGGAGTCATTTTGTTTCAAATTCATTTAGATAATTTGGGCAGTTGACATTAGGCTTGAATCTTATTTTGTCTAATTTCTTGGAGAGTGGTTTGATCTGTTACTTTCATTAATTTCATTGTGTTCACTGACCTTTAAAGTTTGCTTTTCATTAGCCAGAATTATTCCAATAAGAAGGTATAAAAGGTTATAATCACGCTACATATGGTAGTTATGCTTTATTTAAGAGTTGGACAAGAATGAAAACAACTATAGGTCTGGAGTAGAGTCAGAGGTACTTGGAGACTGTGTCTACACAATATTCCACCCATCCATCCATTCATCTATCTAATGATTATTTACTGAACATTTACTATGTGCTCAGCAACGTATTAATTTCATGAGAACTACAGAAGAAATCTCCTTGTCTTCAAGGAGGTTACAATCTATCTTGAAAGACAAAATTAGCACACAGGCATCATTAAAAAAATAATTGCTTAACTGTGTGATACTGACTATAATTGCAAAAAGGTTTTGGAATAGTGAAAAATCTGTGTGAGTTAAAAAGGTTGGACAATTCAAGATAGAGGACTAGAACTTTTTTTGGACGGGATATTGAGGAGTGGTGAGGAAGAAGAGAATTGCAGAAGAGGAGCAATTTAAGTAAAGTATTTGAAGATGACTGGAATAGACAGGTTTGAGGGGTGGGGTGTAGGTGGAGAGAGAGCTCCAGGAGTTCACACTATAACATCTGGAGATCTAGTGAAGAGATTGGTAATGCTAGCCTAGAGGGGGGAAAAAAAAAGGACTTAGGAGGCACACAGTAGAAGTCATCTAGTACTTCTAATATTTGAAGGACTATCTCATAGATGAAGGATTATACTTGTTCTGTTTGGACCCAGAATGCAGAACTAGAAGCAAATAGTGAAAGCCACAGAGAGATGGATTTAGGCTTGATGTAAGGAAAAATTTCTCAACAATTAGAATCAACATAAAGTCACTTGGGCCGGGGGCATATGACTCTCTCCAAGTCTTCCAGCAACAACTGAAGTCATATTGTAGAGGGCCTCTTGTTTAGGTAGTGGACCTGAATCAGATTTCTTTTAGCTCTGAGAGTATAATTTGAGACTTTTGGGGGATAGTTTATTTTATAATCATGATCCATAACATTAATTCTATAGAAAATTGGATTCGATTCTAAAAAATGGATGCTAGAAACATTTTTATTAATTTTGAGGAAAAGAAAAGCATGACCAGAAGGAACCCAATTCAGTATGATCTAATAAACATTTTAAAAGTATCTACTATGTGCAAGACATTCTGCTATCCAGAAGTGGTAAATTGAGTCACATACCTAGAAAATTCAGGTACTGCTCACATTTTATTTTAGCATTTCAAACTGAATTACATAGATGGCAAATATATTATAACAGTAATAGACACTTTTAATTTTATTTTGTGGCCAAAATACAAATTCAAGTAAAAAGATAGTATGCAATGTTTCCTATCAGAAAGTTATACAATATTTTTTTAATTGGGGGGAGGTAAGGGAATAGTATTTGGATCTGTTATTTCATTGGTAAGGAGAACTCCCTGTGTGTAAACTCTTCACAAATGCAGATTGTCTCTTCCTCTGTAACTTATAGTTTTATTTTTTTTAACCTTTTGTTTATTTTTAGTTTACATCATTCATTTCCATGAAATTTTGAGTTACAGATTTTCTCCCCATCTTTCCCCTACCCACCACCCCAAAAGAGCAATCCCACTGTATACCCCCTCCCCCAATCTGCTCTCTCCTATATCCTCCCCCATTACCCCTCTGACTTTCCAGTAGGGCAAGATCGATCTCCCTACCCCAGTACCTTTGTATCTTATTTTCTGGTTGCATGTAAATAATAATAATGATAATAATATATATGTATAGATCTATATATTTTTAATATTTGATTTTAGAACTTTAAATTCTAGATTGTTTCCCTTCCTCCCTCGTCACCCACCCCCATTGGAAAGACAAGCAATTAAATACAGGTCATACCTGTGTAGTTACTCAGAATGTCTCCACAATGGACGTATTGTGTAAGACTGACTATATTTACCTCCTTCCTATTCCACCCCTACTTGTTCTATTCTTTACTTTGTCCCTGACCCTTAACAGAAGTGTGTGCTTCTAACAACCCTCCCCCCCAACTTGCTTTCCCCCCTATCCTCTGTCCATCTTTGGATGGGGAGAAAATTTGTAACTCAAAATCTCATGGAAATAAATGATGTAAACTAAACATAAACAAAAATTTAAAGAAAAAAAAACAACCATGAAAAAAAAGAAGCTGCTAGATCCTGGGTTATCCTGATTGTGTTTCCACAGTATTCAAATTGTTTCTTCTTGGAAGCTTGTAATATTTTCTTCTTGATCTGGGAACTCCAGAACCTGTTTATAACATTCCTAGGAGTTTTCTTTTGGGGATCTTTCTCAACAGGTGATCAGTGAATTCTTTCAAGTTCTATTTTGCCCTCTACTTCTAAAATACCAGGGAAATTTTCCTTGAGAATTTCTTGGTTTTGGCTCCCTGCATGCTGTGATGAACCCTTCCTGTCTTGTCTGCCGGGCTGCCTTCAGTGGGAGCTTTGTTTCTCTGTACTTTTGTGAGTTCTGGAGCCTTAAAATTTGTTTAGAGTCATATTTTATAGGTGTTTGAGGTGGTTATTGGGGGAGCTCATGGAGTTTTCTTGCTTCAGTGATGCCATCTTGGCTCCACCCCCTTATAACTTACAGTTTTAGTGATTTGTCTGGGGATGCTGGGTCAGAAGCATGACTTGAATCTGTGTCTTTCTTACTCAAAGCCCAGCCCTCTATCTTTGAATTTTGAAAGGAATGCTGATTTTCATTCTACAAATCGACATCTAGAAATGTCGTGGTATGAATCAATAAGAATATAGACTCTAAAGTCAAAGTACCCAGGTCAAAGTATCAGTTTTGACAATGATAATGTGTCAACCTTGGGCAAATCACCAAACCTCCCTAGCAAGCAGTTTTCTCATCTGGAAAATGAAGAGACTGGACTGGAGATTGAACAAAGACCTCTTCTATCTCTAATCTGTCTTTTTCCAATTATGGATAAATTACATTTAGATTTTTTAGACATTGAATTCTACTTCCAACATATATAATGAAATCAGCTCAAAGTTTTTCTAAATATACTTTAAGATGAATATCTAATGGATTAAAGAAATAGTAAATTGTATTTTCTCCTGAGTTGAGGGAATATTCATCCCTTTTTTCTACTTTTCTCTTTGTATTATTGATTCATATTTAAATTTTCCAAGGGTCATAATAGTCTGACATGGAAAAGCCTGTCACCATGCAATTCTTCATGTTCTGTTATGCATTTCATATAGGCATTCCCAGCAAAACAGCATCCAGCTAACAAATATAATTTCCTTCATAATTTTGAAGCAATTCAGGAGAGTGAGGGTCCCAGCTATTTGCCACACACTTTGTAGAAAATGCAAAAAGACAGAATTATCATTAAAAAAGCAAAATCCATGGAGCAACAATTTTAGAATGAACAAAAAAATTAAACTGGATCGTTTCTAACAAAGGGATTCAGGAAGCAATCTTTTAGTGTAATTTTCTGTTTTGGGCTAAACGACAATTTCTCTCTTCAAATGCATTGATGAATTCAGTACTCATTAAATTTCATTGTTTTTTTTTTTTATCCCTCCTCCCCCTTGCACTCAGTTAGATGGCAAAACAGAATTTTATCACAACCCATTCCTCCCAAGTACCTGAGATAAGTAAGTGCCCACAAATCAGTTCTATATGAGACATGACAGATAACATTATAAAAGACTAAGTAATGTTGTTCAAAATAACAATTTCATCTACATTTTTTTCAAGTTGAAATCTCCTAGAAAATGCCAGTACTACCTAAAACATGAATTTATTTTTTTTTTTCTTTGAGAAGGACTGCACTAAAAAACTGCAGAATAAAACAAAATGTAGGGAGGTCAACATTTGGAGCAGTCACAATAGAAAAAGCCTATGCATTAAGCAAAATATGTGTATACTTACAGAATGTATAAATCATATAAAGCTGTCCTCCTGAAGAAATATATTTGCATGTTAGAAGTGCTAAAAGGCATAACTCATTTTCTCTCCACTCAATATGGGACTTTGCACTTAATTTACAACACTTTTTGGAGGTAATCTATGATGTAAGAAGCAGGAATTGCCAGAAAATTAACTACTCATCCAATTTCAAGAAACTTAAATGTTTTTTCATGCACTTATTTTTCATCACAGCATGGGACAGTAACAAGAGCATTGCCACTAGGGTCAGAGAACATGAATTAAAATCCCATCTCTGATATTTACTATACATATGACCTGTGTGACAAGTCACTCAGTCTCCCTGAGCCTAGGATTCTTCATCTGTCAAAGGAGGGGTCTGATCTAGATGTACTTTGAACTCTAGACCAATTCTAGGTGTATGGTCCTATGCTCAACTGAGGTTCTGAGTTAAGCAATACAATGGTAAGATAGTGTGTTAGAGTGGAAAGAACATGGGAATTAAGGTCATGCTATCTGGTGGCATCTTGCAAACTTTTGTCTGTGTTTCCATTCCCTTTATACATTTTCTCGCTGTGTCTTCTTATTTCTATCTATGGGTTCAATGATCAGTTCTATGTAGATTACTCTTAAATCTCTCTATAGTTTAGCCCTAACCTCTCTCTTAAATTCAAGTCACACAGTATTAAATGTCTGATGGAAATATTTACCTGGATGCATTCTGTAGGCATCTGAAACTCAGCACGTTCAAAATAGAACTGATTGTATTTTCCACCATACTATTCTCTTCTCCAAACATCTTTTTTTTCTTTTGTTAGATGGCATCATCAATATTCCAGTCACTTAGGTTTACAAACCTCATGACTCTTCTCTTTACCTCAAGTCCCCTCTCCCTATCTCAAGGAAGGTAAATTTCAAAGTTGGAAAGCTGCCTAGTTAACTTGAGTTTACTGGCTAGATTTTTTTCTCAAAGACCACCCCTTAAACCCAATTCACTCTAGGGCTCATAGATTGGACAATAGATCCCTGCCCAAGCAACTCCTAATGGTTTTTTGCGGGGCTCTCCTGGTTCAGAGTGTATGTAAATAGTAACTGTCTCTCTTTTGGCAAACAACTCTGAGGGTCTTCCCCTCCCAGTTTGATTTTTTTTTAATTAAAGGGGCCATCCCTCAATCATTTCTTAAAGAGGCCTATTCACTGAATGGGCATTACTGCACTCAAAGTGAAAACTGGAAAAAACCTTAGCTTAAAAAGTCCAGGGTCTCCCATTGCATCCTGGGCCACCTCCAGTAGTTCTGATCAATATCTGGCCATTGGACCCAGATGACTCTGGAGAAGAAAGTGAGCCTTGTGACCTTGCACATCTCTCTCTCCCTCATATCAAAGTCAATTGCAAGTCATATTATCATCTCCTTGACATCATGATCCTCTTTGAGAATGAAGGACAAATACAACAACAATAATATCCAACCTGTTGCCAAGTTTTGTCCATCAAATCCTTAAAACATTCATTGTGTCATTCCATAATCTTTACCCACACAGCTTCTTAGCCTGGTTCTGGTCCTTGTCACCTCTTGACTAATCTATTGCAAGATCCTCATGATTAGTGTCCCTAGCTTTAGTCTCTCCCTTCTCCAAACATCTGACTAATTGATATTTCTAAAACACAGGTCTGGTCTTGTAACATTACTGCTAAAGAATATTTAATAGCTCTCTCTTGTTCCAGGACACAATTCAAAATCCTTATTCGAACACAGAAGCCTTTTACAATCTCATTCTCTTTGCCTTTCCATTCATTTTATATTGCCACGTTTTTGTCCCTGCTCCCATTTCTGTCATTCCAGTTTTCTCTTCCATATCGTAAATACCCACATACCTGCAAATCTGAGCAGGGCCTACCAATACTGGAGCTAATGGCCTTTTCCCCTTCTGACAGACCTGAGCCAGCAGTAGGGAAAAAATTATATTAACAATCACCATGACCTAATATGAAATATTTTTATTGAACACACTTGATATATCAGGAAGCCTTTGGAAACTATATACTTTTGAGGCATTGAGTCAGATTACTGAAAGAAGGCAGAAATAAACGTAAGAAATTAATTTGGCTATACTTTGACCAGTCCACAGTGTTAAATCATATATAATTTCTGAAAGTAGTGCCAAAGTGCTTTGATTTTTGCATTTAATGTTGGTCTTGAATATCACACAATCTTGGAGTTGAGAGGAATTTCAAAGATTTCTAGTTCAACCTAGTATTCTTCACCCAGATTCTTTTTTCTTTTAGATTCATTACTATGGTTAGAACCTTCTGATGAATTGCTCAAAAAATGTGCGTTGCCAACCTATGGTAAAGAAACAAGAAAATAGATTCATTGCTTATATGTCATAGAACATAAATGATTTCCATAGCAACAGAACAAGGAGTGCCAGCCACTATGAGGTGGAAGCTTCTATCAATCACTTAACAGTGGAATTAGTTAAATTTTTCATTGGCAAAACACATATTACCTTCTAAACAAATATATTTCACAATTTAGCTGTAAAAGGCACCTCACTTGTTAGACCCATGAATTGCTGAACAGCTTTATTTAAATTATGCATGAAAACTTTATGGAACACTGTATCAACTGATCAGTTCCTTCTTGCCATTTGACGCATATTGGTTTTATGCTCTGGTGCTTCAAATGTTATTTCATCCGAATGCTTATTTCTATTTAAGTTATAAAGTACTTCACTGAAAAAAGAATAGAATTGTACTTAGCCACCATTTCATGAACACTTTATATCCTGCAGTCGTTATATATTTTTCCACATTAAAGTTTGTTGTAAGTTGTATTATTTAAATGTATAGCTTATCTCATGATCAGAATAGTCTTATATAAAAAGTAATAGAAAAGCCAGTAATTTAAAACACAAATACAGAGTCTGATGTTCTTCAGTGAATAAATTATTACTTGGGAGTAAACAATTTTCTTGATCAACTCATTCACACTCCATTGACTTTAGCTATCATTTTTCTATGGATACATTTCCAAATTGAGCACTCTCTTGAGTTTCATTCTCCTACTTCCAAGTGACTACATGGTGTCTCCATCTACTATAACTTTTAGCCCATCTGCTGAGATGCTTTTACTGGGGTGTGGCCACTATGCCTGCTACAGCTTCTTGGAGCCACAGGTGACAGCTGGGTAATAGGTGGACACCAAAAGTAGATAAGCAACCCTGAAAAGGGCTCAACAAGTCACTTAACCCTATTTGCCTCAGTTTCATCATCTATAAAATGAACTGGAGAAGGAAATAGCAAATCATTCCAGAATCTTTGTAAAGAAAACTCCTAATGGGGTCACAAAGAGTTGGACACTCCTGAAATGACTGAACAGCAATATTCGTTCTTTTCCATTTTCACAACTACTAACCTGTTTCAAGCCTTTATTATCCCACAGATGGACAACAGCTTTCCACTGATTTCTCTTCCTTCATAATGCCCCCAAATACTTCTCAGATCTTTATCTCCCATGCTGACCTCTCTGCTGAGCTATACCTGCCCCCAGAACATTTCTACCTGAATTCTCAATCTCAGCAATATAGTATAGTGAAATTAACACTAGATATATATTTGTTTTACTGGCAATAACTATGCTTCCCTAAATGACTAGCTTACCTTTCCCCTAAACATGACTTTGTGATTTCACTATGCTAAGTGGTATCATCTTCAGTTTTCAACACCTTGGTGATAACTTTCCCTTAACCCTTTGTATATATATATATAATTATATATTTATTATATATGTATATATATATATACACACACATATATGTACATATATACATACACATCTATACATATAATTTTTCCACAATTACATTCTAAAACAATTTTTAAAAGATGTCTTATGCTTTAGTCACTGAATTTGTCTGCTTGGGTCAGTTGGCCAGTTGGTTCAGACACCAGAACTCATCAGAAATCATCTTTAGTTCTCACCCTGCCCTCCAGCCCCATTTTTGTCATGACTGTGTAATCTTGAGACTCAAGTTGAATGCTTTGTTCTCTCATCTCCTACACTCCCCTTAGACTCCTCACAGTAGTGCATATTTATATAATACTTGCTTAAAATAACCCTTTTAAATGTGGTAATATATCAAATTTCTTGTAGTCTTGGGGAGGGGGTGGAAGAAAAATTTGGAACTCAAAATTTTATAAAAAATGAATGCTGAAAACTATCTTTACATGTAATTGTAAAAAATAAAATACTATTTACAAAAATAAAAACAATAAAATAACCCTTTATATAGATTGTGTAAGTATTGTTTTGCATTTTAATAGATGGAGAAACTCACATTTGGAAAAGCTAAACCACTTGATCAGTGTCACAGAGTTAATAAAATTGGGCCAGTCAGTCAATGAACATTTATTAAGGACCCTTCATGTGCACTGAGAGATACAGGGCAAAAAAGATGGCTTCAAAATCAGGAAAATTCGAGTTCTAGTTTGGACTCTGGTGCTTGTGGGCCATGAGATGCTCTGTAGGCTACCTCATCTCTTGTCCCCAGGTAAGTCTCCAAGACCATCACTTGCTGAAAAGGTTCTGATCTCCATTAGTAGGTGTTTCGTAGCTCAGGAATTCCCTACACCTGTAGAATCAGAGGTGTAGTCCCTGACCCTGACTCCTCATGGGTTAGACATTGTGCTACAAGCTACTGGCACAGAGATAAAAGTGAAAGAGTCCTAATAGGTGACGCATGTGTATACACACATACACACACAGACACAGAGACACACATATATTAATTTTTCACAGTACATATACATACATGCATGTATATATATCTAAATATTTGTATATATATGCCTCTCTATGTGTGTATACAGGTGCATATGTATGTGCATGTATATATGTATACTGTGACAAATGAAAACCCAAAGAGACAGAGTTTCTGGGTAATTAATAATCAATTTTTTTATTAGGACAACTGACAATCAATAAATTGATAGTTAATTGTTTCTCTCAGAAAACCAAGGCCTCCCTTCCTCCATCCCCCCCCACCAAGTGCTACTTGGTGAAGATTTAATGTGGAGGTAGGCTAGGACGCAGACCACTCTGATCGGTTTTCTCCTTGACGTGAGCTGGGTCACCTATATCCTAATGGAGGGTTATAAGGTTAGGAGCTCATTTCCTCAGGGAAAGAACTCACTTAGACTAGATTCTATTTATACTCTAAATAGAAGTAAGTTCTACTAGTTAGTCCAACTCAAGATGGATTAGCATGTTCCCCAAGGGTTAGGGCAATCTCATCAATCGGTCATTTCTTTCAGCAACTGACTGACCTTCTATGGTGGGAAGGCCCGAAGTGAGGAAGTATAAGGAGAAAAAAAGTGAACCATAACTTAACAACTGGTGATTAATATAATGGTAAAATTATGATTTTTCTTAATACAAAACAGATACAAAATGATCTTGATGAGACAACACTACCAGATGGAGATGGGGGGATTAAAATTTAGATGACATTTGAGTTGAGTCTTTAATCACTTAGCACAATGTCTAGCACATAGTAGGCACTTAAATGTTTATTGACTTACTGTTGAAAGAAATAAGTGATTCAAAGATAGGAGGTGAGATGGAAATGTATTTCAGGCAATGGAGATGGTCAGCATAACGCACAGAGAGGAGAGACAAATTATGTATGAAAAATAACAAAAAGGCCAATTTGACTATGACAGAGTATGTGTGGCGGGAAATCATGGGTAATAAGGTTGAAAAATGTAGGATTAGGGCAGATTGTAAAGATCTTTAAATGCTAAATAGAGCTTTGAATAACAGAGATGATAGGGAGCCACTGGAATTTATTGAGTAGGAGGACATGTTAAGATCTGTACTTTATGAAAATCAGGTCTCAAAATGAACTTCTTTCATTCTAAATCCAGTTCTCTTTCTCTGTACAAGCCCATGCGGCCAGAGATGCTTGTATGTTTGTGGAATCACACCTTCTCAATTGTGCAGCCAACTTGACCCAGTCCTGCTGTCTCAGCTCAGTACTTTGCTGCCCTCTGCTGGTTGCTAAAAGTCATGGAAACCCAAAGTGGCCCCAGGGCTAGATTAAACCCTGCTATCCCACTACAAGGAACCACCTTCACTCTTCTGAGATTGCTCATTGCTCATGGTGCACACTATTGTGTGTCATTGCTATGCGTAGCTCATGTGCAGAGGAATCAAAGAGACAGATTGTGAAGCGGTATGTTGCCACAGGTGACTTCAGTGTGAGCAGTGGTGGTTAGGATACCACACAGACCTCCATGCTGTGTAAAAAAGGTGTTGGCTATTCTCAAAGCAAACCAGGTTACAAGATATAGATAGTGTTGGTACCTAGGAAATTTTAACAGATCCAGAGGGGGACTTCTAGCATGCCAGATAAATCTTTCATGGAAGATTTAGGGAAAGAAACAAAAAACAAAAACAAAAAGCTCCCACCAGTGGAGGGCTTGTGATTTACACAGGAAGACGGGGGTCCTTTCTTAATGGATCTAACAAATATTGAGCTTGGTAAGTAGTTAGAATGTGGGCCTATTGAGTGTAGGTAAGGACTGTGCTTTTCTTTTCTTTCTGTCTCAAAGCTTAGGAGCATTAATTACATTGTTATTGTTCAGTCATTTTTCAGTCATATCTAAATCTTTATAACCCCATTTGTGGTTTTCTTAGCAAAGATACTGGAGTAGTTTGCCATTTCCTTCTTCAGCTAATTTTACAGATGAGGAAACTGAGGCAAACAGGGCAAGTGATTTGCCCAGGGTCATAGAGCTAGCAGGTGTCCAGGGCTGGATTCAATTGAGCTCAGGAAAGATGAGTCTTCCTGACTTCAGGGGTACCCAACAGTTAGGGTAATCTCATCAATCAGTCATTTCTTTCAGAGACTTATTGACCTTCTACAGGGTCTAGGCCCTAAATGATGAAATAAAAGTAGAAATAACTGAATCCTAACTTAACAACTGCCTATTAATATAATGGTAAATCATAAATTTTTAAAATACAAAACAGATATGAGATAATCTTGATGAAACAACACTAGCTTATGGGGGGGAACTAAAATAATCTATTCAAATGACATTTGAGTTGAGTCTTTAATCACTTTAATCACAGTCTAGCACATAGCAGGTACTTAACTGTTTATTGACCCATTGTTGAAAAAAATAAGTGATTCAATGATGAGAGGTGAAATCGGAATGTATTTCCCATAAATGGGAAAGTCAGCATTCTATCTAGCTGCCCTGGTAATCATATAGTTAACACTTAATAAAGCTTGATGACCAATTGACTTAGTCCTCATTTGGTGTAGCTGAATCACTGACATTCTGGTGGGAATCAGGAGCCACCCCCACCTCCCAAGGGCTTTTTTAATATTGAACATTTTCCTTTCTTGGCTTCTAATTTTTGTTTTCATCATGTTTTGGTGGCAGACAGACACAGAAATATTGAGGAGTCACCCAGACCAAAGCTGTTACCTTCCCAGTTCCAAAATTTCTGGAAGGTTCTTTTTGACAAGAACCCCAGTGAAAGCACTAAAAACAGACCTGTGTTGGGTCTTGGGGATCTTGTGGTTTTATTTGATTGATAACCCTGTCCATCTGTAAGTGAGTGTCTTGTGTCTGAAGTAGTCTGTCTAGTCCAGGGGGTGGCAGAGGGAATGGTTGTGCCCCAGCCTAACTCATACCACAATCACCTAAAAAGAATAATAAGAATTGTGATTAATGCAGTAATTACACTTAAAAAAACAAGAGAAGAAAAGAAGGCAATAGCCCTCCTACCCTCAAAGTAAAACTTTGTGAACAAAGGAAAATTCAAGTGATGAATCCATACTCTCTAGCTATACTCAGCATACCCCTCTTAAAGTGCCAGGACTGTATCTTAACCTTCCCTTATTATGGCTTTTGTTCTGTCCTTGATTATTCCTATTAGCAATGAACTGATGTGTAAACATACACCTAAATGGGGGAGAGTTTTGAGCTCATCTAGCCCCACCTAGGAGGAAAAAAAAAACAACCAAAAACAAAATATGGGTTATCTGTGGAGGGAGAAGGGGCTCATTAGTACAAAGCTATTGTTATTATTTCCTCTTCATTCTCAAAAAGGACCATGACATCAGAAAAAAGCTAGTCAGAAGGGTAGGGACTTCAATATTGAGGAGAAAGGGGAATAGTAAATCTAGCTAAAATTATCTTTGAGGTACTAAAGTGTATTGGATAAATTTCTGTACTTGAATTCAGGATAATCTGGGCTATAATCCTGCTTTAGACACTCAATTGTGTAATGCTCAGCAAGTTAACTGAATCTCGTTAGTCCTCAGTTTATCCAGTCCAAAATGGTCTTGATAAGGTCCCTTCCTATTTTCAATCTATGACCCTATGATCTCTCTGAAATTTCTATGAAGTAGAGAAAACACAAACTTAACAATTATAATATTAAATGAGAGTAGATTTAATTTCCCAATAAAACAAAAGAGAATGGCTGAATAGCTAAGAGAACAAAACTCAAAAATTTGCTGCATACAATATATATATATATGTATATGTATATGTATGTATACACACACATACCATACATGTGTGTATATGTCCACACATATTTATATGATGCACATACATATGTGTATGTATATTTGCTTGTGTAATATATCTATATATGAGATATAAAACATAAAAGGTTAGAATAAAATTTGCTATGCTTCAGATAAGTCATAAAAAGCAGAAGTCGCAATTATGATTTTAAGTAAGGCAATACTAAAAATTCAAAGCATTAAGGAAGATAAACAGGTGTGGGCGGAGCCAAAATGGCGGCATAAGAGCAGCAAGATTCGGCAGCTCCCACACAGCCACCTCAAAATACCCATAAAATATGACTCTAAAACAAATTTTAGAGATGTAAAACACACACAGATATACTTCCCACTGAAGGCAGCTCAGCTCAAGGGGACCATCTCAGCTCTGGGAGCCAAAGCCAGCTCAGCCTGAAATGACTGCTTGGCCATGGGGGAGGCCTGACAAGCTGAGCCGAGCCACAGCTGGAGCTTCAGGACAGCGGGTCTGCAGCAGCTGTGGCAGTGTCCAGAATTATCAAGCCATAAGAAACAAGGACTAAGTGAAAGGTCAGTGGAACTTGGCTAAAGTTGGGAGAGATAAGTGGATCGGGCCAAACTGCCTCCAGGGCAAGGAAGCAGCAGACGCGGAGGCCCTGCAGCCGCCTCCGTGTTGCTGCTTCAGTGCTCCCAGCCTGCAGACTGCCGGGGAGCCAAGAGATTGTTCAGAGGCCAAGTGCTCTTGCAATGAGCTGCCTGGATCCGGATTGTGGTCTTGGGTGGTGGTCATGGGGTGTGTTTTCAGTGAGCCAGAGCTGGTAGGGGCTGCAGCAGCCTCCTAAAAGTGCTGGCAGCTGGGAAAACCCCAGCAATTTTGGGACAAAGCTTTCCCCTCTGGAAGCAGAGTTCCACAGAGCTAAAAAATCAGTGACTGGCCAACCATGAAAAAGCATAGGAAGCAAAGTAAGAACAGCAACCAAACTCTAGATTCCTTCTTTGGAGAAAAGAAGGATCAAAGCAGGGAAGGGGAGGTAGACAACACAGTCAGAACTACCTCACCAAAAGCTTCCAAGAAACATTAAGATTGCCTAAAAGCTAGAGATCAGCTTTAGAAGGATTTTGAAAATCAAATGAGAGAAGTGGAAGAAAAATTGGGAAGAGAATTAAGAATGTTGAAGAAAATCATGAAAAGAGAGTCAACAACCTGACTGAAGAAATTAACACCTTAAAAATCTATTAACTCAAATGGCAAAAGAGGCCCAAAAAGCCAATGAGGAGAAGAATGGCTTCAAAAGTCAACTTTGCCAGATGGAAAAGGAATCTCAAAATAATTCCTTCAGAAATAGAGTGGAACAAATGGAAGCCAAGAACTGTATGAGAAATCAAGATACTATCAAACAGCTCTAAACAAATGAAAAAATAGAAGGCAATGTGAAATATCTCCTTGAAAAAACCACTGAGCTGGAAAACAGATCCAGGAGAGACAATTTAAAAATTATTGGACTACTAGAAAGCCATGATCAAAAAAAGAACTTAGAAAGCATCCTTCAAGAAATTATCAAGGAAAATTGTGCAGATATCTTAGAATCAGAGAGCAAAATAGAACTTAAAACAATTCGTCGATCACCTCTTGAAAAAGATCCCCAAAAGAAAACTCCTAGAAATATTATAGCCAGGTTCCAGAATCCCCAGACCAAGGAGAAGGTATTGCAAGCTGCCAGGAAGAAACAATTTCAATATTGTGGAAACACAATTAGGATAACACAGGATCTAACAGCTTCTACATTAAAGGATAGAAGGGCCTGGAATATGATATTCTGGAGATCAAGGGAGCTAGGATTAAAACCAAGAATCACCTACCCCGCAAAATTGAGTATAGTGTTCCAGGGGAAAAC
>CM053588.1:156973752-156993752 GCA_028646515.1 Pseudochirops corinnae | reverse complement strand
TTCTATTATCAAGGCTGTGCATTAGCACCCATCTCCAGCTAATGTGATAACAAATACCTTGGCGGTGACAATAGGGAGACAAGTAACAGGTAAACTTCTCCATCACCAGAAATAATTGGGTGGCACTAAGGAGTTGGGTATTTAACTTATTTTCCTGCATCTTGTTATTGGGGAGCAATATAATGGGGTGTGAAAAAATGATGTGCCATATTTCAGGGGCAATCAGAGATAATGACAGCACCTGACCTCTAACTTCTATAAGAATCCCATTCCTTCCATTTTTGTCCTTTAGTTTCCATCATATCAAGCTTAGCCTTCTGAAAATTTTAAATTAACAGCAATCATGATTTATATGCAAAAAAATGATGCCCCATTTTGTCTTCTTCCCCTGGCTATGAAATATGGGCACTTCTAATAACACAAAGATAAAATTGTTCTAGACCTCAAAGTGTATATAATTTTAGAAGATGCACATTAAAAATATGTCTGTTAATAAGGGAATAATCTAGTTTCTAAACTAGAGCATGAAAAATAGGACTTGAATAGGACCAAATTTACTTTATATATTTATTTAAAGCCCCCCCCCCCCTTTTTTTAGAGGGGGGGCATTTTTCTGAAGATGTTTAATTTTGTCTAAATGAAAGCACTGAATTTAAATACTATACCTTTGTAAGGAGAAAATTGATTGAATGTAGAAAGATTGACTATGATATGACTGATTTTTAAAAACTCAAATATGCTTTAATTTATGTATTTAAATGAGTTTTATCCCTGTTACTGTAAGAATAGTGAGGAAAGGGGGCACTATATACATATTGCAAGCATATTGCTATTAATCAAAATATTTATAAAAATCACTTTTTGGCATAATGTATAGAATCCATGATATATTCTTCTATTTTTAAAAATTGATACTTTAATTTTTACATCACATTCATTTTTAAATTTATGCCTTCTTGGTAAGATAGTGCTTGGTAACAAAGAATTTTTTAAGGGAAAAAACAATTTAGCAAAACAAACCAAAAAATCAATGGAGCCATGTTCCACATCCATATTTTCTCACCTCTTGTTGTTGTTGATCCTTCATTCTCAAAGAGGACCAATGACATCAGAAGGATAAAGTCTTAACTTGCCTCTGAATTGTATTTAAATGAGGCAGAGTTGTAAAAAGTTGTCAGCTTCACTAGCTACTCCAGATTCATCAAAGTCCAGTGGCAAGACAAAAGTCAAGATGACAAGTGGTGACCCAGGATGCAGTGGGTGACCTTGGCCTTTCTGCAGATAAGGGAAAGTGTTACATTTTCTCATCTATTTGCCTAGACCAAACATAATCATTGTAGTTACATAGTGGTCAGTTTGATTTGTTTTTGTTCTTTTCATTTGCGTGATTGTGATCCTTCTGAATATGATTTCCCAAGTTCTGTTTATATAGGACATTCTTCTGAATATTCTTTACTCACAATCTAATGAATAGTTTGAGAATCATGACTGTGTGTTCAGAGACTTGAACTTTGGACCAATTCTTTCTCTATTTAAAATTCTAAGACTAAACATGTCTTTTAACTTCTCTAGGGTTCAGGATTCTTAGATGCAAAATAAGGAGTAAAAAGAAAGGAAGGCTTCCTGGATAAATTCTCTATAAAGAATACATAGTTTAACATGGACAAGATGAAAAGGCATTTATAGGTTGGAATTTAGACTAGAGGAGGAGACACATTAGTGAAATCATAAACCATGGCAGAGAAGTGGCCACCTAGCCTTTGCTTAGAGGCTTACAGTGAGGGGGAACCCACTAGCAGTGGAAGGAGCCCATTTCACTTTTGAATAGCTTTAATCACTGGCCAGTTTCCTATCAAGTCTAAATTTGGCTTACATACATGGTTTCTATTTCTGCCCTCCAGGGATGAGCTGAACAAGTCCAGTCTCCACTTCCTGTGACAACACCTGCATAGAAATCCATGAATATGAGGGTGAAAGCAAGATGAGTTGAGTTTGGATGAGTAGAAAAGAGGAGAAAAATAGAGATATATCATCAGGAAAATAATGAAGAGACTCCTTGGGTAGAGTTTGGCTATGAATAATGCTTCCCTGATATGGGTCACCGAACTAGCAGAGATGGTATATAGCAAGGATGGGCTCTTTAACCGTCCCCAAAATGCATTGTCCATCTCATTCTGCTGAAAGCAGAACACCTGATACATTCTTACTTACATTATGGAAAGTTTAATCTTTTAAAAGACAGAGGAAACAGCGAGGGAAAAGAGGGTAATGCTAGGATTTACTTTGTAATAACTTATATTTGCACAGCATTGTAACGTTTACAATGAACTTTCCTCATTACAACACTATGGTTGGATCATCTTTCCTTGTAGCTTACCTAATGACTAATATTTAATGATTCACAAAGCTTTTTTTAAACTTTTACATAGCATTTATTATGTGTCAGGTATTGTAAGAAATGCTTTACAGTTACAACAACCCTGGAAGGAAGGTGCTTTTAATATCCCCATTTTACAGATAAGAAAACTGAGGCAAATAGAGATTCAGTGATGTACCCAGGTGTGTCAAAAGGCTGGATCTGAATTCAGGTCTTCCTGACTTTAGCCCTAATACCCTAACCTGGGAGATATCAACCTGCTCTTTGGGAGCAATAGACCTAACACCACAGCACACATTGAACAGGGATGGACTCCAGGCTGCTTTTGTTCAAAACCTAATTTTCTAAGTACCAGGGATCTGCACTAACACCCTCCGGAACATCCAAGATCTGGAGACCTAGCTACTTTTTGAACATTCATTTATGATAAAATTTTGAGTTCCAAATTTTCTCCCTCCCTTTCTCCTTCCACTCTCTCCTCCAGAAAACTATATAGGTTACATATCCACATTTTGACATAGGTTATATATTCACAAAGAACCTTATTTCATAAAACCTATAAATTTAGAAAACTGACCTTCTGGGGCACTGAGGTGGCACAGTAGATAGAGCAGTGGGCTTGGAATCAGGAAGACTTATTGTCATAAGTTCAAATTGAGCTTGAGATATTTACTACCAGTGTGATTCTGGACAAGCCACTTAACTCTGTTTGACTCAGTTCCTCCTCTGTAAAATGAGCTGGAGAAGGAAATGGCAAACCACTCCAGAATGTTTGCCAAGAAACACCCCCACCCCTGCACCCTCAAAAATGTCACAGAGAGTCACCCATAACTGAAATGACTCAGTAACAAAACAAATTCCATTCCATTTGATCCCTTCTCTTCATTTGTCACCAGCCAGACCACTGAAGTCAGAAAAGGTAGATTAGTTCTTGGTGGAGAATTTAAGTATTTGATCAATTCATAGAATGGTTGTGGATTTGTAAATACCAAGCTGAAAGGCTGCTGTAATGGTCAATGTGTAAATAATAAGGAGCTGAAATGGAATGGCAGAAATGCAAATGTGAAGGAAGAGATGGAAAACAGTGATATTCCCATAGAAGAAATGCCAATATTTAGTGAGCAAATGAATGTGGAGGGTGAAAGAACATGATTCTCAGGCTTCTAGACTGACTGACTAGGGAAACAGTTGTATTCAACATAAAAAGAGAAATCAGAAGAAAAAGATAGTTCTTTTTATTTTAGGGTGGAAAATATAAAGGTTTAGATGTGTTAGAAAGTACTTTTTTTTTTTCATTTAAAGTTCTTTTTAAAACATCTGGACATATGATTTCATCAATGTAGGGAATTCACAATGATGAACTTCCCTCTACCAAGGCAGGTTAAATAGATTAGGGAGCTAACAGAGGCACTGAGAAGGGACTTGTCTAGGTTAGTAATTAAATGCCTAAGATGGATCTTGAACCTAGGTTTTGTTGTTGTTTTTCCTTGAAGCAGCAGCTGGCTCACTATCTACTTTACTACTCCATCCTTCCAGTTTCAAGGGAATTTTGGGAAATTGTTTTCATCTGGAACTTGGTCTGTTGTACCCTTGACAATTTCCATATATTTTTGATTATTTCACTCAGTGATTGACACCATTTCACAAAGCTAATTATAGTCTTAATTTAATGCTTTTATCCTTTTATAATCAATTTCACTATGCTTAATGGAAAAGTGTGTGGCTTAGAGACAGAGAGATGAGATTTACAATTGTCTGAAAGCTGTTTTTTGGTTTGGGACTTGCTGTCTTTTTAAGCTTCTAGCTTGGGGCTTAATCCTCTTTTAGTTTCAGAGTATAGGGCCTAGGTAGCTGCTGCAGTCCCAACTCTGATAGTGTCTTCTCATGGGATGGTAAGAATACTAGGGGGCCAACAATTGTTTACATCTAGGCAGAAGGAAGTATGAAGAGAAAATAATGAAGAAATGAGGCAGAGACAGAGAAGCAGCTGTGGAGAAATTAGGGGTAATTATCTTCTTATTCCCCCAGCTAGCTTGTGCTGAATTTCTGATTCAATTTCTAATCTTGTCTGGTCTAACAAAGACAAAAAGTAAACATTGAATAGATACACTGTGCAAGGCACAAAGGGCTTTCAGTCAACTAAAGGAAGTGGGATTGATAGAGTAGAAAGAAGAGTGCATTTGGAATCAGAGGTTCTGGGTTCAGACTTCCTCACCTGGCCCAGGGAAATTAACTGACTTGCCCAAGGTCACTCAGGAGATAGGTAGCAGAATTTATATTTCAGTTTAGGTCCTTTGATTTCAAATCCAGTGTTCCTTTCACTGCAGTTCAGTTATTATTTTGTTCAGGCACCATTTTAATTTCATTTTTTTTCTTTTGATGTAGATTGTTCAGCTACTATTGTTTCTTTTGAGGTGGACAGTCTTAATATAATACGACATTTTTCTTGGGCTTCCATTCCCTGATTATCATATTTTTACTTTAAAAGAATTGAAGTCTTTAGATCTAGAGAGAAAACATCTTAAGCTACTTAAGGAAGCTGTGAATGTGATAATGAAATCTCCACTGGTAATCTTTGATCAGGGATGGAGAATTCAAGCGATGCTAGGAGATTGAAGTCAGGTAGAGATTATCTCCATTATCAGAAGAGGAAAAAGAGTAAAAGAATGAATCTGATTCTGCTGCCTTTAAAAATTACTTTATTATTAAATGATCAGTGAACATTTCAGGAGCATACAATGGTGATCAGCAAGAGGCAGTCGTGGAGGTTCACTAAGAACAAGTTCCTTCAAATTCTCATCCTCTGCTTTTTTAGGGATAGGATTATTAGTGTCACTATGAGCCATCATTTCTGTAGTTTTTGTAAGGTTAGTAAAGCATTTTACAGAGATGATCTCGTTTGGTACTAAACTACTACTGTAGTAATTATATCAAATGGAAATCAAATAACACTGTAATAATTTCATAGGCAGCCAGGCGGCAAAATGGGTAGCACGCTGCGTGTGGAGTCAGGGAGATCGGAGGTCAAATCCAGCCTTGGAAATTTCATTGCTGCATGACCTTGGCAATTCTATGTAACTCCAGAAGACAGAACCAGAGGACAAAAATTTTGGGGATGCAATTATGGCTCAATATAAAAAAACAAAACACTTTTAGCAATTAGAACTTTCCCAAAATGAAAGGGGCTGCTCTGTAAAGTGGTGAATTCTCTGTGCTGCATTTTTATAGTTTTATATACCTAGGACCTAGCACAATTACTGACATAAATTTAGGTCTTTAATAAATGCTTGTTTATTTATTGGATAGGAGATTGGTCTAGATTGTCTTCCAACTTTGAGATTCTTTGTCTCAAAGATTTCAGAAAAATTCTAACTTGTTCAAATGATTTTGAATATTTCAACTTAATTCTCATCTTGGTAGTAAAAGGACTGTCCTATTACTCAGTAGCTAGTGAAGCTGATTAGTCCTTACAGATACATACGATCTAATGTCATACCCTTGACATATATAATTAAGACTGAGGTGGAAGAAGGTGGTGCTGATTATAAGTAAACTTAGTTCTCTTGTTCATAGGCCCTAATCCTTACATCTTTCCTAATTTGTATTGTCTTTCTCTGATTTCTCTTGGAATTACTTGTATTTCATTCCAGTTATGAAGATACAATCTCATTATAGTATACAAATAGGGAGGTGCATAATGATGAGAAGAGTGGGAGGATAACTTCTCAATAATTACAGGTTAAATTCCTTTCTGGAGATTTCAATGGTACTTTCTGCCTTTCTATCACATAAATAATTCAAAAATTTTGCATAAAATTAAGGTTCTTGAAACTATGAGCTTTGCCAAAATATCAAGTCAATTCAAAATCTTAATAAGTTCTAGAATTTTACTAAACTGTCATTATATCTCTTATCATACAGGAAGAGAGACTTTGGGCCTTATGCTTTCAGAAAAAAAATTATGGCTAATATGTAAGTTACAAACACCCAAAAGTAAGTTTATAAGGTTAATTGCCAGTATATTACATATTGTTGTTGTTTGTCCAGGCATTCAGTCACGTTCAATTCTTCATGACTCCAAGTACTCCATGCCCTTGTTCCTCCACTTTCTCTCAAAGTCTAAGTTCATGTTTGTTGTTTCCATGACACTATCCAGTCATCTCATCCTCTGCTGTTCCCTTTTCCTTTTGTCTTCGATCTTTTCCAACATCAGGGTCTTTTCCAATGAGTCCTGTCTTCTCATTGTGTGGTCAAAATATTTAAGCTTCAGTATTTGACCTTCTAGTCAATAGTCTGAACTAAATTCTTTTTTTAAAAAATTAAATTCTTTTTTGGTTACATTTTAAGTTTTAAACTGTCTCCCTCCCTCCTTTCCCACCCTGCACTAGAGAAGGCTACTATTTGACACAAATTTATAAATATGTGTAAAACCATACCATGTGTACTTCTATTTATGAGTTCTTTCTCTAGAGATGGATAGTATCTTCCTTCACAGATTCTTAAAAAAAATTGTTTTTGAAAGAAATGAATTTTATTGGTATTCCATTTAACAGCTATTAAAAAACAAATGCTGAAATACCTCATCAAAAGGACTATCCTTGTTAAGTGAGCAAATGCAGAATAGGGCTTAAAATTTTTTTAAATTTAGACTATTCAGTCTCAGAGAAATGTTTCTCACATGCTAATTTTCTAGATAACTGAAGCTCACCTTGTAAAGCATCAATTTAAAAAATTTAACCATTTTAGATAGAAGTCTTTCTCTAACTGTATCTCTTATTTCTCCAAACTTCTTAAACAGAGTAGACTTAACCCTTTCTTTGACTTAGGGTAATAATGATGCAAATAAATGATTACTGTACTGTACTGGGATTAGAGGAAGAATAGGAACACAATCACTGAGGTTTACAGCTTATTTATCTTATTTAAATGGTAATGCTTCCCCCCCCCCCCCCAGTTGTTCTGCATGCTTTTTATATTATCTTTGTTAGAGTCTGCAGATTGAACAAGTTGTAGGCTTGGGAACTGGGGATTGGGTGGACAGTCCTGATATTTTACTAAGTAACTTTCATTTCTTTCCAGTCCTAAAGGAACAACTCAGAGATCATTTTGAAACAATTTTAGTGTGGAAAAATTAACTGTATGAAATTGGTTAAGCACACTACCATTTGTAAGTCATTGTAACAGGTGATATATGAAAGAAAGATAAACATGACATAACCACTTCCCTCAGGGAACTTACAATCCAGCTGAGGAAATAGAACCAAAACCAAGCCTAGTATAAGGAAGAATATGACAAGATTTATGAATTGAGATTGAATTAAATAACATGATCCCTACCATATTTGTATCTTTATCATAGAATGAGACAAACTTTTAAATGCCATTTAAGTAATATGTAGTATTTATTGAATCATTGAATATTCCTTAAGGTCTTACTCCTGGCTGTATAACATCAGACAAGTCACTTAACCTTTCAGGGCCTCAGGCTTCTAGAACTGTAAGTTGCAGAGAAAATGTTGACTTGCATTGGTAGAAGAAGTTTGCTCATCCAGAATTTCTCTTTACCAATGGCATTGCAGCTCCAGTCACTATTCCTACCCCTCTGTATGATCAGATTCAAACCAGGAGTTGAATATATACATTAAAGGGAACTTCATTCCATCAAAGCTGATAGGGTTAGAAAGTAGTATAAATGGTTGGAGTAAAGTAGACAGAAGAATTCATGTGCATTTAAACTATGAACTACATTGGGATCATGTATGTGCAGAGAGGAATAAAAAGAGAAATAAGATGTGGGCCTTGTCTTCACTGAATATATAATATGATCAATAAATTGAGGTGTGAATTTTTGTAATAACTACTTTTCTTGTAATAATAAAATTATTTTTAAAATTCCATGTGAACTTTTTGTTAGGAATAGGAATCATCCAAGCCATTGTTCTTTTTGAGGGGCAGTTTGTTGTAATAACAAATAGTTCTGGAGATTCTACCATTTAAAAAAAAATAATTCAGTTACTATTGTCCTAACAAAAGAACTCCTCCACTCTCCACAAGAGAAAAATGATCTAAGCTATATTTATGCATAAAAAGCAAAAGTGATTGAGACATCACTAAGGTATCCAAATTTGAGTTGAAGTATGGTATAAGATAGACTGTACTGAGTAAAGAAAGGTGTCAGCTGCATTTTCCCTGACTTCCAGTTCCAAAGGGGTAGTGGATGAAGGGCTTGACTTAAGAGTCTGGAAGACATGGGTTTGAATTCTGCTTTAGATACTCACTATCTGTAGACAAATCACTTTACCACTTCTTGGCCTCAGTTTCTTCATCTTACAATGAGGGGCTTGAACAAAATGAGCTGCAGACTCCAAATCTATGATCCCAATGTAGTTCATCATTTAATACACATGAATTCTGCTCATCTCATGGTTTGACTCTGATCCTACAAAGGGATAGGAATAGTGACTGGACATGCAATGTCATTGGTAGAGGGAAGCTCTAGATGAGCAAACTCCCTCTACAAACGCAAGTCAGCATTTTCTTTGCAACTTACAGCTGTAGAATCCTGGGGCCTAGTTATATGGTTATATAGGTTGTGACTTGTCTGGGGTCATACAGCCAGTAGGTATCAGAACTCAGGTTTGAACCTTGATCATCCTGGTTCTGAGGCCCTCCTCTTTCTTTTGCTGCATGCTGCCTCTTATGGCCATGGATAGTAAGTCAACATGGGGAAATTGGTGAGTGTCATTGTCACGCAGGACAGTCTTCTTTACATGATAGTAGCCAAGATTAATCTCCCCAGGGGGAAGATTTCCTCCTTCCTCCCTTCCTCCCTTCCTCCCTCCCTTCCTTCCTCCCTCCCTCCCTACTTTTCTTTCTTCCTTCCTTCCTTCCTTCCTTCCTTTTTGGCACATAGTAGGTACCATTTAAGTGCTAATGATGTTGATGATGATGAGGATTTTTATTATTAATCTTCAAGATCCCTTCTATTGCACTGATCCTAGGATTGATAAAACTTTTAAAGTCATTTAAAATTAGTTGAGTTTATAATATACTAGATTATTATGATTGCACATGTGTAACATATCTGATTGCTTACCATCTCAGGGAGGTGGGGGAGGGGGTAGGAAAGGAGGGATAGAATTTGGAACTCAAAACATTAAAAAAAAACCCCAAATGTTAAAAAATATTTTAATGTGTAATTGAGAAAAATAAAATAGATTTTAAAATAAAATAAAATAAATAATTGAACAGTTCATAATTAGAAAGGAAGAGGGGGAAGCAGGGAGGGAGAAATGCTGATCAAAGAATACTTTTTTAACACTTCATTTTTATTTATTTATTTAGGTCTGTATTGTATTTTCTTTTATAAAGTGACTAGAATGGAGGTATGTTTTGCATAACTACACATGTATGGCCTATGTTAGGTTGCTTGCCTTTTCTATGTGGATTGGGGGAAGGGGAGGGTATCAGGGAGAGAGTTTGGAGCTGAAAGTTTTTTTAAAAATGAATGTTAAATTTTATTTTTGCATATAACTAGGGAAAAATAAAAATAAAGAAAAACATATTGATATTTCACCATAGGTGAAATTTAACAGTTTTTTTCAGTATGGTGTTGATAGTGTTTATCAGAATCTGTGTTCAATGAGTAAATCTTAGATATGGATATTCAGGTTACAACTTTCACCTTAGTTTTAGAATATATAGAACTGTGTATTTCATGAACATGGTCAAATGTCCACATAATAAAATTTCTACCAAAATGAAACTTTTTCTCTAAAGAAAACTTTCAATTTTATTGGTAATCTTTAAAGTTTTCACTGTGATTAACTAGAAAGATTTTTCTGTTTCTCCCTTTAGATTTGTGTCTATTTTACAGTCAGTAAACCACATAATTTGAGTAGAAAGACTTTTATAGAGTTGACCTTTAAAGGTTCTTAGTATCTGTGGTGTGGCCTATCTGAAACTTAACATTCCCCTAAAGAAATGTTTATTTTTCTGCTCCTTCTTTCAACAGGTTGGTGAGATGGTGAAAATCAAACGCCTTGCTTCATCTGTTTCTGGACAGTATTTTAAATTACACAGCTCACAAAAGTAATACACAATAAAAACTCAACAAATTTGGACTTTGTGAATTTGATAGCAATGTGGTACAAAAGGAAGAGCACTGACTCTGAAGTCAGAGAAGTAGGGTTCAAATATAAACTCTCATGCTTGAGTTGACAATGAACACATCACTTAACCTCCTTGGTCCACAGTTTTCTCATCTGTAAAAGAAATGTGTTGGACTAGATGGCGTCTGAGGTTGCTTTCAACTTCCAATTTTTCTCTGAAATTGTTCGTTTCATCATGTCTTAGGGCAATGATTCTCAACCTTTGGGTCATGACCCCTTTGGGTGTTGAACATGGGAAAACACATATTTCCCATGGTCTTAGGAAATGAGTGGGTCCACCCACATGCAGATATGCCCACATACGAATATTAAAGGCTTGCCACATTAGGAAGGTTGAGAAACACTTTTTTGGGGAATAATAATATTCCATTCCATTCACATGCCATGATTTCTTTAACCACTCCCAAATTAAACTCCCTTTAGTTTCCAAATTTTGACTCCCTTTAAAAGATTTACTGTAAATGATTTTGCACGAAGAGAACTATTTTTCCTTTTTCTTTTTTTTGGGGGGAGGGGTAGGGTGGGGTGGAATATAGGCCTACTAGTGGTATAAATGAGTTAAAAGTGTATATGGACAATTTCCTAACATTCAAATTGTTTTTTGGAATGTCACAGTTCTACCAAAAATGTACTAGTGTACTAATTTTCCAACAAAGGGCTTTTCTTATCTTTTCCAGTCTGATAGGTGTGAGGTAAAACATCAAAGTTGCTTTAATTTGCATTTCTGTAATTATTAGTGCTTTAGAGAATTTTTTTCATATGACTGTTAATAGCTTTTATTTCTTCTTTTGAAAAATATCTATCTATATTTTTTCCCACTTGTAAAATAACTAAAAAATATTTTACATGGGAAAGAAAAATAATAAACTCATTTAATAAAAGAGTATTTTGTAGGAAGAGTGGTACTTTGGCAAGTTTGACTAGAAAATAAAATGCTTGATGGGAAAAGTATGTAATAAACTTGGAAAGTGTAGACTAAGTATGCTATTCTCTATGGTTCTCAGACAGTCTATCCTTCAGTCTATCTCTCCCGTGAGGTATTGAGGACTTGTCAAGAGATATGAAACTTAATTAATCAGAAAACAGCTGCTGAGCCTTCACCCTCTCACTGGTAAGAACATGCTACTTTTTTGAACTTGCTGTATTTCAGTGTATATCATGTTACAACCCTGGCATAATGGAGATAATTATCTACTATGACTATGTAAACAAATAACACACAGTCGTTTTTACTTAGAGTATGAAATCAATTAGCAAATAGACTGCAAAACAGCAGGAGAACAATACAAAATATAGTTCTGGTAAGTAGTTTCATTCCTGTCTGTGTCTTAGATCACAGAAGTCTCCTAGACACAAGATCAAGCCCAATCTGGGAAACATGCAATTTGAATCCTTCTGTAATTGGGCAAAGGAATAAAATAATTCAGTTTCCCATGAATTTTAATTCATATATTGAATAGAACTGATTATCAAATATAGAAATGCTGCTTCAACTTAAGGCGTGTAATTTGGAATACACATTGAACTGGAAGGCACTAGAGTTTGTGTTTTTACTCATTTTGGATGTCAGACTGCCAGCTAGAACCTTGGATCATCTCTGACCTTGGTTAACCCATCACAAAACATTAAGAGAGGACTGAATGGCTGGACCCAGCAAGGGGAAGCCTGTCACTCTCATTATATCACTATGGTGTCCTTCTCTGAGTTTGACCTTGAATGTGGCTCCCATCTGTTGCAACGGCATTATGTCACTCCCTGTGACTACTTCATCGTTAGGCCAAAGTTCTCTGTGCTTCATCAAACAAAGGATGGATAGCTAAGGAGCATTATGCAACCATTAACTTTGGAAAGGATAGTTTGGTTTGGAAGCTAGATTGCAAAGCATTGCGAAGTAAATCAAAAGATTGATATTACTAGTCTAAGTATTTTTCACACAATAAACAACCAACGGTAACTCCCTGATAGTATCAGAAAAATTAATATTCCTATGTAAAAATTCTCCCAGAGTGCCATTTGAGGCAAGAAAAATATCTTACTCTAATCCTTAGATCTCAGATGTTTCCCTACCCTTTGCCCTCAACATAAGATCAATTCAAACCTAGGACTTCTAAGAAATGAAGAGTTTGAGCCGAGTATAACAGCTTCAGTTTCTGAAGGAGTTTTTTTCTGCCCACAAAAGGAGAACTAGAAGGAAGAACAGTTACTGAGAGGCAGGTTTGTACTTTTGTTGTTCGATCATTTCAGTTATATTGACTTCTTCATGATCTCATTTTGGGGTTTTCCTGGCAAAGATACTGGAGTGGTTTGCCATTTCCTTCTCCAGAGCATTTTACAGATGAGAAAACTGAGGCAAACAGGGTTAAGTGACTTGCCCAGGGTAACACAGTTAGTAAGTATCTGAGGCCACATTTGAACTCAGGAAGATGAATCTTTCTGACTCCAAGCCTCGTACTCTATCCACTGCACCTGCTAGCTGCTCATAGATTTAGACTTAGTATATGAATAAAACAAAGAAACAAAAAACAACAACAACAAAAAACAATTCAAGTCACCCTCAAGTGGAATTTGTTCCATGAGGTAGTGAGTTCCCTTTCACTACAGGTCCTCCAGTAGAGGCAGAATGATTGTTTGTTAGGCATGGTGCAGAAAATATCCTAAGGAAATTCTGCATGATATTAAGGGGATAAAATTAAAGAGATGAGAAAGATCTTCAAGGCCATATGCATAAGGTCATTAAAAACACTGGGATTCAAACTGTTAATAGTCTGTGAATAATAGGAGTATCTAATAGAATCATTTTACTTTTGGAGAGACTCTAATTCTCTGTTACTCTGCAACATATTTCTTATCTAAATAATTCCATCTGCGAGACAGACTGTGCCATGTTCAGGGCTGCAGTGCTTTGCTGGTGAAGAGAAGTTTGTTTTCTCCCTGACCCTCATTCCCTCCCTCCTCCAGTATATATAACCATCTTCAGTTAAAAATGTTCCGTTTCCACTTGGAAAATGGGTCAAGTTTGTCAGGTTTATAACTTACCCTCCTTGGCTCCAGAAATGCCATGTTTTTGAAAAGAAGGACTTTTAGAGTAAAGGTTCTTGGCTCTTTATTTATACCTTCCAATATATAATCAGACCATTTTTTTGTCCTGTAAATGAGAGCTACATTTACTTCAATGGGAGAAATTCCAGTTTGTGAGCCCAGAGTAAGATACATTGTGTAACCAGGTATTTTTAGAATCATGATTTTATTTTTATTTTGTGCTTGATGTTAACGACTCCCCCACCTTATATAACGAATATCAAATGTTTCTGTAATATCTTTAAACTCAGTGGTTAAAATATTGATTTTAGTGATAATAGAAACTTTATTATTATTCTTTATACGATTCCTGACAGAAAAATGGAAGTCTTTCTATCTAGGGCCTATTCAATTTATCACAGAGGTGACATGTAGCTATCAGGAACAATATATCATTGTTCATTCAACCTTAAGTTAAATGGGGACATAAAGGGGACATTCAATTTCCCAGCTCATTGTGCTAAAATCTCAATTGTTCTACTCTATTCTAATTATGCTCCCAAACTTATGACTAAATCAAACTAGTGCTAGGGGTTCTGGGTTCATTCTTTTTATGGTTTCAAATTATTTTTTACTATTCATATAGACTCTTTGTACTTGCAATGTTCTTGACAAAAATTTATTCCTCACAATACTGCTGTCACAAGGTGGGTAATAAATATTGTTATATCTGGTTTATAGACAGATAGAGAAAATGAGGCAGATAGCAGTCAAGTCAAATACTCAGTTAGAGAATACATTTATCTATTTCAAGCTAGGATTGGAAATAAGAATTTTTTGTTCCATTCTATTACTTAACTCATTAAGTTACAGGGAAAGAAAATTATTCAAATTCAAAGAGTACCATTCCCTCTCAAAAATAATTGATTTTTTAGCATAGATCTGTGATGGTTTAGATGTTTCCTGACCTGGAAGTAGGAGTATGAACCAAATAATGACAATATGTTATATTTACATAAAGTTAGAAAGTTTTCAAGAAATTTTTTTTCACAATAATCCTGTGAAATGGACATATCTTAGTATTCTCATTTTACAAAAGAGGAAATGGAAGTAGTATGGAGTAGAAGAAAGCCCTAGATTTTGGAAATAGAGAACCTTTGTGGGGCACTTTTCTATGGTTGTTCCACTACACTGTTGATTTTAATTTAAAACTTTTATTTAAAAATATTATAAGACTTACAGTTTGAAGGTTACTTTGCCCTTTTATTCACACCAAAATGAGGTCAGAAGTGTTGTGACTCAACCAAGGCACTACTAGGAGTAGGTAGCAGAGGCAAGATTCAAAACTGAGTTTTCTAACTCAAAATTCATTGATCTTTCCATGACCTCTTACAATCCATTTAGCCTTATTTTATATTTTAAGGTTCCCGTGATTCCCTATGGGTGGAGCAGTGATGGACATATGGGAAAGAAAAATCTGTTCAGGTTTTATATACCTCATAAACAGTGAGTCTTAGGGGCAAAGCTCCCTTACCTCTAAGGGAAATATAACTCATGACTCAAAGCTGATTTGCATGAAATTCTCCTGCATAAAGACTGATTATTCAATGCTCCATGCCACTGTGAATGGTGGAGTTGGTAAAAGCCTGGGAGAATAGAAATTCTTGTCTTCTGGCTTCCATCTTTGAGAGGGAAAACACATAGTTCCAGGTTCTCTTCAGGTCTTTGAAGGAAGAAAAAGGCTCTGGGAAGAAGCTGACATGTAGAAGAACCAACACCCTAATCCTATCCCCAGCTTGCTACACTAAAACTTTGGAGAATTTCCTTTGGGATAAATTTGGGACTCTTTCTCTCTCTCTCTCTCTCTCTCTCTCTCTCTCTCTCTCTCTCTCATCTTGTTCCCAATGGGAGAGTTCATTCACTCTGTGTGTATAATCTCATCTTTTCTGATTTCTCCCTGCTATTTTCTTGAATAAATAGGTTTATTTGCTATTCACGATATGCGTTTCTTGTGGAAATGGCATTTTGTCAGAAAGGTGTTAAGCCATGGGTATAGAGTTTAGGGCACTCCCCCGTTAAGAGATAGCAATTAAGAATGCACCTTGAACCTAAAAACTCTTGCCCCTAGACTAACAATATTTGGGGATGTGGATATCGTTTTCACCTGATACTCTTTCTATGAGAAAAAAAGAGTGGTTAGCCACCATCCTTAGTCTCTAGATCCTCTTCTGGCAGGAATCAAAGTCTTCCTTAGAGAAGGGTGGGCAAAGTAGACTTTGCTTCCCTAGCAACATCTAGACAAGCCCACGTGGAAGCGTACAGCCTACATAGACAACACACCCCAACCCTTACATATACATTAAAGACCACTCTTCCTTTTGCTTTCTACTGTTTGTAATGCTACTATTAAAGATTAATCTTTGGGATCTTAGAGACTGTTACAGATTAAAGAATCATAGAGAGCTATGGAATGTTAAAGTTGTTGGGAGCCTTAGAATATAATAGAAACTCCTTATTTAACATATAAGGAAACTGAAGTCCAAGAAAGGGAAATGCTTTGCTCAAGGGCACATTGCTAACTAATGAAAGATTGTGGAGTTAGAACTTAGGGTTCTTAACCTTTAATTCTGTGAATTTTTTCCCCAGTTATACCACACTTACTTCCCAATATAAATTCTCCTATGAGTTTGTGGTGATGTGATGACGGAGAGAAGGAAAGAACGGGAGGAGAAATGCATTAAACTATTATTAACTAGCACCTTATTCAGAGACAGTGTTTCTAAAAGAACTGGGGAGGAAGCACTAGTAGTTCAGAGAAAGATCAAAAAGAAAAAAATGTATATTTGTACACACATACACACATGCATATATATATATATATATATACATATGCATGTACAAATACATACATACACATATATATTGCCAAGGAGAAGTTGATTACTTCATAATTCTCATCTGTAGATGAGGATGTTAACCTGTTCTGAGGACATAAACTGAGGTCATTTGTTTCTTGGGCTGGTCAGAGATATTTGAAAGCATGACTTAAGACATTAGAGACAAAAGGGATGGAACTGGAGAGGAACACTAGTGACATTGTTCATTGCCCCTAAATATGATTTTTCTGTATGCTCATTTCCATTAATAATCATTTATTAAGCACTTTAGAGTTTATACAGTGTTTTCTCCATAAAACCCTTATTAAGTAGATGGTAAAAATGTATTATTTTACAAATGTGCATAGTGAAAATTAGAGATATTAAGTGACAGCCACAACCAGCTACATGTTGGGGTGTAGCACAAATATAAGGAAACCCATTTGAATTATACAGGAAAACTCATACTTGCCTAGCAAATAGCCAGAATACTGGGCTTGATGAAGATCAGTAAAAGGAAAAGGAGAAGTGATTTTTTTATTGTAGTATCCTGCAGAACATCAAGGAAAAAAGAAGAAATAGATGAGGAGTTTTAGGAACTGATTAATAAGGAGATTAAAAGCTTGACACAGAAGAATTGTATAGCAGAGGTTGGAAGCTCTAATTATCCAGACAGTTTTTGGAGTTATCTTTGTACCAAAAGTAGAACAGATTTCTTGTCTTGCTTTAATGAGAATTTCATCCTTCAAAATTAAGAAGAAGTTTGATATTGAATCTGATTTTCATTAATAGGGAGGAACTGGTTGCTTGGGTGTAACCTATGGGAACCTTGGTGGAAGGGATTACTTCCAATTTAGAATTCACAATAGAAAAATAGAGAAAAATTTGAAACTTCCCACTTTGACTAAAGGTCCTCTTCCCAAGGTTACCAGTGGTTTCTTGCCTATTGAATCTGAAGGCATATTTTAGTTTTCATCCTCTTTGACCTTTTTCCAGTTATTTCCATGGATCACCACCCATATCCTGTCCCTTAGTAGTGGTGTCCCCCAGGACTATGTCCTTAATCTTCTGTTTTCTTTGTATTCTCTCTTTTGGCCACCTCTTCTCCTCCCATGAGTATCTTCTCCAGGTAGATGAGAATCAACATACTCTATATATCCACTCAAATCTATATATCTAGATTAATCTCATTCCTAAACTCTAGACCCTCATGTAATGGTAATTAATTTAAATTTGAAGACCCCTTTTTTGTTATGTCAAGTAAGCAGGTACTTAGCCCTTAATAACTAAGGACTAAGTACTTCTGTGAAAGAAACAGGTGTGAACTCTGTCTCCTGTTGCTGACATAACAGGAAGGGGCTGGCTGAAACAGGAAGCCAATGTGTGTGTGTGTGTGTGTGTGTGTGTGTGTGTGTGTGTGTGTGTGTGTTTAAGAAGAGCCTAGAGAAGAGACAGGCAGAATCAAGAATTTTTACTCCTACGATCTTTGTATTCACCTGGAAAGGCCTAAACAAACTGATGCTAAGTGAGAAGAGCAGAACCAGGAAAAATTTGTACATAATCACAGACACATCATATGTGTGATGACCAACTTTGATAAACTGGACTTTTCTCAGCAATGCACAGGACAACTCTACAAGACTCAGGATGGAAGGAGATATCTACATTCAGAGAAAGATCTAGAAAGAACAGAGTTTAAATGGAGACTGAAGCTATCAACATGCTATCTTTCTTTTTCATGTTCGGTTTTGTTTCTTCTTTCCCGTTGTTCACTCCATTGGTTACAACCCTTCTATACAACCAGACTAATGTCCAATGTGAAAGTATTTGCAGATCCTGTACTTGATTGCATGCCACCAATGGGTGGGGGAGTAGAGAGAGGGGAGAAAATTTGAAACTCAAGGGATTCTGGAACTGAATCTTGTAAACTAAAAGTAAATAAACAAGTTAATATTATTAATAGAAAAAAAAGAATTTTTACTCCTGGTGGAGGAAGTAGAATTGTCCCAGAGTCTGGGAGCTGGGCTGCTACTGGACTGAGAACTGAGTTGGAGTTTTCTATGAGACCAGAATCTGGTGAAGGCTGAAGTTGCTGCCAAGAAAGGCCACCTGGAAGGCTGAGGTTTCTTCTGGGTCCTAGGGCCAGCTGAATTGCTGAAGGATTGAAGAAGCATGATCAGGATAAGACTTTTTTTGTTTCTGGCTTGGTTGATCCTTGAGTTCCCAGCAACAGAAGTTGTGAAGGTTTTGACATGTGTTGGATCCTGTGAACTTCAGTGTGTACCAGGAACTGCCTGGAAGACTGGACGAGAACCTGGAAGCTGTCTGCCTCTGAATCCAGGTGACTGTTTGGTGGATTCAGGTAGGAGCCGGGACCATGGAAGGGAATCCAGTGAATCTGAGAGACCACCCTGAGTCAAGATGAAGAAAAGGCCTCCCCTTCGATATTGAATGTGTGATGAAATTGAAGTTTACTAGAGACAGAGAGGTGGAGGGTTTGTGTAATTTTCTAATGATTGGTATTTAGTGATTAACAATACTTAGTGACTCATTGCTAGATAAGTGACTGATTAACTTACCCCATGAGTGGAAGATGGACTTGCATTGTGAAATGATTGAATGATTAAGTAAGGAGGCAAACTTCCTTAGGGATACCAGATGATTGTTTTTTTGTTCTTTGCTCTTAATACTGTGACCACTTTGGTGAAAACTATTAATGTTAAGCTGTTGTGAACATTATATTGTGATTTTATGTGATAAGATGTAATGTTGTAAATATTGCATCTTGATTTGTTACGAATGTTTGCCTTGATTTGTTATGGAATAAATGCAGTGTTCACTATACTGTGTAATCAGAACTTTAAAAGCTATTCACAGTAGCATTCTTTTGGGAAGCTGCTCATGCATGGCATTATGCCTCATCACCAACTTCTTTCTGGATATCTCCTGGAGATCACATAGGCATTTCAAACTCAATATTTCCCAAGGAAAACTCACTATCTTACTAAATAAATCTGCCTCTCTTCCAAGTAACTAATTTTTTAGAAGGTCATGAAGTAGAAAGAGCTCTTCATTTGTAATTGGAGGGAGGCAAATTTGAGTTTTGGCTCTGTAATTATTACTTTTGTGATCTTGGATCATCTTTTAGGGTAAATACTTCAGCATTTAGAGCTCTTCACAACATGGCTTCAATCTAACTTTCCAGGCTTATTATACTTTGTTCTCCTCCTTGAACTGTCTAGTCATTCTAAACTGGCCTTGTTTCCCTTCTTCACACATGACACTCCATACCCCATCTTTATGCCTTTGCCCTGGTTGCCCCTATGCCTGAGATGCACTCCCTTCTTGCCTCTATGTCTTGAAATCCTTGGCTCCCTGAAGTGCCACCTTCTACATGAAAACTTTTCTGGTCCCTTGGTTGCTTGTGCCTTTCCCTCCCCATCCCCATACCTCAAGATCACCTTGTAAGTGTTTTGTATGTATTTTGTATAGACTCAAAAATGTGTACATTGTCTCATTACTTGTGGAGAGGATTTTGTCTTTGTATCCATATTCATT
>CM053588.1:156950941-156973252 GCA_028646515.1 Pseudochirops corinnae | reverse complement strand
CCTCAGTGATTTGGGACAGAGCTGTTCCCTCTGGAAGCAGAGTTCCACAGAACTAAAAAAAACAAAAACAAAACCATTGAATGGTGACCATGAATAAGCATAGGAAGCAAAGTAAGAACAGCAACCAAACCCTAGATTCCTTCTTCGGGGAAAAGAAGGGACAAAGCAGGGACAGGGAGGAAGACAACGCAGTCAGAACTCCCACCCCAAAAGCTTCCAAGAAACATGAAGATTGCCCAAAAGCTAGAGATCAGCTGAAGAAAGATTTTGAAAACCAAATGAGAGAAATGGAAGAAAAATTGGGAAGAGAAATAAGAATGATGCAAGAAAATCATGAAAAGAGAGTCAGCAACCTGACTGAAGAAATTAACACCTTAAAAAATAGATTAACTCAAATGACAAAAGAGGCCCAAAAAGCCAGTGAGGAGGAGAATTCCTTAAAAAGTCGCCTTTGCCAGATGGAGAAAGAATCTCAAAAAGGGATGTCTTTTTGTTTACCACCACGTTTGCTACTCACCGAGCTTACCCTTGCAACAAAGATTTAACCTAGACTCGTGATTTCATCATTGGTCTAAAATGCTCCCAGTGAGGACACTCCTACCAATGTAAATCAGCCTGATCTGTGATGTGGAGTTTTAGAGAAATTAGGTGACTTATCCAGGGTCACACAGGTAGTTGGTGTCAGTGTGTGTTTGTCTATAGTTGGGGAGAAGGGGAGAGAAGCTGTGGGATGCTGCATACACTTTCAGATGAGGTCACTCTACCGTTAATGTCATTGTTTTACTTTGCTGCAATATACTGCCTCTCAGTGGAAGAAATCTGTAAATATTTGTAATGTAAAACCAGAACACATTAATAAAACTTCAAAAAAGAAAGGGAAATACTTCAATAGAAGTTTTCCTGGTTGTGAGTTCAGCTTTCTATCCACCATACCACACTTCCTGTTATGTTAAAAAAAATTAAAAGAAAAAAAATTTAGTAAAAAATCAACCATGACCTAAAGTATATACACTCTTTTAAAATGCTCACTTAGAAATAAGCTTACCTACTAAAATTGTGCAGTGTAAAATTACATTTTATTTATAATTTTTACTTGCAGTGTTTTAGACATTGTGCATATGGTTTTTACTGGTCCTGCTTAATTTGCTCTGCATAGGTTCATAATGCCTTCCTGTTTTTCCTTTGAATTCTTCATAGCCATCATTTCTTTTAAAAAGCATTTCCATATATCAGAATTTGTTTAACCATTCCCCAATTGATAGGCATTTATTTCGCTTCTGGTTCTTTGTTATAAATAAATATTTTGACCTATATGGAACCTTTTTTTTTTCCTGCCCTTGATCTCCTTAGGGAATATGCCTATAAATGAGATCTCTAGGTCAAAGGATGTAGATATCTCCTTTGCTTTCTTAGCACAACTCCAAATTTTCCTCCAGAATATCTGGAAACTATTTCAGAGCTTCACTGCCAGTGAACTAGTGAACTTGTCTCCCCACAGCTTGCAATATTGACCAATTAATCTTGTACTTGCCAGCTTGCTGTGTGTGAGGTAAAACTTCAGTTGTTTTTATTTGAATTTCCATTCTTAGTGATTTGGAACAATCTTTCATGTAGTTTTTTGAGAACAATTTTTTTTTAAGAACTGCTTTTCAGGGGCAGCTAGGTGGCACAGTGAATAGAGCAATGGCTCTGGAGTCAAGAGGACCTGAGTTCAAATCCTACCTCAGACATTTAACACAAAAACTAGCTGTGTGACTTTGGGCAAGTCACTTAACCCCAATTGCCCTACCTTCCCCCCTCCAAAAAGCAAAAAAAACAAAAACAAAACCCCAAACTTGCTGCTTTTCATATCTTTAAAAAATATATATATTGCCTTTCAGTCTTGTCAGGGAAGTACTTTAAATAATATCCCCATTTTACGGATAAGGAAACTGAGGCTCAGAAAAGTTAAATGACTTATTCATGGTGAAACTAAAAAGATTTACTATTCAAAAACCTTTTCCTCTCAACTGTGGGGAAAACGTAGTCTGATTTTTAAAAATTATTTTTCAGTCATCTTATCAAAATGTTACATGAAGTTCATTTTTTTAAAAAATATTACCAAGTTTCCTGAACTTTTTGTGAGACCTCAACAGATTTCTTTCCCTTTTTAAAGGGGAACATAAATGCTGATGTTTAAACAAACTCTAAGATTAGATCAAAATTTCCGAACTCATGATGTTCAAATAGCTTCTAAACTTAGTAGTACATATTCTCCCAAAGTTTCCTATCTTACATCTGTGGTTATTATTGCTTCTTATGATTCTTACATCTCATCTGTTGCAAGGATGGCTAATTATATCTTACTATTTTCACTTTTTACCCTTCAAACTTCTATTCATGGACTCTGCTTTTTCCTAGTAGGGGAAGGAGTATAGTCTATTGTGGTTTTGTAGAAAACTAACTAAACCATGTTGTGTCAGAAGGCTCTGGTTCAAGTCCCAGCTCTCACATAATCTCTCGTAAATTATCGAAGGGTTTTTGTGTACAAGAGGACTTGGACTTGCTTGATTGCTTGTTTCCAGAAGGCAGAGACAGCAGCAGAAGGTTGAATGAAGACAGACTTAGGCTCAACCTAAGGGAAAACATTGTAAAAATTAAAGTTTTTTTAAAAATGTAATGAACTGATTTGGGGATGATGCGATGATAGCTTAATTGCAGCTATTCGGTAGAAGCTGGAGAGGCTGTAGCTGGGACAAATTATCTACGTAGGCATTGGTCTAAGTAAACCATGGGGTCCTGGTTTTATTTCTCCTTTCTGTTGCTAATTTTGGTTATACAACTCTCCCACTAATAATAATAGCTAACATTTATATAATGCTTACTATGTGTCAGGCATAGTGCTAAATGCCTTACAATGATTATCTCATTTGGTTCTCACAGCAATGCTGAAAGGTAGATGCTATTATATCCCCATTTTACAGATGAGGAAATTGAGGCAAAAAAAAGGATTAAATGACTTGGCCATGGTCACATAGCTAGTAAGTGTCTAAAGTTGGATTTGAACTGAGGTCTTTCTGACTCCAGGTCTGACATTATCCACTGTGCCATCTAGCTGCCCCATACTCAACATCTGGTTCTACTTCTCTATGTTGAGCCATGGTCTGGGTTTCAAATCCTTAGTAACTTTATCAAATTCCTCATTACCACCATCATCCCCCACCTACCTACAGAAATGTCAAGTATTACTAATTTCCTTAATGAATCTGTGATGCCATCAATATGCATGCTCTATCTTTATTTTGCCAGTCCATAATATGAATATCAACCAGGTCCTCTGGTAAATCCTCCATAGGATGAGGGGACCCACCCAAGATATCATAGGTCATCTTTGAGATCGCGTCACATTTTTTGGCTATCCTGAACACTTGTTACAAGGCTGTCCCCTCTCCTTTCTAGTCATATTTCTATGTGTTGCTGTTATTTATATTATTTCTCTTATCAAGTAAGTCCTTCTTGGTAATATGCTTACAACTACTCATACTACCAGGTAGGTCTTCACTGAGTTCTGGGAGAACCAAGTTTAATTTTTTTGGTGGCATTCCATTGCTTGCTGTTATCTATCAGCATTGGTAGAATATTGGTATGAAAAAAGGATGGCCTTTGTCTCAGGAATAAAAACTTGGAGTCTTTAAGATGACTATCTAGTTTCCCCAAATGCAACCTATCCTTCCCTTCCCTTGCCGTTCAGTTCTGTACCCAGCTGTAATGTCTCACATATTTGAACTGATGGACCAGTTCTACAGGCTGCCCCTCCAATCCATAATGGCTGCTGCTAATGAACACATACCAGCTGACTAAAGAAAGACTTCATCATCCTTTTCTTTCATAGACTTGACCCATTGTAAACTATTTCAGTCATATGCTTTCTTCCATTCTTGAATTCTTGAGTGGCAGTATTGTATAGTTTAAATAGAGGGCTGGACATAAGAGTCGAGAAAGACTGTGTTTTAATCCTACCTCAGACATGTCTCATCTCTGTGACTTTAGCATTTTTAGTTTCTAAAAGTCTTAGTTTTCTCACCTGTGAGAAGGGAAAATAATAAGTAATGGGTTGGTGATTGAGGTCCCTGATTACATTAGTCTCCCTTCCTTACACACTGATAAAATTACAGGATAAAAAGGGAGGTAATAGATATAGGAATAGGAGATACAGGAATAGCTCATTTTATTGTACTTTGCAGATACTGCTTTTCTTTTTGTAAACAAATTAAAGGTTTGTGGCAACCTTGAATCAAGCAATTCTATCTGGACCATTTTTTCTGACAGTATGTGTTTGTGCCTTGTATCTGTGGCACTTGTGGATAATTTTTGGAATATTTCAAATTGAAGATAAACACAAACACATCAGTGGAGTCTTGTGAGCAACCATTTTTGGAATGTGGTCCTACAGAGTACCTTAAACCTGGGGTAGTTGATTCTTGGGGACCCAATTTAATATCAAGTACCATGAAAAAACATCAAAGGAACAAAGAAAAAAAAAAGGAAAATCTCAAACAATTTTGATGTCTTTTATTCTTAGAATTCCTACTTTCTAAAATATTGCTCTATTAAAGAGGTACAGGAACACAGAATGAGAGCTGGAGAGGGTCCTGGATGTTCTAGCCCAACCTTTCTCATTTTATAGATGAGGGAACTAAGGTTTAGGGATGGTGGTGGTGGCAGCAATTAAGCAATTTGCCTGGAGTCATACGGATACATGATATTATATGGATCATATTGTGATTATTAAACACACATATGCACACATACATAGTATTTATTATACTTATCTATAGTAAAAACACACTTGTAGAGCATATTATACAGATAGTAAATACAAGAGTCAAAATTTGAACACAGATCCTTTGATAGTGTCCTTTCTACTGTAAAATAAATTTATCATTGGAAATAAATGGTATATGTACAACAGTGATGCTTAGCCTACTGTTTAGATGGCCAGTTTTAAAAAATTACCCCTTGTGAATCTTTATTATAGTCATTCTCTCCCTAGAAGGTAATCCTATTATTGTTGCTAATATTAAAGTCAAACATATTAAGGCTTTATCTACACAGGGTTGCTGGATTTAACATTTTAAGATGACTGACAGGAGAAGTCAGTTAAATAAATTAGCTCAATGTGTAGGCAGAGTCTATATTTATTAACAGAATTTCTCTAGGAATTCCTCTAAACAAAGTAGCCTTCAGATGATTAAGAATTCATGTATCTGGAATCTCTTTCATATAGATCTGCCTCTCTTATTTCTCCCCAGCATCATTAATTTTGTAGGGAATGTAGGCAGATGGTTCCTGCGTTAGTCCTCCCGCCTCTCCAGCCTAGGATATAATTACAGAAAATAAGAGACAGGTGTTAAACTAAGCACTGACCCACTTATACAGTGTGTAAAAACTCTGATTGAACTGGAAAGGCAGTCTGGCTGTTGGCAGGCAAAGGCCTGGCTATGTCTTATTGTAGCTCTTAAAAATCTAGCCTGTTCTCTAATCAATCCAAGCAAGAACTGACACTCAAAGAAAAAGCTATTCCCTCCAAGGGGAATTGCATGTAATATGTGTCATATCTTGGGGATTAGGGGAGAGAGAGGAAAAGATTTCTCTCTCATTCCCAATCCCTATTGTCAATGGCATCTTGAATTACTAGCCCAGTAGGAGACCCCACACCTGGAGGCAAAGGGCAGTCATACATGCTCCAGGTAGACTCAGATACATAGAGGAATAGCATTCCAGGCAAGAAGCAGCTTCAAGTCGTGAGACCTCTGACAGCAGAGAAAACAGATGATGGATTCAAGAACAGTCTGAACCTAGAGATACTGTACCCAAACTGGAGTGGAATAAAGGCTCCACGAGAAGACAAAGGGCATCAGGGCTTTGCAATACAGGAGGCATTAGCCAGAGGCCCATGTGAGGAGGTGGAAGAAGAAGGGAACAACATTTACACAGTACCTATCATGTGCTAGGCACTGCACTAATTGTGTTTACAAATATTATCTTCTTCTGATCCTCACAGCACTCTTTCAAAGTAGATACTACTACGTGTGTCTCACTACCAGCATACTCAAAGTTCATTCCCACTCTTCCCACTGACACTGAGTGTATTTGTGGGAATCTGTGTACCAGGTTTATGGGAGGAATACTGTTGCTTTGAGCTGATTGTGTCTATTTGTAGACTGGTAAAGGTAAGTAGATTGGTGAGGGCTTGTGAACTAGCGTATATACCTATAAGCTACACCCTTGAATATGAGGTTAGTAGACACTTTCTGGGATGTAGCTCAGAGAGATTGCTATACTTAAGGTCATATCATGATTACCTATAATTTTTATGTGGCTATTGTTCTGTTATGTTGACTCTTCATGACCCGAAGAACCATAGCATGCTGATATGGTTCATGGGATTTTCTTGGCAAAGATAATGGAATAGTTTACCATTTCCTTCTCCAGATGATTAAGGCAGAGGTTAAGTGACTTGCCTGGGGTCACACAACTAGGCAGTGTCTAAGACCAGATTTGAATTTTGGTCTTTTTGACTCTAAATCCAACAGTTCTCTGTCTACTAAGTCACATTTGGAAAGTTTCTCTTCATCACATCCCTTTTCCAATAAAGAAATCAAGACACATAAAATGTGTATGGTGTATATTAATTTGTATTCACAGATTAAAATAACATATTTCTTTCCAGACTTCCTCTAAGTGAAGTTAACTACTGTTTAGCATAAAGAAAGTTAAGAAAATATTCTTTCTTAAAATTGCTTTTATTTAAAGGTTTTCTTATCGCTCTGTGCAGAGCCAGAAGGCCCTTTGTTCAAGTCCTGAATCTGACAAAAACTGCTGCTGTGACCTTTGGCAAGCTGTATATGCCCTCACTGCCCTCAAGCAACTCTCCAACATTACAAGTTGCAAAACAGTCACTGTTGTGCATTTGAACGTTGGAATTTCCTCATTGTAAACTCTTTCTGATTAGGAAATACACTGGGGATGTGGTAGAAAGCTGTGGTATATTAGCACCTATTGTAACCCATTTGATACTCTTTGCTCATAGGGCAACACTCTATTTTTGGTGGCTAAATCACTTAGAGTCCCAAAGGCCTGACCTCCTACTTGTGAGACTTAAGGGTACTTGTTATAGCTTCTGAATTTCCTAGTTCTCAGTCAAAAGCAATGACCCTTCAAAAAGGAACATTGCAAAAGTGTAAAAATAGGCAGTTCCCTGAAAGCTTCAAGCTCATTTGCAAATTCCAGCGAAGAATGGGGAGGATTTGGCAAGACAGTGTTACACAGTGTTTGCTGTGGATTGTCAAATAGAGGTATGACAAGGAAATAAGTATAAAAGTCTCTTAGGGATATTATTATAACAAAATATCTAATCTTATGAATTATAGTGGTTTTATGTATATGGGTTTAAGAGCAGAGTTAGTTCATCCACTGAGAGCGTAGTGATCATGAGGCCAGAACTGTGGGCTTAATTTTGATTTTGCAGACCATACTCTGCACCACTGATCTCAGACAGCTGTCTTAAAATTCATAGTGTTGGTGAAAAAGGCAACGTGGAGTGGATGGATGGCTCAGTACATTTTTCCATTAGTTGGAAATATCTTAAAGTACACATGCCCCTTTAGTACCTGTTGAGAGGGAGGTCTTCATTTTGGTCAGATCACCGGATGTCTATGACCTTGGTCAAGTCATTCAACCTCGTTGGGTCTCAGTTTCCTTATCAATAAAGCAAGAAGTGTGAACTATCCTAGAAACTTATCTTTTAAAGACCAACAAATCAATTAGTTCAAATTCAAAACTTATATTTAACTTGGCAATCTTTTATTCAGTGCAAGGCACTGTGCTACATGCTGCCCTCAAAGTATACATGTTACTGGGGTGGGGAGTGGCAAGGGAAACACCTCATGCTGATTAATATAAAATATATGCACCTAGCCACCCCAGACCCTTGGTTTCAAGGAAGACTTAGGACATGATGATTTTGCACTGGGTGAGCAATAACATCTGATATAGAACACAAAATGCTTAATTTATAGCATATAAGAAAAAGTGCTAAGTCTCTCATAGCTTCAGGGTGGTATCACACATATTTCAAAGTTCAGCTAAGAAAGCTCTTCCAAAAGTCTATGATGAGGATTAAAAGGTTCCCTAAGGGTTAATATTAAGGGTTGCTTTTTCAGTACCTTGGGAGGCCCTCCTGAGCCTGAGAGAGTGTTTAAGTCCCTACCATAAAATTTCCCCCTTATCTAGGACCCTTGTCATCCCTCCATCCTGGGTCATAAAATTTCCCATCTCCCTTCTCTTGTGCCATCCATTTTCCTCATTCAGTCCCTAAATCTCCAACCCCCATTAGAAACCCTAAAATTACATCACCATCACAAACATATACAAGGTTTTGTAGCTTTCTGGCTATATAAGTCACGTCCTTTTCCTATATCAGTGCCTTTGTTTAGCTCTCATGCTTTTGCATTCATAAAGCTCCCACTGGCTAAGGAGAAAATCTGAGTGAATTCATTCAAACCTGAGCCAGTTCTCTCAACTCTGATCTCAACATCTAGAGATATAGGTTTCTGAAGACCCTTGGTGAGCTGTAGAGACTAGTTATACAGATCCAATAGTCAGCAGTGGGTGGGACTCATTTGTTGCTTTTGTCACTACATGTTGACCTTTTGGACTCCTCTTGTGGATAGAACTGTCCTATTATTACTCTTGTTTGTTTGGCATTTAGGGTGGAGATATGAGCTATCCACAATCTCATGGTAGCCAGGTGTTTGCACACCGAGTGGAGATGTGGTTGAAAGCTCTGGCATATTAGCACCTGTCTTAAGCCTTGTTTAGCCCAAGTAACTGTCTCCTGACCCATTATGTAAATTCAAGACATCCCGATAGATAAAGGACTAAGAAAATGGCCCTGAGTCCATGTTAACATGTTCATTGTACTTAAGTCATGCTTTAGACTCTGGTGATTATTTCAGAAGAGTTGCATTCAATTAAAAGTTGATGCTACATACGAACATTTGAATCTTTTGCTCTTTGAATGAGCTCCTTAGTAATTGTGCAGGGATGAGTTTCTCAGAAGTCCAGTTAAGTCCATAAGAAGACTCCCATCTATGTGAAAATAGGCCTAAAGTTTATAAGATTCTCTCCCCACTTGTCTTTTTCCTTCCTTTATCCCCTCGACCAATTATAATGTTCAAAAATTCCACAGTATAGATTTGGAAAGTAACAATCCCACCAGTAACAAATCTGGAACCCCTAAAAGGCAAGAGAGCATCCCTTACATGTGTCAGAGATAAAACTTCCTGTACAAAAGAGGAAAGGTAGAAAGTCATTTTAGAAGCTTCCTATTATGCCACCAACATCAACATCTGTATAGACTTCAGAGGATCATAACATCCTTCTAATCTCTAGCTGTCTTGAGATCACCATTGGCTGTATAGAATATCCTCAAATAAATCTCATTTGGGCACATGTCTCATGCATGTGCTTTCACCTCATTTCCTACCTAGTATGAAAGCTGATTGACCTGCATACAATTATTTGAAAAATGTTCTAAATCATTATTGATTAGAGAAATGCAAATTAAAATAATTTTGAGGGGCAGCTAAGTAGAACAGTGAATAGAGCATCTGCCCTGTAGTCAGGAGGACCTAAGTTCAAATCTGATCTCAGACACTTGACATACTTACTGTGAGACCTTGGACAAGTCACTTAACTTCAATTATCTTGCCTTCTCCCCTCAAAAAAATTAATTTTGAGATTATACTTTATACCTAGCAGATTGGCTAAAATAATAGATGTTCTTCAATAAACTAAATAAGCTGTGGTATATGATTGTTATGGAATACCGCTATGATACATGAAATGATGAGTTGGTTGATTTAGAAAAACAAGGAAAGACTTAGACCTATGAAGGAAGAAGCTATCTACTTCCAGAGAAAGAATTGCCAAATAGAAATATGCATAGTATGGTTTAACATATATGTATATGTGTATATATTGTATATGTGTATGTTTATGAATATGTACACATTTGTATATGTATGCATGTACACATATAAAATACAGACATACACAATATACACATATATATTTGTATACATATACCTACACATACACACATTTGTGTTTAATTGTAGCCTTCTCTAGGGTAGAGAGAGGGAGAAATAAAAATAAAATAAAATTTAAAATGCATAGCAGAGAACAAAAGAAAACCTAAAAGGAAGCACAGAAAAGCTGGGTGGCTTTGAAATCATATGGGATTTACCACATAGATTTTCATGAAATGGACATCAATTGTTTAAATTGAATCTTCTAATTTTCTTCTGTGTACATGAAAATGTTCTTTTTTTGTTTTATATTTGAGTTTAAAAATTAAAAAAAAAATTACAAGTCAATTGACCACAAAAATCACTCTTTTGTAAAAGTCTTTGCCCCTAAATATAGAAATTAAAATGCGTAGAAAACCCTGATCAAGTCTTTTCATTGTAAATTCCAATAGATTTCAGAAGGGACCCATAATTCGAATTGTTATAGTAAATAGCCCTAATTTAGTACTCTAAGTGCCAACTGCAAAAAAAAAATGATACTTTGTGAAGCATTTTAAAATTTTCTAAAATTATCATAGTTCCTAGAACATTGTCAAGTCCAGTTGAAAGTTATTTGTTGTGTACTAAGTTCTACCGTATAAAATACTAGAATGAAGATAATTACAAACTATTTAAAGATTAAAGTTAACTATTAGCATTTATTTTTTATGCCTACAGCAAACTTCACCCTCAAATCAATTTTTTGAGACCAATTCTGGTAAGGAAGGTGAAAAATGAGACCCTGAAGCATAGGAGATGTGATCATAGTCACTAAACATTTATTAAGTATGTACTACATTCTAGGCACTGTGTTGTGTTAAAAAAAAAAGAAAGAAAGAAAGAAAAAAGAAAAGAAAGGCAGCCCCTGCCCTCAAAGAGTTTACAATCTAATGGGGAAAGACAACACATAAAAAGAATCTGAAAAGGTATAAGGTAGAGGCACTAGGTGTGGAGTCATGATGGCAAAATTCAGAGGAATATACCCTTTGGAAAATAAAGAAATGGTAAGTCTTGGTGGCCTCTTTAAAAGGGGGCTCTAAGAGAAGCTCTCAATCTCAAACTCAAGCTCTCGACCAATCAGAGGGAGGGACCCTAGAAGCAGAGAATACTGAATAAATGTGACTTTCCAGGGTTGAAATGATCTTACAAAAGGGTAAGTTTCCTGGAGAATGATGGTAAAATCCAGAGGAGGGAAGCCAATGGGAAATTAAGAGATAACTGGCCTTGGTACTCTCCTTAAATGGGAGTATATGGGATAAAGACCCCAAGGACCCTTACCTGAAATAAATCAAGAGGTTTCTCAAAGTAGAGACAGAAGCTCTTTATTTCCAAAGACAAGTCTTGAGAGTTGGGCGTCATCTACCCAGGCAGTCTGGTATAGGGAGGCACCCAACAAGAGTCAAGCAAGCAGTTATATACCCTTACACAAACAGTTCTAAGAAAACCCTCAAAAATTCGCAGGTCTCCTCCCATCACCTCTCCCCTAATGCTGGATCATCAGCCCATTGGTGGAGTTGTATGACCTCACAGTCTACACAAGAACCTGGAAGATCCCTCTTACCCAATACAAAGACATATAGCTATGATTATCCATATGTAGCAAAAGGGGGCCATTACAAAAAGCTCCTTACAGGAAAAAGGGATGGGGAGTAGGGACACCCAATCTGATTTCCCCAAAATCAGGTGATTTACAGGAACATGAAACTTAGGCCTAAAGAGATCTAGGGCCTAGCTCAAGTTTGGTGACTGTCTCTTTCATTGTATGAAAATGCTTTTACCTATCCCACTTAGGAGGACCCACCATGAAGGGCAACAGGGACAAGAAAGCTCTCACCTAAGTTAAAGACAGGAAGAAGTATTAAACAGCTTCCATTTAAAAAGAAATATTATTGTTAGCTAAGGAAGCAGTTTCAGTGCTATAATAACCCTCCTTGTACACTGGGGCAAAGTCCCAGGCACTCTAGCCTAGTTATGACTATGAAGGTGTTTTTTTTTTTTAAATAAGATTATAAATTTAAAGCTGGAAGGGACATTAGAGACCATTAAGCCCAGTTCTTTCATTTTACAGATGAGGAAACTAAAGCCATAAAATTATTTAACCTGAGTCACACAGGAAGTGTCTGAGACAAGAATCAGACTCTGGTCTTTCTGTGCTCTATCTGCTATACCGCTTACTAGTTTGAATCCAACTACTTGGGATACAAGCTTAAATATGTTCAAGTGGTAAGTAACAATGTATTGTCATACAGTGGTGATGGCCTTAAGTAATATAGGACAAAACAGAAGACTAAATATCAGTGGACTATATAAGAAATTGCTTATTGTTTAAAACTCCAAATAGTAATTTTAAAAAGTTAGAACTTGGGGTAGTGAGGTGGCTAGGTGGCACCATGAATAGAGCACTGGCCCTGGAGTTAGGAGGACCTGCGTTCAAATCTGCCCTCAGACACCTAACACTTAGTAGCCATGTGACCTTAGGCAAGTCACTTAACCCCAATTGCCCTGTCTTCCCCTCCAAAAAAGCTAAAAAAAGAAGCCAACAAAAGTTAGAACTTGCTTTATGAAAAAAATAATAAATTTTAATAGTTTTGAAATGCTGAAGTTATAGTTGTCACAACTATCTTTTAGTAATTTCTTTTATTTATTTATTTTTGTTTTTTGGTGGGGGAAGGCAGGGCAGTTGGGGTTAAGTGACTTGCCCAAGGTCATGTGGCCAGTAAGTATTAAGTGACTGAGGCCAGATTTGAACTCAGGTCCTCCTGACTCCAGGGCCTGTGCTCTATTTACTGCACCACGTAGCTGCCCCTAGTAATTTCTTTCTACTGCTTATTACAACATATAGTGTTTAATTATTTACTGTATCCTGGGGAGTAATTTCAAAGATGCTTGGAGAATTGAGATGGCCAATTATTTTATATTCATAATGCATGACAAGAAAATTCTGGAAAAGAGAAAAAAGTTTTCATTTGAAATTTAATTATTCAATCAGTGATATAAACATTCCCTCCAAAAATGTTAAAATGGGTCAGGAATAGGAACTGAGGGATAGAAGTGGTGATATAGTGAAAAGCACACTGGATCTACAGAGGGGGTAGCAAATGACTTAATCTCTCTGGACCTCTGTTTTCTCATATGTAAAATAAGGGAATTGGACTTCATTGAACTAGTTCTTTAGGGGATCTTTTGCCACAATACAACAGGCATTTATTAAGTGTTTACTATGTGCTAGACACTGTGCTAAGCACTAGGGATACAAATGCAAGAAAAAAGCCCTGCCTTCAAGGAGCTTATATTCTAACGGGGAAGACCACACACAAAAGGAAGCAGGAATGGGAGGGCAGACAAAAGGACCCACAGGGGTCGTGGTGACATAGTCCTGAGATGAGAAGCAAAGTTGGGAGGGGAACGATATATGGCCAGCATGGATCTGTCAACAAAATGTAGGTCCTCAGTGCAATCCACCAATGAAAGCAGAGAGTTGGAGAGGCAGAAGGATGTTCCACAATGATAAAGCCCTTTTGTTGAATGACAGAAGGAATTAGGAAATATCTAGAGGACTGAAAGGGTCCAAATATGGGTAGAAGCAGTAAAGTAGCATATAATGTTCTACATCTCATTATTCATTAAACTAAATTATCAATGAACATAAGTGCACAATAATGCTAACAACATCAATAATAATAAACTTCTCGAAGCCCAGCTCATCATCTAGGTCACGCAGGAGACAAAACAGCAAAGTAAGGGAATGCTAGTTATGTGATATACAGAAGGGCTGATATGTACCTGGGCCCACCACAAAAGCTGTGACAGAATGGCAGGAACCCTGAAAAGTTGGTCAGCTGGATTCTGAAAACACCACTAATTAGGTTAACACTCTGTCTAATATGATGTAATATACATATTGGCGTTGTAGGGGTTTAAGTTAATAGAAAACAAGCTATTTCCTCTCAGATGGCCCCTATCTTCACGTGGAGTCACCCTTCCCCAATTCCTCCCTTCAGCTTGCCCCAGGAACATGACTTTTCCTTAGTCATTTCCTCACTCAGAAGCAGATAGCCCTCAACCATGATAAAGTGAACTTGCCTAAGGGATTACCCTATTAACCAAGATGTTAATCCACTGTTTTAATTCATTTATATCCTGGGAGGATCCATGAGATCTAAGTTCATATAGTTCCTTACCCTACTTGGAGAATTCATAAACATATTACACTCAACAAGATTCTCCATTCATGGTTCCTGAGACCACTCTTGGTAAATGCATGAATATAATGGAATAAGAAAAGAAAATCTCACATGTAGTGAAGTCCCATATGTGGCAAGTGGCTGTCCTCCCACCTGTAGCATGGGGGAATGTTGCTGTATGACTCCAAAGGAGGCAGAAGCAACATCTCTGGTCTCTTCTGTCCTACCCATCTCTAAAGGAGACTTTAATTTCTGTCAGGAGGAGGAACAGAGGCCATGCTACTCTCCTCAGAAAGAGAGGAGTATGAGGCTAGAGTTATATATATCTGATCCTTTAAAATGTATTAGTCTAAGGGATATAATTGGGTTCAATCTAACTTATGATCACTATGTTATTATTGAAGAAGAAGAAGGATGCCAAGGCTTGACCTCTTTCCAACCAAATACCAGTTCCACCAGAACACACATATTAATATTGAAAAAAGAGACCATTTATAAAAATTGTAGCAAAGCAGAAATCAGAGAAAGTATGCATAAAAGAACATATACCAGACAATATTCCCATTGGGAGCAAGACGACTGAGCTCAACCAAGGGAGAGATTCATAAATCTTACCCAAGGGGAAATTCCCTGAAGTCTCTACTGTAGCAATCTGGGAAAAAGACATAATGGAGACTGCTAGTTCCTCTCATGAGTTTGTGGAGTTTTTTCCTCCAACAGTCTGAAGTGAGATTGGCTTCCTCCATCTTCTCTCTCAAAGCTGGAAGCTAGAAATGTCCAAAGAGACTAAAATTTGATGAATCCTGAGGAGACTTAATGAGAACTGGATCTTTCTCACTTTTACCAACTCCACCCTGTGTTTCCTCAAACAAAATGAAATCTGGAAAACACCCCAATTTCGAAAGGCCAAAGACTCCCACTGTATTCTGGGTCATCACTCTGACTTTTGTCATGCCACTCACCAGACTCGATGACTGGAGAAGAGAGTGAGGCTGATGACTTTGCGTGGCTCTGCCTCACTCAAATGTAGTTCACCTGAGAGTCAAATCACCCTGTGATTTGATTGGTCCTCTTTGAGTACGAAGAACGAACAACAGTGAAACCTCTCTGCAGAGCATTCATCTCCACGACTAAGGAGAGAGTCTCACACCAGTGAGCTTTGGGAAAGGAGTTACATATCACTGAATAGAAGATCTTAATGATCTGGGTAGATGGTCTGGACTTCTATCCCTTTAATTTTTTGTCTCTATATTTAACTGTCACAGCTCACTTTTCTCTTGCTTTCTCTTCACAAAAAATGAACTACACAGATTGTAAATAGTTATGACCAATACAGTTTTATACAGCTGGTATTTAGGCTATGAAACATAAATAATACATATAATTTAAAAGAACAGAGAAACTTTGTATTAACATGTGCCCTCTCAGACAGAAAAAAAGCTGAGGGTGGGGAGAGGAGGCAAGCTCTTCATTATCTAGATGAGTTGTCTTGTCAAGAGAAATTCAGGACCACCTGGACCCTCTCAATTCAGTGCCGGTCCCTCCCACTTGGCCAGATGCTCCCAAACACCAGTCACTTATCATCTTTAATGTTCCTTTCTGTCTCCTTGTTCTTGCTAACTTGATTGCTACTTGAACAGCCTGTATGGAATCTCCACCTCTTCTCACCCTCATGCCTCTGTGCAGAACTCATTCCTCCCCCTGAGATCTCCTTCCTTCTACAAGACGAAGAAAGAGAGGATGGACAATGACAGCTGCACTGTTTCCACTGTTTCCAGAGACTTGCATACATAGATATTGAAGACCCTCTCTCTACTGCAGAGAATTAGCCTTTAAATCCCTTGCTATATAAGAAACATATGAGGTAGCATTATTAGTTTGACATGGAAAAAAGCAGTGTTATGTTCTGATACTAAAAGTGGGGAAGATAAATTAGAACAAATTAGAAATATCACATCAGAAGCTTAACTATCTTTCATGCACTGACAGACAACACTTTCCCCCTCCTCCCCTTCCCCCCGCTACAAACACAAAGTTTAAAGCATCTGGGGAACTTCAGCATCAAACTGTAGTGAAACTAAAAGGAAGTGTGTTCCACAATTGCCCAGACAAAACATTGATCCATAAAAATTAAGAACAACATTTTTAATAGATGTCACCAACTCCAATGCTCATAATCTCCAAGCTACATGGAATGAAAAGTTTTCAAAGTACTAAGCCCTAGTCAAGCTGATCAAATCATGTCAGGGCATTCTGTCTGAATCTGGAATTATAGTGATTTGGCTTTCAGTGTGCTTACAGAGGATAAGCTTACATTCTAATATAGCTACAAGAGCAGTTCTTTTATCCGAATTTTCAAAAGTCTCCAGAATGTTGAATATAAAGGAATAATTAAAGGATAGCTATATGTCCCAAAATTCTACCAAAAATGAAAAGGAAATGATGATAACTCATATATTTTTTTAACACATTTAGTTTGGCAAAATTCTAAACATTAACTCTCTCGTTTGACTCTCACAGCAATTCCAAACACAGATACTATTATTGTTGTGGTTGCTGGTTGGTTGTTTCAGTCATGTCCAACTCTTCATGACCCCATTTGGGATTTTCTTGGCAAAGATACTGGAGTGGTTTGTCATTTCTTTCTCAGCTCATTTTATAGATGAGGAAACTGAGGCAAATGGAGTTAAGCGACTTGCCTAGGATTACACATCTAGTAAGTGTCTGAGGCCAGATTTGAACTCATGAGGATGTCTCCCTTAATTAGGTTCACCACTCTATTCAGTGTACTGTCTAGCTGCCCAAATACTATTATTATCTTCATTTTATCATTCCCACTATTTTATAAATGAGGAAATTGTGGTTTAATGGGATTAAGTGACTTGTCCAGGGTGGGATTAGAGTCTAGGGCATGGAAAGTTTAGTGCTCTAAATTTGTGGAAATTGCTAGAATCTAAAATCAATAATTAATATTTGCATTCATTATCACTATTGGTGCTAAAATAAAACCATTGTCACATCACTTGTGAATGAAAGACTATAATAGAACAAGAAAAGACAATAATAGACAACCAAATACTCGCAAAAAAGTTTGCTTGTTCATCTCAAATGGCTATTGTTCATAATGTTACATGTCTTAAAGATATTAAAAGGAATATCTTGGTGATATGTAAGAAGACTTGTTTTTCCCTTGAGAGATGTATTGCCTAAAACTGATGGGAAATGAAACATTGGAAGAGTTATACTTTTCTCCTGTGTGTAAAACAAGTAAAACAAACAGGCAGATGTACCCTCGGGAACTTTCCCAGAGAAGGACTTGTTTCCAACTGAATTATGTGAAATTAAGTCAAGATACATTGGTTCAGCTGTTACTACTAGACTTTTGGTCTTACATCGGCTGTCTGTCAGATGCTAAATTCAGCACATTCATCTCAAAATGCGTATGATATATATTTCAAAGAAATGAAAAAATCCCTAGGTGACTCATTCATTTTCCTTCTTTAATTTGATTTGCAAAATGAAAACCATAAATGAAAAAAAGAACAATGTTGTATAATAATATATTAATGCAATGCAGAAATCATGAAAAAAGGGTGGGAGGTACATACAATGATGAAAATATAAAAGTTTTACTACCCACATATGGAATATTCACATGGAACTTCCTTGCTTGCTAGTCTCAAACTCAATGCCATTTCTTTCCTCCTGTACCATTTAGGACACAGCAAACATTACTAGGTTAGTTAATGATTTTTTTTCCTATGTAAGATAAATGCATTTTAATTATGGACCAGGTTAAAACCCCTGTTTTACTTAAGGGAAAACTTGGAATAAAATTATTTTAGGTACGTTGAATTTTTTAGAGAGTTCAAAAGAGAAAAATCTTGTCAAATATGTCCATCAACTAGTTGTATTAAGCATATGATGACATAATTTTGGAGAAGGGAAAAAAATTCTTAGAGGAATTTTTGGATCTAGAAGAGAACTTTGTATTTGCAAGTTGATACTGATTCAAAATGATTCCAATATCATCAATAGTTTCTAGAATACTGAGGCAAAAGTATTTAGTCATGGAACTAGCTGGAAAAAAGACAACAGAAAAAAATGGAATAGATTTATCAGCATTAATATAAAATACTCTTTTTTTTAGAGGGGAGAAGGCATGGGAATTGGGGTTAAGTGACTTGCCCAAGATCATATAGCTAGTGTGTCAAGTGTCTGAGGTCAGACTTGAACTCAAGTCCTCCTGACTCCAGGGCTGGTGCTCTATTCTTTGCACCACCTAGTTGCCCCCAAATACTTTTTTTCTTTATCAATGACAGTGAAACTACTGTGTTTGTCTTCTAACATGTCAGTTCATAATTTATGATGAAGTAGACATGGCACTATGCCTGATGAAGTATACACAGAGGAAATCTGTGTTGGAGGTGACACAATTTTGTTTTTTTATCTTATTATTGTGTTTAAATTTATTTTAATTTTTCAATTAATAAAAGTTCACCTTCTTTCCCTTCCCTTTCCCCATCCTGACATTGATAAAGAAAATCAAAACCTTTATAGCAAATATGCATAGACATGCAAAACAAATTTCCACATTGGCTTTATCCAAAAATTTCTATTTCTTAATTGGAAGCATGAGTGCACTACCCCTCTTTCTTTTTTTTTTTTTAATTTTTTTTTAAATTTTAGTTTACATCATTCATTTCCACGAAATTTTGAGTTACAAATTTTCTCCCCATCTTTCCCCTACCCACCGCCCCAAAACAGCCATCCCACTGTATCCCCCCTCCCCCAATCTATTCTCTCCTATGTCTTCCCCCCTCACCCCTCTGACTTTCTGGTAGGGCAGGATGGATCTCCCAATCACAGTGCCTACTACCCCTCTTTCAATGTAGTAGGTAGCAGGTTTAATAATGGGCCCTCTGGAATTCTGGTTGACCTTTGTGTTGATCAGAGTTCTAAAGGTTTTCAAAGTTGTTTGTTCTTACAATATTGATGCTATTGGATAAAATTGTCCTCCTGATTCTGCTTCCTTCACTCTGCATCATCCTCCCTTCACTCTGCAAGTCATCCTAGGTTTATCTGAAATTATCCCGTTCATTACTTCTTAAAATACAATAATATTCCATCACATTTACATACCATAATTTGTTCAGCCATTCTCCACTTTATGGACACCCTTTTAGTTTCTGGTTCTTTGCCAACAGAAAAAGAGCTGCTATAAATACATTTGTATGGATGGGTCTTTTCTTATTTCTTTGATCTATTTGGTGTATCAACCTAGAAGTGGTATTACTGGGTCAAATGATATGTACAATTTTAAAACGTTGAGGATATAGTACCTAATTGCTCAGATGACACACTTTTGAAATTGTAGGATTGATTCTCAGTCTAGATGTGAAAGAGGGTAAAAACTGTTGCAAAGAAGAATGGGAAAAAATTGTGCATGATACTACTACAGAGAAAGTGAACAAGAAAGTATCAGTAATCACTAATCCATATGTCTACTTTTGAATCTCTGTTAAAAAAATTATGACACTGATTTACAAACTAATTAAAGACATCCTTGATGAAAATGTGAGGAGGGGAATGGCAGACTAAGAAAAAGAATGTTCTATATCAGGCCATGTCTTCATAGTAATGAGATTGCCTGAAAGATATAAATTGTAAGTTATTGTTATTTATTTGTAGATTATAAAAAATAATTCAATTTGATAGAGCAAAATGCATGCCTAAATTTTCTCCTCTGACAAGATATCTATTAAAATCCTATAAGCTTCCTTGATAAATTACAACAGAGACATTTTTTGATAATCCCAATTTTATGAACATAAAGTTACCAAAGAGAGACACTTAAATTAGTCAAGTTACCTGCCATGGTCATAGAGGTTGTGTTTGTGCAGAATCCAAATAAAAGAGGAATTCTTATACATGGTGAGGTCTTCTACATCAGTGGCAAGCATTAAGACCACTGGATACATGTAGCCACAACACTACTCAGCAGGTTCTATCCAGATTAAAATGTAATTGGGAAGTATTGAACAAACTCAAATAGAGTAAAAGATAGATAACATAAATTTTAAAACCCAGTCTACATACAGGCTGTAGGGATCCCTAGTGTGGATTAGTAGTCCATTTCCTATTTGAATTTGACACCATTGCTCTAGATGCTTCTGTCTGAAGATCAATGAATTAATCAAAATCATATATTAAGCACTTACTAACTTATTTAACAAAAGTGGGAAAACTCTTGTCCTCAAGAAATTTATATTCAAATGGGGAAGACCACACATATAGGGGAGAGGCATCCAGGGAAGGAGAATACATAAAATTGAGTGAGAGAAACAATAGAGCAATTAATTGCCATGCTCTTTCTAAATGCAATAGTAAGTAGCATTGATTTGATTACAGTTCATCAGAGCAAGAGGCAGAAAGTAGGAGAAGGTCAGGGAAGATGGGTGAGCTGTGGCAGAATGAAAAATGGCTGATCAAAAAGTAGTTTACATGGTTCCATTGTATGCCAATTTGAATTCCTCCAAAAGTAGGGTCTCTGATGACATTGTGCTAATTAAATTTACTCCCAGATTACTCAATTAGCTCCATAACCAGTCCAACAAATTCAGCTTAACATACTCTATGAGAAAAAAAAACAAACAAAAAACAAGAACACTTACATGAGTAGGTATTGTACAGACAATAATATAGTTAGGTAAATGGCCTATGGATTTGGTCCATTGCTATATATGTATGTAATCATATGTATGTATGTGTATATACATGTACACACATAGGGTACAGATGTTGTACATGATGAAATTGAAGTAACATTGTGTAGGAGGAAGGGAGCAGACTGGATTGAATTTCGGAAACTGAATAGTACTTTCTTTGATTCTAAACTGTTCCTTGACATGAGTAGCCCATCCTTTTAACATCATTATTTTTCTGGTGATACTGTAATGGTTGCAAATGGTGAAACATCAATGGTTTTAAATGTGTGAGATGAAAAAGTTCAGAGTCTAAATCTAAGGTCAGAAAAGGTCTTTATTCTCTCTCATGAGAAAGGACTCTGCCTCCATCACCCACATGGTGGCAGGGAGAGAGCAACAGGTAGAAGCCAGCCTATGGTTATATAATCTTCCAATGCAGAAACCCAACCCCCCCAACTGGCCTTCACTCTTATTAGTAGGGGGGCTGACCCACAACCTAGGTGCAGGAATCTCTCTGAGACAAAGGACCCAGAAACATGTGGGTGTCCAATGAAAGCAGTCTTAACCTTATTCTGCTGAGTTGGCTCTGGGGGAGGGTCTCCATTGCTCTAAGCCCCAGATTGCTTGCAGGTCAGGTGACCTAACCCTAGGCCTAGTGAATACTGAAGCCGTTCTAGATTTGATTTTTCAGAATGGGGAAACTTCACTATAAATTATCCCTCATAAATCCCCACTTTTTTAAATACCTTTTGAAGTTTCCCCAACTTTCTTAATTCTAATTACCCTTGCAACCCTCGCCACATTGACAACATACAAGGGGGCAATCCCCTTTATGAGTACAGATACAGAGATTCAAAAGAAAACAATAAAAACTGTCTTTTCAAAGTCCAAAAGTCTCTTTTCACACTGCTATCCAGATGTGAGGAAGTCTTCTGGTCACGTAGGGTCATCCATCATCAACCCTGCATCCCAGCTTCTCTTTCTTCTTCCTTCTTTCATTCATTTACCTACAAAAGGAACTATGGAACCAATGTAAATGACAACTCCAGGACCCTTATCATTCTTACAAAATTAAAATTGGAGTCTTACTCAATTGTCATGATCACACATTAGAACAACTTTCTTATATTTTACATTAATCTATTATGAAGTCCTCCACCAGGAGGATGGGATTTCACTAAGGGATTTACATTAAGCTCACAATTAAAACAATTAAAAATTAGTTTTTAAGTAGTCCAGAAATTATCCTCTTTTTTTTAACATTGACTAATTATAACAAAGTTGAGACAAATGTGATACTAACTGAAT
>CM053588.1:156934139-156950441 GCA_028646515.1 Pseudochirops corinnae | reverse complement strand
GAGGGCTGGTTCGGGGGGAGGGTTGTTAGAAGCACACACTTCTGTAGAGGGACAGGGACAAAGTAGAGAATAGAACAAGTGGGGGGGTGGAATAGGAAGGAGGGAAATATAGCCAGTCTTTCATAATACGTCCATTATAAAGATGTTCTGCGTAACTACACATGTACAGCCTGTATTGATTTCCTTGTCTTTCCAGTGGGGGTGAGTGACGAGGGAGGAAGGGAAATAATCTAGAATTTAAAATTCTAAAATCAAATGTTAAAAAATATATATATATATGTGTGTGTGTGTGTGTGTGTGTGTGTGTGTGTGTATTATCATTATTATTATTTACATGCAACTGGAAAATAAGATATACAGACACTGGGGTAGGGAGATCCATCTTGCCCTACTGGAAAGTCAAAGGGGTGATGGGGGACGATATAGGAGAGAGCAGATTGGGGAAGGGGTATACAGTGGGATCACTGTTTTGGAGTGGTGGGTAGGGGAAAGACTGGGAGAAAATATGTAACTCAAAATCTCATAGAAATGAATGCCATCAATAAACAAAAGTTTTTTAAAAATAATAAAAACTATAAAAAAAGAAGTATTAGTTTAATCAATAGAATCATTCACATAAAAAGAAGCAATCTGGAGTGGATCCCAGATGAAAATAGTCTCAATAGTAGATTGATGCCCACTTACAGACCCCAAGGAAAATCTAATGATTATTATAGATTATTATAAAAAAAAGACAAAGGAGGAGTTACAGCATCTCTCCTGTGGATATTTTTTATTTTCTGCTTAGTAATGAGCTTGGGCATTAAGCCAACGTTGTGGTTAAAATGCCCAAACAAAAGTTCAAATATCAATCATGTACTGGTCACATATGTGTCATGGTATTTGTTATGGCTTTCATTGGTCTAAGTTAGGATTTTCACTGGTCACAATATCTACTTATAACTCAGTGTCTAAATTATGATTTTTAAAAATAGATTATCATGTCCAGGCTTCTACCTTTCGCAGAGTTTAAACTAATGACTTTTCACTTCTTACTGTATATTACGGCTTTTCCCCAATAGGAACCCCACAACCCACCCCTAAAAAGCCACCCACAAATTCTTTCAGAATATCTTCTGCAAGGCCCCTGGTTCAGTTTTATACTAGGGCATTTAGGGCCTTTTGGGGCAGAGCCAGGATGATCTCCTTTGTAAGCGAAAGCCACACAAAGCGACATAAGCAACAACAGCAAAGAAGAGCAACAAGACGAAGAAGCACAGATAATGTGACAATGTCCCAGGATCCTGACAAAGATCAGAGCTAATCTGTTATTGGATCAATACATGCTAATCGAACTGTGTTTTGAGATGCTTTTTCCATATTTTTAAAGCATCTGTAATGTGACTGTTTTAAGTAATGTAAGTACAACAGCTGTTACCTACGAGGGCGCTGTGCTGCTGTCAGTATGTCCAAGGCATGCAGTTCTGCAAGACTACAAGTCTCATTTGTGTAGTTTCTTGAGAACCCATAATACAGCATTTGATTGATTTAGAGTCCAGGTCATAAACACTTCAAAGGCAGCCAATTTCTCTTTAGTTGTAAGAACCTCAGAGCCTGGGACTGTGATGGCAAAGGACCACTCCCACCATGAAACACAGTGTGCCCATCTCCTAAGAAGGTGATGTATATTAGCTGGCACCTTTGCCAGGGTAGCATGGAAAGTTGTGGGTAGCTGCCAGAGGTGCTGCTAGAGGACACCTCCCTACCCAGTCATATGGTAAATATGGCCATAAAAATGAGCCACATAACCATTGATATGGCCGAGGAGCTACAAAAGTACCCTTATGTTTTCTGACTCAAGTAAGAGAGGCCAGTAATTTATATTGGTTCGAATACTCTAGCATATGTTTCAGGGCAACCTGGGTAGTGCCATGCCCTTTAACACACAGGGGAATACTGCTTGGTTGCAGGGCATATTGTGCATGTAACCATGTCAACCCATCCCTTATCTCTAAACTGCCCCCATACTGGATGTTATTTGAGGCTACTAGCATCTAGTGTACTAGGGTTCAAAACATGTGTGTTGGACTTGGTATAAGATTTGAACATAGAGTCCTTGTAAGTGATGTCCTTGCAAGAGCCTTCCAAATAGCTCTTGGATGGCTTAGAGCTGTTGCACACTGCGCCCCAAGCTGCTGAGACAAGGGACATTGCTACCTAGGGGTACCCATATGTGGTGCTGGTCAGGAAAGTGCTATACACCAAGCAGTTAGTTTTGTTCTGGGCAACAGTAGTCACTTGAGCACCTTGCAGGAAAAGGTTTGCAGAACATCCTAGAAGATGAAACATCCTAAGGGTGAAAAGACACATGTAAAGCCAAAACTTGTCATGGTATGTCCTCACCTTCCAACAAAACAATGGAGGTGGGTGCTGTGGTATCTCCCAAGGCATAACCAGCAAGTGAGACCTTCTTGGGCGCAGGTACCAGACATGTTCACCTTGGGGCCATTCTTCTTCCACACTCAACATAGCAGAAGAATCAGTACCCACTGTGAAATAGTTATTTTTGTTCCTTCCTGGATCTCTATCTCCTCATTAGTGACCTCTGTATATTGTAGCTCTGTACCCAAGAAGGTGTTTGGAATAACTTCATCCTTTCACTCTGGGTATCACAAATCCCAACTATCCATCTGACAGTGACCACTGAAACCCCTAACTCTATAATGTTTTTTCCAGGGGGTATTGTATGTGGGGTTTATAGGACCATGTTCCTGTGATCAGGAGAAAGTAAAGATGTATATTTTAAAGGACCTCATAACCATGCCATTTTGCCAAAGTGGCATTTGGGGACACAGTAGGCACTAGCGCCTAAAATGTGGAATGTATTTACCTTTTGATATGGAGATTAGTCCTGACTTCTATTGGCTTCCCCTTTGTAAGGGGCATTTTATACTGCCAGGAGGTATTGCTCAAAAGGGGTATATTTGCTTTCTGCACTCTGCCATGTTTGGAACCAGAACCCAAGGGCACTGCATGTATTTTGCCCTGCTTCTGCCAAAATCCCCACCCATACCCATCTGGGAACACAGCCACATCTAAGGTCATGGGAAATCCCAGTTGGAGCTATGCCAAGGCCTATGTCTGTTGTACTATAGCCTTCAATTGTGTAAAAGCCTGTTCTCTCTCTGGGCTCCAGTCCCACGCAGCTTTGCTCTTATTGAGTTCATATAGCGGTTGGGCTACATGGCAAAGATGAGATATAAAGGGCCTCTAATAACCCAGAAGAACCAGAAAAGTGGACAGTTAGCACCTGGTCTAAAGTCGTGGAAATATCTATAGCTTATTTACCATTGTATGTGTCTTAACTGACCAGATATCACTCAAGAATTTTACAGATGAGCTGGGTCCCTAGATCTTGTGGTGATTGATGGCCCATCCTCTTTCCCTGTGACCACTGAGGATTGAGGTTGCTGCTTCTTGCACTGTAACACAGTCTTTTCCAGTTAACACCACATCATCAATATAGTGGTATCAGGTCACATCTGGCAGAAAGGCTATGCCCTCCAGGTCCTTAGTAACCACCCCATGACATATTGTAGGACTATGCAACTATCCCTGAGGTAGGACAGTGAAAGTTCATTGCTGGTCCTCCCAAGTAAAGGCAAACTGCTTTTGATGATCATGGTGGAGGGGAATACTAAAGAAGATATCAGCAAGGTCCACCACAGCATGGCACTGCCCACTGGACAGAGTGAGCTCATTTAGTAAGTCAGCTATGTTAGGGACAGCTGCATGTATCAGTGGAGTAACTTTATTAAGTTCCCTATAATCAATGGTCATGCACCACAGTCCATCTGGTTTCTTTACAGGCCATATGGAACTATTATAGGGATATCGTGCATACCATATAACCCCTTCCTTCTCCAGTTCTCTTATATTTGCAGTTATATCATCCTTACCTCCTCGCAGGTGGTATTGTTTAACATTAACTAATCTGGGATGTAGGGAGCCTCACTGGCTCCCACTATGCATATCCCGCATATCCCACAGGGTAGGCTTCCCTACCCTGACCCAGAGAGAGATTTTACCTGCTATAGTGGTCAGGGCGAAGTTTTGCAATATGTCCACCCCATGATATATTCTTCCTCTGGACTGATGTAAACCACATACTCTCTGGATGGTAAGTCCCCTATTTTCAGTTTTAATTTAGTTTGTTTTGCCCTGATTAAATTTCCCCCATATCCTTTTATATCTACCTACTTGCCAGAATATCTTTCAGGTTTCCCATATAGCATCATGCATTCTGCACAGGTATCTACCAAAATGGACACAGTTTGTTTATTTTTAGGACCCTAGTATATAGCTAGCACATGGGGCCTCTATTCACCCCTGTAGCCTACACTGGAGGTGACCTTAGCTGTTTCCCTAAGGTGGTAAGCTGGGGATGTACACCCCTGGTCACCTTCCTCCTACTCTGGAGGTCTAATAGGCTCCCTCCTCCACCTTTTATCTCTGGTAAGTTTTCTCCATTTTTCCATGAGCACATAATTGGGTTTACTGTCTACATCCTCCCTTCTCATTCCAGCTGCTAACAGATCCACCCACATTTGCCAGCAACTGACTTTGATAGTTCCCTGTTGGCTGGCTGGCTCATTTTTCTTTCTTTTCCTTGGGACATTTGCTCACAAGTCTAATCTTATTTTAACCACCTTTCTGTCTCTCCCAAGTAGGCTAAGGACTCCCCTACTTCAAACACCTTAATTCCTACTTGAGGACTAAGGAGTGAAATGAGAGGTCCCTGCCATTTCAAGGAAGCCCCAGTCAGGAGCTTATTCTTCATGCCTGGGATAAAGTGGGCTCTATTTACAGCATACACTGCTTGTTGCATGCCCAACTCCAATAGGATGGCCTGCACTTCATCTATGGTATTCCAACCCTTGGTACTCCCAGTAAATCTCCCTTGTTAGACCAGGTTTTTCTAATGGCCCATATCACCTAGTCCGTGAGGCTATGATTCTCTTGTTATCTCTTGGTGGTGAATAATCTCTGTCTAATAGTCAAAAGCAGCTTGCCTTTACCTGGGAGGGCCAGCAATGAACTTTCACTGTCCTACCTCAGGGATGCTTGCATAGTCCTACAATATGCCATGGGGTGGTTGCTAAGGACTTGGAGGGCATAGCCTGTCTGCCAGATGGTGACCTGATACCACTATATTGATGATGTGATGTTAACTGGAAAAGACTGTGTTACAGTGCAAGAAGCAGTGGCTTCAACCCTCGGTGGTCATAGGGAGAGAGGATGGGCCATCAGTCAAATTAGTAGTGATATTATTCGCCTTCTTAGCTGCTGATAGGGAGAGAAACTCAGTCCCACATCCTAATGAGTCAAGATGATGAGGGCTCTGGGGATGCCTGCTTAAACTGTTTGGCTGTCTCCATCAGTCTGAGACTATATAATATTTAAGTCAGAATCTCCTGTGTTGGTAGTGCATCACCCTGGGCAGGCCTTATGTTCTCCATTCTCCCTTTCCATTGTATTAGTGGTCTGGCCATTAATTACTCTTACCCCCATCTTCATTATCTGTTTCCTGTATTTCAGGTTCATTATCTTCCTTGGAGGGTAGAAGTCTTGAGGTCCCACTTGTCCCTTAAAAATCACACATCTTATAGCCATTTTGTTTACATTCTTAACTCTGTTCAATCTGGCTAGCTGGCAAGTCAGCATTTCTACATTCTTCTCCTTCTTCCCTATTTTGTCAGCTAAATCCCCAGCAATGAGAGCAGGGACTTTTCATATGTCTCTTTCTAACTGCATTTTCTCTTACAATCTCTTAATCTCAGCTTCCAAATTTAGGACTTTATTAGTGGCTTCTCTCAATGCTGTGAGGAAGGACCAACTATATTAGCAAGTACCCTAGCACACCCAAGATGGCCTGCTAGCACAGGTTCTTTGATCTCCTTTTCTAAAGGAATGATAACTTCAAACATACATTAGTTAATTAAACATATATATGTATATACATACACACACACACACACACACACACATATATATATATACACTTACGCATATGTCATTCACCAGTTCAGGAGAGAGAGATCAGTACCCTGAACATGGAGAAAATACAAGCAGAGAAACATAGAGAAATTAGCACAGCAATCCAATAGACAGGGCTCCAACTCTCTAAACAAAGTAATAGATACATAGTCACCAGACCAGGAAGCATCAACATCTGAGTTCTCAAAGGCAGCGGCTCCTTAACAACAGCTACCAAGAGTCTCATCTGGTCAAATCGTATAGAGACATTCTTCCCATGAGTGAGCCCCAGAATAAATTACCAACTTTCCAGCATATATAGTTTTAAATTAATAGGCTCAGAGCCAGAAGGCATCACAACCTATGTGACTCAGCACAGCTGTGAATTACCAGGTTTCAAAGGAGATTGATCCTTCAGATGTTTACAATTTAGCAGGAGCCTGGGAAACTGAACTCCAGAAAGAAAAACAACAAAAATCTCATCTTGCTTATGCTTACAACCTACATTTGCCATTTCTTTTCCTAACGGAACGTAATCCCATCAGAAGGGACTCTAGGCCTATTGGAGTGTACAGGACATCCCCATACTCACACAGCAGTACACAGGTGCCCAGGCCACCCCCCTTCCTATATGAAGGTCACAGGTCATCCAGGAATTCCCCCTGATCTGTCCCCTACTCCCCTGGGTATTTTTGGGAATCCTGCTGACTATGCCAATTGTAAGATCCAGAATTCCCCGACTGAGGAACTCTGTACCTTTCCAAGAGCCAATATCCTCATGCACTAGGATATTTTTGGCTTCTTCAATCGGAGGAGTTGATTTGATTCTGGAAAAAGAGGCCAGGAAATCCAATTTGATTAAAATAAGTATTGGTTTAATCAACAGAATTACTTGTATAAAAGGGGGCAATCCAGTGTGGCTCCTAGATGTCTCAATAGTGGATCTCTCCCTAGTTGGAAACCCGAGGAAAGCCCAGTGATTATTAGAGAAAACAGATAAAGGGATGAGGAGTTAGAGTGCGTCACCACTGATCAGTGGGTATTTTTGGTTTTCTGCTTAGTAATGAGCTTGGGCATTAAGGCAACATCATGGGTGAAATGCCCAAACACAGGTTTGTGTATTGATAATGTACCAGTCATATACAGGTCTTGGTATTTGTGTTATGGCATTCATCAGTTATAATTTCTAAGTTATGATTTTCACCGGTCACAATATCTAAGTTATGACTCAGTGTCTAAATTGTGGTTTTTTTTTTTAGTAGGTCACCATGTCCAGGCTTCTACCTTTCACAGAGTTTAAATTATTGGCTCTTCACTTCTTACTGTGTATCATGACTTTTCCCCAATAGGAACCCCACACTCATACAGCAGATAAAGTTTGTTGGAAGGACAATACTGGAACATTTCCCACCTTAGTAGATATTAGCATACACTTCAAGAAACCAAGGTCATATCCATTCCATGATGAGGCATCAAAGTAAGGATTTGTAGAGGACCAAATGAAATCATTTATATAGGCAATATTTTGTTACCATAAAACACTATATATCAAAATCATCACCTATTATTATTTTAATACCAGTTGATGCCAGTTTTGCTGCAGAGAATAAAAGTGATCAGTGATACTCATCTCTCTTATTTTCTCTCTACTTTCTTTGTGTCTAGAGATTTACCACTATAACAATTAGCCCATTATTTAGCTTAGGGATAATATAATGGTCTGTCTAGTTCTCATGATTCCCTCCTCTACTGCTTTATGAAATTTATATTAAAGAAAAATTAGGAGTATAATTACAACCTTCCAAGTCCCCAGTTAGGAAAATTCCTAACATTTATGCAAAAGTTTTTCTCTCTACTTTAATTAAAATTTATATTTATCTCTAACTAACCTCTGGCTTTTTTATGGTTGAGAAAAAATTTAAGTTCACCAGAAACATTTGGGTAAAGAAACCAAAAAAGCATGTAATGGATTCTTTTAAATGATAAGCATCTGAAGGGGAAGTTGGCTAAAGATTAGACCTTTTCTTAGGATTTGCTTTAATCCTTGAAAAGGCCAATAAAAGGATCATTTAAGTCCAAATCTTCTACTGTAAGATTCCTGTAGGGCTAATGGAACTTTTAAATCTCTTCATGCTTAGCTACAATTCAGTCTTACCTTTTCTTTCTCCTTTGCCTATTGCCCTTATCCACTCATTCTTCTCAGTTCAGTTCTCAAACTCCTCACTCCTTTTCTCTCTCTCTCTCTCTCTCTCTCTCTCTCTCTCTCTCTCTCTCTCTCTTTCTTTCTTTCTCTCTCTGTCTCTCTCTCTCTGTCTCTCTGTCTCCCTCCTTCCTTTTTTCCCTCCCTCCGTCCCCAACTCTCAGGGTCTTAACTAGAACTTATGTTACCTGGTTCTTTACTTAAATACTTGGGTGCTGAACTGGCATACTATTTTATAGAAGATCCATAGCACATGACCAAGTCTCTTCAACCAGTACCAATACTCGTACATTACTTTACTTCATCTAATAACCTTGGAATTAATTCTACTTGTCTGAATTGAATTCAGTAAAGATGTTCTCACTTTGCTGATACTACTAGCATATATTCTTAGTTACTTTAAATGAAGTAATGTGGTTGATTGATTCAAATGACTTCTACCCTTATACCACCACTATTACCACCACCACCACCATCACCATGTTTTATGTGTCCTCCCTAAGTGAACTCAAAATAAAGAATTCTGAACTTGAAGAATTATGTAAGTAAAGAACTAATGAATATTTAATAGAATTGTACATATACAAGTTGTTAGATAATTGTACCCAGAGACCAAATGTGATGTTGCAATCCAATTCTCCTATTTATTCATCCAGAAAACATTTATTGAACATCTACTACATGGTTCGTTACAAAACAGACAGACAAAAGCTAGAGAGAAGCAAAGTTCTAGGAAGTATAAATATACCATCAGGTAATCCCAAAGCATGGAAAAAAATTCCTTTGATGTGGAAAATTTAGGATAAAAGTCCATGGGAGAGATTGTAAGGCAAATAAAAAGGTAAAAGTCTTTCAAAAGAAAAAAAAACTATGGAATAGATAAGGGAGAGTATTATTCTTTCCAGAAAATATGCTACAAGTCTTCTAATCTGCATTCATGGAGCTAGTTTAATTCCATCACCAAAAGTTTTTATTTGATTGGAATAAAATGAATAAAAAAAAATAAAATGAAGACATTGCAACATGTCTTCATCCATCATGGCAAAATATTTCCAATTCTAGAAAACAAAAAGAAAAAGAATCCTTTTAGAGAAATTGTGCTTTTATTTTTGTTGTTTTTCATATGTTCTGTAAAGGAGAGATCTGTAATACTCAGGATTCAGTAGGATAAGTTCTAAAAAGACAAATGACAAAGAGTAAGATAAAATTTTGTTTCTACAACATTTATCATTATAGAATTTTTGATCAACTCATACACGGAATTTTATTTGAGGGTTTTGGGTAATAAATATTCATATTCATATTTTTGGTGTTTTCATTAAACTAGAAATAGTATTTGTTTTGTTTTGTTTTGTTAATATCATGAAGACTACAAAATTGACTCTTCCACACAGGCTCACACCAAATAGGAGTGCTTGATTTCCTTGCCTAGTATAATAAAAAGAGTAGATAGAAATGAGTTAGAGAATGAGCTCAAATTTTGATTCTGCCAATTATTGCCTATGTGATTTTGAGTAAGTTTCTCACCTCTAGACCTCAGTTTCTTCACTGAAAATGTAAAATAAGAGAAATTGGATGATTTTATCTGAGTCATTCCATCTCAAAATCTTTTATTTATATCCTAATCCTGGACTTCTCTTACCTAAGTATGTTGGGGGTGGAAGAGGAGGGTTATGAAAGATTAGGTAGAGGGAAATTACTGGGTTCACAGATAAAATTGTAGAAGATATTCTCTTGATTCTAGACATGCAAAAACCATCCCAAAAAACCAAGAGTCATATTCTTTTGCTCTGCATCTGTATAGATGAAGTCTCTGACCAAGACAACATTGCATTGAGAGCATGCCTTGCTTTTGCAAGAAGGTTTCACTTTTAAAGACATCACTGATGGAAAGCAGTGAAAATGAATGGTATTTTATAATCTGGATTGCTGCAAGGAATGGAGAACAAGAAATTCTGCCCTGAGGAACCAACAAGAGATGGCCATCTGCTAGAAACTGAGAGAAGGCTGAAAACTTCAATGTGGAGGACACTAAAGCAGAGCACCAACTTCTCTGCCAGGAGATAAAGAGAAATGGAGACAGGGGAAGGACTGAGGAGCTCAATAAAGAATTAAGATAGAAGTACAACGCTGGTATTTTCATATGAATGGCTGAGGACACACAGCTCTCATGGCAAAAATTGTTAGTTGGTGAGTATTGTTATTTCCAGGAGTTTTAAAATTGAAAGGAAATATTTTCTCCTTTGTGTTCTATGAACCTTTTGCTTATACGAGGGGTGGATAACAAAACCTGTGGGAGGTTCAGATAGTGGAACTCTCATATTATATGGATGGTGACAATGATCCAGAGAAGTGAGCAATCTCTAAAATATTCCCAGGACTATCATATCTTTTGAGAGTATTGGAGGCACAACTCTAAAGCCACTAGCTTCTACAGTTAAGTTTTGATATTGGGACAAAATGATGCTCTCATGAGTCATTGAACAAAGGAGGTTTACTTTATTCAAACACAGCAAGGATATACAGCAGGGATATAATAACATAGCTTCTCAGGATAAAGCCGGACCCTCATCTCTATTTGGAAATTAATTTGGTCAGTAGGTCTTCAGGTTTTAGGCATCTGCCAAGTCTGAGAGGCACCAACTTCATGTGACTAGACCCTGTTATGTTCCCAGACCAGAAATCTGCTTTAGGGAAGCTAGGACCAATCAGATTGCATGAGAGGAGGAAGTCAAGGAACTCGGGCTGTAGAGTCAAGAAAACAACTGTTCTGTTACAGAACCACTGACACTAGGATAGAAAAATACTACAATTCAAAAGCCATGGTGGTGACAGTGATGATTTAGCAGTTTTGAAATCAATCCATAGTTCTTAGACAGGTGTTTTCCAAATAACAGTCAGTCAATACATGAAGAATACATATTTCAATTTTTTCTTGGATCTGTGATTTCATCACTGAGAGCACTCTTTTCTGTAGTAAAATTGTATTTATAGGGCATTCTTATTTTGTTCAGTTCTCGTCTATATACTGATATAAATCTTGTGTAGATAATATACCCAACTAACTCTAGCACTTTTAACATTCCATGAATGAGGCACTGGGGCTATCTGTTATACCTTGCTCTTACTATATGGCCAGCCTACTTCAGTGGGTACCTAATAAATTCTTGTTAAATGAATTATTATACTTTGTATGAATTCTCATGTACAAGTCATCATTGAGGATACTGTAATCCTTATGTATGGGATAAGTGAAAACTTCTCAGTTTGGGGTGGTTAACTTTCCCTTCCTCCTCCATTGCTTTTGTCAATCACTTTTGTCTTCCTTTGTCTGTTTTCCTGCCTTGGTGGGACTCTCCCCCACCTCTTTCCTTGCTGTCCCAGTTGGGGAAGAATTTGGTGAAGTAGGTCGCTCCACCAATGGGAGAGAAAACAGTCAGGGAGGGGTCTTGACTAAGTTAGGTTATAAATTCCAGCACTAACTTTTGTAACTTGTCTCTTCTCCATGATGAGTCATGGGGAAGACCACCCTCTTCTCCTGGGGAAGAGAATAAAGTACTGTTCTTATCTTAAGAAATTTCTGTGTTTGTTTCTTTTCATTAAATTAAGGATGAAGGATATTTTTCATCCCAAACAAATGGGGCCTCATCTGGGATTCTTTTCTCCCATGGAAGCAGCCATTCCCCACACCAGTCTTGAGGCAGGCACCCCCTGGAGATTTCTCTGGTGGTCTCTGGACTTGGTAGAGATCAATGGCTTCTGGGTTGGGAAGATCCTGAAGAAAGATGCATTCCTTAGATAAGAACAGGTACAGGAGGGAAGACAGGAGTTAAAGTGAGGCAAAAGTCCAGCTGGCTGGGGTGATGAAGACAGTCATGAAAACTGTATGCATATAGCCCTAAAAGGTAAGGAAATCTAAAGGGTCCTGGGGTAAGGATGCCATCTGATAAGCTCGTAGGGTGACTGAGTGGAGGGAAGGTTTATTTCCTCCACTATTGAGTCTTAGACTTTGGGAGTTTTGGTGACAGCTCTCAGAAGGGGAGGGAAAGTTTTTTTTTTTTCCTCCACTGTTGAATCCTGGACTTTTAGGAGTCTGGTGAGGGGAGGGGAAGGAGCTTTCCACCCTCTAAAAGGGAAGGGGGGTTAGGACTTGCACACCCCCTCCCTCCAGAAGGAGTTGAGGGCAGAAAAGCAGTGGGCCTGGCTGGAAGGCAGGGCTAGCTGAGTCTAGGAGACAAAAGGAATTCCTCAGGAAATGCTGAGGGAGAGGGGGAGGAGCTCCCCATCCTCTGAAATGGAAGGGGGGCAGGATTTGCACACCCCCTCCCTCCAGAAGGAGTTGAGACAATTGAAAAATCTCTCTCTTTCTTTCTCTTTGGGACTGCAGAGGCAGAGATGGAGAAAGGGAGGATTTCAGTCCTTTTCAGTAAAGGGAAAAGATTTCAAACTTCTTAGGGGTAAGTGTCAGGGAATTAAGTGGAAGTGGAGCCTCTGCTGAAAGTGAAATGCAGATCACATATACACATGTCTTCTGAAAGTCACGTGCTGGTTTAAAGATATTTCTGGGAGAATAGGTTGGCATTTGGCTTTATTTGGTAAAATGTGAGACCATTATATTTGGGTATAAATGTAAATAATGTTGAGATTGAGCATTTGAACTCTTAGGTATTATGAAAATGTATACAGTGGTTAAAATTTATGAAGTTATAATTTAATTCCTGTGTAATGGGGTTTGGAAATGCATTCACCTGAAGTTTTTAGTAGAATATAAGTTCTAAACATTTCTAAATTATGTAATTTGGAAATATTAATAAACTTTGATGCTAAAACAATTTTCTTATTCCTATTCAGAAGCTGTTAAGTAATCTAAGGATATGGTTATGTGTGTTAATTTGGATATAGGTGAAATGTTTAATGCTTTGGAATTCTATATTACTTAAGAATTTTAAATTTAAAGATGGGCACTGAGTATGGTAAAGGTATTTGTAATTATCAACAGAACCAAAAGAAGTTAGAATGAATAGCCCAAGATGTTATAAACTGATCTAAAATGTGAGCAGGAATGGGTATTATCTATGTTGTAACAAAAGCAATATTTGTTTGTTTGATTGTTTAAATGTTGTTCAAAGGGATAGAAAGTGAAGAATGGGGCACTCTGACCTGAGTGTTATAATATTCTTGAAATACCTGTAATCTGGGAAATCTGCAAAATTGATTTCCTTAAAATCCCAGGACTGGCCATGTTGGAATTGTAAAAAAAGTTCACATAAGGGAAGGAAATTTGTAACCCTCCCCCACTCAGAAAAAAAAAAGAGGGAGGAGGGAGAAGAGTCTTTGTACTGAGTAAATCCAATTTTCTATTTTTGAATGTGATGATTTGGAAATACAATTAATGTCATAATGTCTAAATTGTAAAATCCTCACATATTGTATGTATTTGTGTTAATTTGAAGGTGTCTGGATTGTAAATGATTTCTAGTGATAAGTTGATTGGCTGCATGGCATTAAATCAAGTTTAAGTTTGTGTTCAACGATTTGAAAAATACATCCAGCTGAATTAAAGTCACTGGATTGGTAATTAAATGGGTTTTGAATTTAAAAGTTTAAATATAAGAACATAATAATTGTGCTACTGGTAAAGTTGTGTTATGATATTTTGAAGTATTGTAATTTAAGAAATTATAAACCTTCAAGTTTTTCTATGTTTAAAGGGAAGTTTCATTTATGAAATATATTTGTGAGAAGTTATTATTCATAATTACGTGAAGAAAAGATTAGTGAAACCTCCTAAGTTTTGTCAATTATGTGGGAAAGATTTTTATGACAAGAGAATTCAGAAATTGTGTTAAATTGTTTTGGAAAAAGGGAAATATTCTTATTTAGAAATGTTTTACAAGATCTTTTGTTATGAGATGAGGGACACAAGATAAGAGAGAGCAGGTAGGGAAACCTGCCTTTAGTACGTTTAAAGACCAAGACTGTTGGCTGTTAATGTGTACAGGAGAAAGGAGGGGTTAGGTGGCCCCTAGAGACATCATCAATCCGAGGAAAGGGTCAAGAAGAAATTTAAAATTTGAAAAGAGAAAGTTAGTAATTATACAAAGACCTTGCAAAATTTCTGGTCATTTTATTAATTGTGTATAGATTTTGTAATATTCAAACCTACTGTGAATTGCCTAAAGAATCCTTATCAGATTAAGTAAGAAAATTTCTCCATTCCACATGAGGAAGGGGGGTAGGGGCAGCAGTTACTTCTTCAGACTCTGAAGAAACCTCACTGAGGGGGGCAGAGCCAAGATGGTGGCGTAGGAGCAGCAAAGTATCACACCTCCCACATAGCCACTACAAAATACCCATAAAGTATGACTCTAAACAAGTTCTAGAACTCTAAAACGCACACAAATATCCTTTCCGCTAAAGGCAGCTTGGCCAGGAGGCACCATTTCAGGGCTGGAAGCCAAAACCTGCCCAGCCTGAAATGGTGGCTTGGCCCTGGGGCAGAGCTGAGCAGTGGCTGGAGCAACAGAAGAGCAGATCTGCAGCAGCTGTGGCAGTTTCCAGAATTATCAAGCCATAAAGAAAAAAAAAAAAGTACTAAGAGAAAGGTTAGTGGAACTTGGCTAAAAATTGGGGAAAAAAAGCAGGTCCAGCCAAACTGCCTACAGGGCAAGGGAGTGGCAGAAGTGGAGGTCCTGCACCCGCCTCCACATTGCCTCTTTGGAGCTCCCGGCCTACAGACTACAGGGGGGCCAAGCGATTGTTCAGAGGCCAAGTGCTCTAGAGTTTAGCGGTCTGGATCCAGATCGTGGTCTTGGGTGGTGGTCCTGGGGTCACTTTTCAGTGATCCAGAGCTAAGGAGGGCCCCAGCAGCTTCCTAAAAGCCCCAGCAGCTGGGAAAACCCCAGTGCTTTAGGACAGAGCTTTCCGGGGGGGTGAAGCCAAGATGGCAGTGGAGCAGCAGCATATCACAGCTCTCAAATAGCCACCCCAAAATATCCATGAAATAGGACTCTAAACCAATCCTAGAACTCCAAAACGCACACAAAGATACTTCCCACTAAAGTCAGCTAGGCTACGAGGAACCATATGAGCACTGTGAAACAAAACCAGCCTGGCCTGAAGCCACTGCTGAGCCCTGGGGGAGGCCGGACGAGAGGAGCAGTGAGCGGATTAGTGGCAGCTACAAGCAGTGTTGAGAACTAGGTCAGCAAGACTTGCGAAATCAGGAGAGAAAAGCAGTCCAGGCGAAAGGCCTCCAGAGATAAAAAACGAAAGGGAGAGATTTTACACCTGCCTCCGTGTTGCAGCTTCCTGCCCGTGGCCTGCAGACAGCAGGGGGACTAAGCGATAGTTCTGAGGCCAGTGCTCTCGCATTGAGCGGCCTGGATCCAGATGGCCATCTTGGGCCTCAGTCTTGGAGTCTTCATTATCCAATGAGGCGGAAGTAAGTAGGAAGGGTCCCAGCACCTTCCTGAGAGTTAAGGCAGCCGGGAGGACGCCAGCAATTTGGGACAGAGCTTTCCCTTCTGCAAGCAGAGCCCCACAGAGATTTAAAAAGAAAAATCATGGACTGAACAACCATGAGTAAGAATAAGCATAAGAAGCAAAGTAAGAACTACAACCATACCCTAGATTCCCTCTTTGGGAAAAAGAAAGATCATGGGAGAGAGAGGGAGGAGGAGAGTGCAGCCAGAGCGCCCCCACCAGGGGCCTCCAATAATCACGAAGAATGCCTTAAAGCTAGAGATGAGCTGAAGAAGGATTTTCAAAACCAAATAAGGGAAGTGGAAGAAAAATTGGGAAGAGAAATAAGAATGTTGCAGGAAACTCTTGAAAATAGAGTCAGCAGTATGACTAAAAAATCAACACCCTAAAAAATAGATTAACTCAAATGACAAAAGAGGCCCAAAAAAGCCAATGAGGAGAAGAATGCCTTAAAAAGTCAACTTTGCCAGATGGAGAAAGAATTTCAAAAGCACTCTGAAGAGAATAATTCTGTCAAAATTAGAGTGGAGCAAATGGAAGCAAATGACTTCATGAGAAATCAAGATACTATCAAACAGATCCAAACAAATGAAAAAATAGAG
>CM053588.1:156915034-156933639 GCA_028646515.1 Pseudochirops corinnae | reverse complement strand
GATCATGGCTTTCAGGTAGTCCAATAATTTTTAAATTGTCTCTCCTGGATCTATTTTCCAGGTCAGTTTTTTTTTCAAGGAGATATTTCACATTGCCTTCTATTTTTTCATTTGTTTGGATCTGTTTAATAGTATCTTAATTTCTCATAAAGTCATTTGCTTCCATTTGCTCCACTCTAATTTTGAAGGAATTATTCTCTTCAGAAAGCTTTTGGGACTCTTTTTCCATCTGGCAAATTTGACTTTTTAAATCATTCTTCTCCTCATTGGCTTTTTGGGCCTCTTTTGTCATTTGAGTTAATCTATTTTTTGAGGTGTTATTTTCTTCAGTCAGGTTGCTGACTCTCTTTTCATGATTTTCTTGCATCATTCTCAATTCTCTTCCCAATTTTTCCTCTACTTTTCTTATTTGGTTTTCAAAATCCTTCTTAAGCAGATCTATGGCTTTTAACCAGTCTACATTTTTCTTGGAAGCTTTTGGTGTGGCAGTTCTGACTGTGTTGTCTTCCTCCCATTCCATGCTTTGATCCTTTTTGTCCCCAAAAAAGGAATCCAAGGTTGGAATGCTGTGCTTGCTTTGCCTTTTTCTTTTGCCTGCTCATGTTGCCAGTCAATTACTTGACTTTGGGGTTCAGTAGAACTCTGCTTCCAGAGGAGAGAGCTTTGTCTGAAATTGCTGGGGTTTTCCTAGCTCCCAGAGCTATTAGGAGGCTGCCATCTATGCAGGTTCCACCAGCTTTGGCTCACTGGTGACACACCTCAGAAACACCACTCAAGACCATTATCCCAATCCAGGCCGGTTAAGGCAAGTGTACTTAGCCTCTGAATGGTTGCTTGGCTCCCTTCCAATCTGTAGGCTGGGAGCTCTGAAGCAGCCATATGGAGGCAGCTGCAGGGCCACTGCTGCTGCTTCTTGCCCTGGAGGCAATGGCCAGACTCTCTCCCCCAAAGTTAGCTGAGTTCCACTGACCTTTCACTTAGTCTTTGTTTCTTTTGGGTTGATAAGTCTGGAAACCACTACAGCTGCTGGTGATCTGCTCTCCTGAAAGCTCTAGGCAAGGCTTGTTATGGCTACCCTAGGGTTACAGCTGCAGGTTCATACAGTGTTGGTCTGGGCTGCCAACTCGTTGTGATGAACCCCTTACCATCAGCCTGCTGGGCTGCCTTCAGTGGAAGCTTTGTTACTCTGTAATTTTGTGGGTTCTGGAGCCCTAAAATTTGTTTAGAGTCATATTTTATAGGTATTTGAGATGGTTATGGGGGGAGCCACAGAGTTCTCCTGCTTCTAAGCCACCATCTTGACTCCCACTAATACTTCTTTTAATCAGAGTGGAGTTTCCAGTGTCTTTCTTCAGAATCAAATCAACTCCTCCAATTTAGGAAGCCAAAAATATACTCCTTCACAAGGATATTAGCTCTAGGAAGGTATAGAGTTCCTCAGCCGGGAGAATTCTGGATCTTACAATGAAGCATATTCTAAGTATAGAGAGACTCTATTATACAGGCAATGAATTATTTCATCAAGGTGATATATGGTGTAGATAAAAATACAAGATGCACTTTATCCTTGGGTAGTTTCTTTCTGATTCCACAGGAATGTCATCAGTGTGGTACAGAAGGGTGCAGAGAGGAATAAGAATTATGTATATGAGAGATGATTTGTAAACATTAATTTAATTGTTGGCATTTTAGATTTGATGTAACTGTTCAACAATGAACAGGTTCCTATACTACCGGAGAAGCAAAATCACACCTACATGGATAGTTTCCCTATGCATGAAATTAGAAGACATACAAAATTTGAAATTAAATATAAAGATGGGTAATAGCTTCTCTTGGTGAAACAAATAAAGCTTTATTATTTGGAAAAGTCCAAAGAAACATAATTTCATGTGACACTTGGTCAGCTTACATTGCACACCAAGTGTTACTTATCAACAGTAGTCATGAAGAGAGTAGGCAAAGGAAGTGCCAAAAAGCTAGTCATAGTTTATGGACCAATATCTGTTGCAGGTGATGAGGAAGCAGAGAAAGCCAAGGGAAAACTTTAATATCTTCCACATCAAATCAACATATACTTTTCATCCTCAAAGGTTTCAGTGCAAAAGTAGGACACAGGAATGAACAATGAAAAATATCATTCTGGATTAAGAAATGAAAATAGCTAGTCTATGGATTATTCAGAGGCCTTCTACCTAAATATCAGCAATTCTATCCTTAAAAAGAGAATCAGAATGTACTAGACATGATGGATACTTGAACAACATCATACTAAAAATTCATTGATTATCTTGACAAATAGAAAAAAGCCCAAGTATTGATACTGGACCCATTTCAGATTGAGCTGTCTGTGTATAGTCAGATCACTGACTAGTTAGAGCAAAGATCAGAATTAACACAAAATCAGGACAAATAAAAAACACTATGAGTAATGACAATAACTTCAACCTGACCTATCTAAACAAGCAGTTGACCTTGAAAAATGGAAAATGTATAAAAGTGAAAAATTTCCTCTCATTATATCCTTTTCTTAGAGAAGTTTAACCAATGTAAAATAGGTACCACACAAAAAAAGGATTGAAAAGAGCTCAGGTTTGGCCAGAAAACACCTGATTTTCTTGCCAAGACACACAGAAGAGGCCAACTGGCTGAGAATACAAGCTTGTTTGTTAAATATCACAGATGGGGAGGATAGAATGAAAAGCAGCAGAGGGGAAAATAAACATGCACAAAACAATCCCAGGAACATTTACATATGAAATTGGAATGAGAACAAGAAAAAGAAGTGAAATAGAAGATGTTTGCTGGTGTTTAGATATCTATTCTCATCATTGATGACAGTGAAACCACCTCATTTAGACCAATACCACAGAGCCAGGTGTGCTGCACGAGCAAGTGGAAAGGCATCCACAAAAAATGAAGTCAGAAAAAGTGGCTAACTTTTCCACTTCATCTGTAGCAGTGTAATCAACTGCAAACAAAGGGAATCTGAGGGGGACATAGTTTAAATTTTTGAAGTGATCAATATCTTACCAAGACATTTCAAACAGGTCAAGATTAGATAGATACTAATGGAAAAAAATCATGGGTGATATCAATGCCAAGAAAAGATAGCTATGAAAACACATCTAACTACCAACCCCCAAACCCTTTTTTCCTCTCATCTCTATAAAATTTTTATGAGAATGTTCTATGCATATAGGAAAGTTATCTGAATGAGAATAAAAGATGGACTGTGAAGTTTTGGGGAGTGATTCTGAGTTCAAAAAGCTCACATCTTTTAATTGTCCCCTTAGATATGTAGTCGACTTCAACAAATTCAACCTCAGGATAGTGTTCTCTGTGTCTTCAAGCTTTTGGGAAAAAATTGGCTCTTTAAATTACTATTGCTACTGTGTTTCTGGTCAGAGAAGGCTTTTCTCTGATTGTTGAAGAAATCCCTGACCTTAGAAAGACCATATTTCTTCACCGTATTTCTTACAATAAATCCTATAGGTTTAGAGAAAATTCATTAATCTCACACAAGAAGCCCTCAATAAAAGTTTATTGACGGACTGGCTTTTGGCCATTGTATTATCAGCACAAAGAAAAATGTCAATTTTTCAAAGAAATTTTCTAAATCATATTATGTTTTCTAAGCAAATCGATTTACTAAATTGTGTAGTGAATACAAATGTTTATTGCTTGTTGATCACTACCTTCTCCCCCAAAAAGCCCTTGACATAGTAAAGCAAGAGAAAGATTTAAATACTCTCACCAGGAATCCTATGCATATGCTAGAAGATCATTTAATATTTTTTATAATGCAAACATATATAATTTAATGATTCCCTGATTATAATAATAATAAATAATGTCTTAACATAGCACCTACTATGTGCCAGACAGTAGGTTAAGTATTTCACAAATACCTCATTTGTATCCTCACAACAATCCTGGGATGTAGGTGGTTTTCTACCCCCATTTTACAATTGAGGAAACTAAGGCAAATACAATTTAAGTGACTTGCTCAGGGTCAACCAACTAGTAATTATCAGTGGCCAAATTTGAACCCAGATCTCCCTTACTTGAGGTCTAGAATGTGATCCACTGTGCCAACTAGCTGTTTCCCAATATTAAGCAGTGCACAAAAATGCAAATTAATACTAACTGAAAGTACTCACTAAGATCATAAAGTATGCCTTATGCAAAGTCCAAATAAAAAAGGGTTTCTCTTCAGAAGGCAAGGTTCTACAGATAGTTTTGTTCATAGATGATATTACTCTGATTGCTGTAAGACCTTGTGGACATTATAGAACCTGCGTAATGAAATTACAGACCATTCAAAAGATATTGGTTTATTAATATCTATACAGGGAAAAAATCTAGATCTTGGACAACGAATTACTGCAGTTGGCCAGAATGGTCTAGGAGCAGAAGAGGAGGCTGAATCACATTTGGAAGACTATGCAATATTTTAAATCATTCTAGATGATTTTTAACTCTATGACCTATATTTTTTCTTTTAATTCCTAAATTATGCTTTATTGTGGCAAACAAAAAGACCATTTTAAAACAATACCATTCTCCTGGTCATTATATATCTATCTGTCTCCAATCTGTATTATATTGTTTCAAAATGAAAATTATGGAACAATACAGTCTTCAAGGAATAAAAATTGAAAAAAGGGCAAGGCAAAGATTTATCCAGGTAGGCTATAATAGCATTACTAATGGTGAGAGGTATACAAAGTGCCCAAAACATGTCATCCATGATACTGATGAAAAATTTGTTTAATTAAATTGAGCCTATCAGGTATTGACAATAGGAATAGTAGATGAAAAGTCCAAGTGGTACACACCCATGAAACATTAAGAGACCTAGAGGAAAACTTCCAGGATTTTGGTCAGCTCTTCAATGAAGGATTTATGGAATTACATAGATGAAAAGATACTGATCGGTTATGAACTTCACTAGAGGGGGGAATATCCATGCTGAAAAGATCATGGAGCCTTTAAATTGTTGAAATATTTCCTTTGATCCTCACAATAACCCTATGAGGTAGTCATTCAAGAACAGTATTATATATGCATGTATGTGTATTTGTCAGTATACACGTATACATGCATGTGTATATACATTTTATATGTATATATGTGTGTGTATATCTATATATCCACATATGAAAACTGAGGTCCAGAGAATTTGAGTGATTTCCCTCATCTATATGTAGGTTATTTCCTATGTCTGGAACGCCCTTTCTCCCTCATTTCACCAGCAGGATTCCTATCATCCTTTAAAATCTATCTCAGATATGATTTCATTCGGGAAGTTATCCTAGATCACTCCTACTATGACATACTTCAGATATCACTTTGCTGTAACCATCTAATATATTTATAACATAAATATTGTTTGTAGGTACCTCTTTCTTATCTCCTTAGTAGACTGCAAGCTTGATCTCCCTCATACCTTTCACAATGCTATTATGCACTTCATAAATGTTTGTTGCTCAGTTTTAGTAGTGTGATCAAACAGAGACATCAGATGAAGACAGTCTGGGCTTTACCTTGTTATTTAGTCATGCCCAGTTCTTTTTGACCCTTTATGGTTTTTTTTGGGGGGGCAAATATTTTGGAGTGGTTGGCATTTCCTTCTCCAGGTAAAGAGAGATTAAGTGATTTGCCCAGGGTCACATAGCTAGTGAGTGTCTGAGGCTAGATTTGAACTCAGGTCTTTCTGACTCCAGGTCCAGTGCTCTATCCACAGGTTCACCTAGATGCCTATCTAGGCTTTACCTTAGGCCACCAAAATTTGCAGTAGTGGCAACCCTTTCAGTTCTTAAGAAGGATAGAAACAACCAAGCTGTTAAAATAGGAAGCTATTCTCTGTCCACCATAGCTTTCGCTTCAGACTTTCCAGCAGGCTTTCGGGGTCTGTTTCTTGTTCCAATGACATTTTGCTCTGGGTGCAAAATTGCTATTTTCAACTCAGTTATAGAAAATGAAAGGGCTTAGATTTGAACTCAGGTCTTCTGACACCAACTCCAGTGCTGCTTCTGTAACAGCACATTAATCACATAGCAAAACAACTACACACACACAAATACATGTGTATGTATGTATGTACATATATAGAGTTTCTTTTATATTTTGTTTCTTACTATACTTTTATGCATTTTTCTTAATACTTCCATAGCTTATACTTTTCTAGCAGTATGCCCTAGTCTTTAACATTTTTTATTTAATAATTTTCTTGGAAATAGGCTGTAAAAAATATCAGCATAATAACATACAGAACTGGTTATGATACATGTAATTTACAATATTTCTGCCTTCTAGGAAAGCTTAGATGTCATAGCAGTCAAGAAAACTATGGCTACCCCATACATTAATTCCTGACTCAGAAAGCTTAAGAGACAACAACCTTTTTCTTAGGGTGCACAGAATAACATTCCACGTTGCCTAATCATTTCAATCATCTTTAAAATACTTTCTGAGCAGTTGTAAGATGTCTTGCCTTGTCTTCAAATGATGTGTACCACATAGGGTCTTGCTCAGTTTCATTAAGGCAGAAATTTGTGTTAAATAGTTCTTATGGGCTAAAGCTGACATTTGTCTGCTTTATATTTATTTAAATGTTACTTCTAGTATCTTTTTAATAGATGCAGTAAAATTGCCTCTGTTTCCATTTGGATTGATAAATTTGATAAATTCAGATGTAACCCATATGCATAGTGTTAAATGTTATCAGTTGGAGCTTGTCATTTTGTGTTATTTAAATGTCACTTCTGGGATTTCTGTGATAGCATTGAAGTTTTCTGGCTCATCTCACACCTAAACTTGAGCTTGAGCTTTGTTCAAGGGATAGGAAGAAAGGAAAAAAACAACCCTCATTGAGTCACTGACTCTCCAACCCAAAAGGAACTTCAGAGGTTATTTCGTTCAGTTCTTACCTGAAAAAAAAATTCTCCCAACAGCAAGCTGGATGGCCTCCTGGAAGGCCATTCAGGATTATTTGCTGAACGATTTTCAATCCGTTCTTTCTCCACATCTCTATCATTATTCAAGAATATTGGGGAATGTCTTTCCTACTTTTTGTTGGTACACTACTGCCACCTGGTGCGTCCTTAGGATGATTCATAGAGCTCTGCTGTATGAAAAGAATGAGTGATGTTTGCTGTGTCATCCTAATTACATTGTTAATTAGAAGGGAGGAAATGGACATGAAATCAGACTAAGAAAACGAAACAATCTCACTCATATTGAATCACACAACAATGTATATGCTGGTCAGATATGTGTGTGTGTGTGTGTGTGTGTGTGTGTGTGTGTGTGTGTGTGTAGTAGTAGTAGTAGTAGTAGTAGTAGTAGTAGTAGTAGTAGTAGTAGTAGTAGTAGTCTGAAATAAGAAGACAAACTTAAATATAGTAAGAAGAGCCATATATTAGAAAATAAAGAATTCATGTTCTAAGAAAAGAAAAAATATTTGGAGAGCAGGTTAAAGTTACCACATTCTTTTATGAGTAATTTAATTCCAATATTTCTCATATAAAAATTAGCTCTTCAATAAGTTTTAGTAGCATGAATGCTCATAGATGGCTTCATGTGAAGCAAGCTTTGTCCCACTATCTCAGAGCTAGGTTATCTATATCTCAACTTCAGTGTTCTAGGGTACCCTGAGGTACTCTAGATTGGGATGTCTTTTTTCCTAATATCATAAGCATGAGCCTCAGCTATGTTCTTCACACTGTTATGTGCCATGATTAGTACCCTAGTTCCATTTAACCACTTAACATCAATAGATTTTTACAAAAGGATGCTTATCTTGAAGACATCATAAAAACAAGTGTATAGGTATTTTCCCCTCAAACCTCAGAGAGATATACTCTCCCCATCTTACACTAGTCTCTGAGGAGGGGAGTAAGTCAGGTTTGATGATCTTATTGAGCATGTTACCATGGAATTACTGTGACTCTTTAAGATTAAGGGACACTGTGGACACTTGCTGTACTCCACTCTGACTCTGTATCCCTGCCAAGATCAAATCATTTTTAGTTTCCCCTTCATCTTCTCTTGATAACTAAGATTTGACGTGAACATGTGTAGACAGAACCCAAGGGAACAGTGAAGCCTCCATCTGGTTCATAATAAATGGGCCCCCAGTCAAGAAAACCTTATAACTTGACCCATTAGAAACTCCATATTTGAGCATTCCTCCAAATCCAGAATCCATACTACAAGAATACTCCCAACTTTCCTTCTTTCTCACCTTGTGTCAGAGAGCAGGTAGAGAGGAGGGGCCACAGGATCAAAGCCAAACCATGTAAACCTCAGCTAGGGTTCCCTTGGGAAACAGAATGGACCAGATACTCAAACTTAGCTCATTTCCACCATAGCCTTGGTCCTACCAATTTCACAGCCAGATACAGAATGACTGTTAGAGCAGTCCTTATTTTAGCTACCCTGGGCTGAATCCTGATGATCACTTTAAGGGTGTGCAGGCTCAAGGGAAGGCTTTGTGGAGGATTTGGGGGTGGGGTGCAGTGCAGGAATAGAAAAGAATGAGAGGAGAAAGGGATTTCTCTCTTCTCCTCTCCAATTGGCCATGGTATCTAGCAACATACCCAGAGGGAAATATCCAATTTAGCAGTTAGAGAATTTATCAGTTCCAGAAAGTTTGAGACACATTTGAAAGAATGTATAGACACACCCAGACTCCATAGACACAGAAAGACAGTTACTCAAGGGAAAGAAAAGAAAAAGGCAGCTTCAAGGAATAGGATTCTTAGTAGAAGAGAGCTGATTATAGAACCATGAAACCTAGCTGAGAAACCACCCACCAGAAACAGTGCACCCAAGGGGAAGTTTTGTGAATATTTCTTGACCAGATGTTGTTTTTGTTTTTCTTTTGTTCTCAAAGAAGACCATGTCATCAGGGAGGTGATGCCATGACTTGCAAGTGAATTGGATTTAAGTGAGGAAGAGCTGTGCAAAGTCACCAACCTCACTCCTCCCAAGCCATCTGGGTTCAGTGGGAAGCTATAGATCAGGATGACTGGAAATAGCCCCGAATGTAGAGAAAGGCCATGGTCTTTTAAGCTAAGGTCTTTCCTTAGGGTCTCAGTTTGACTCAGGCAATGCCCATTTAGTGATTAAGGCTAGGTAAAAAATGGGGCAAAGAATGGCTTCTTTTACCTTGTCAAAAAAAAAAAAAGTATCAATCTGGGAGGTGAAGACCCTCAGGGTTTCTGGCCAAAACAGAAAGAGTTGCTATTTACACTCATTCTGAGCCATCAGAATACAAACAATGACCAAATAAGGTTTGGGCTGAGGCCTATTGTTGGCCAATCAATGAGAGCCAGAGTGATTTGGGTTTAAGGAATGGTCGTTTAAACTATAGGATATCTTTCTAGGTTTCAGATATCAAAATTTACATTCTTTTGGGCAGAGCAGGGTAAGGGGAAGAAGGAGGTGCATTGCCCAACTGGAACTGGACAGTTGGGTCCCCAGTGGGGCAGCTCATGCTACTCACAAGTTGTTGTTTGTCCTTCTTTCTCGAAGTGGACTGTGACATCAGGAAGGTGATGCCATGACTTGCAAGTGTACTGGATTTAAGTGAGACAGGGCTGTGCAAAATCACCAACCTCACTTTCTCTTCTGGAATCATCTGGGTCCAATGGTAAGATATAAATCAGGATGACTGGAGATGGCACCAGGAGTTGTAAGCTACCTTTGTCACACCTACAGGTGTGCATCATTAGTGTTGTACTTTGAAATTTGAGCCCACACTTTGCATGGCTGCTATATTTGTTGGAGAGTGAAGCCCATTGTTTTTAGGGAGAGGGTATGTTTTGTAGTTACTGCTTTTATTATATTATTCCAGGAAATGCTTTTGCTAAGAACTGATCCCATCTACTGCTGTTTTAAAATGAGGCTTGCTAGCTTAGGATGTTGAGTGTACAACAAGCACTTTGAGTGTTAAAAGGGCACACTGAGCATTGTGAAAGAAGCAGCCCCCTTCTGGGGATCCAATCTGTCAGTAAGACTGGAAGTTGGTAAAACAGCCCTGGGGAAGTGGTACACATACATTCTGTTCCTACTTAAATACAAACATGTGCTCTTCTTCCCATGGTATGTAAGTTCCTTGAAGAGAAAGAGTGTCACTTTTGTCTTTTTAGCTCCACCATCTAGCACAGTGCTTGGCACATAACTGGGACTTAAAAAATGCTTGAGAGTAGATGGATTGAAGGTAGGACGCAGGGTAGGAAAAGTATACCAATACCAAAGTATACCAGTAACAGATTTGCTTGGGATGAAAAATATCCCTTATCCTTAATTTAGTGAAAAGAAATAAACACAGAGATCTCTTAGGATAAGAACAGGACTTTATTCTCTTCCCCGGGAGAAGAGGGTGGTCTTCCCCATGACTCATGGAGAAGAGGCAAGTTACAAAAGATAGTGATGGAAATTATAACCTAACTTAGTCAAGACCCCTCCCCAACTGTTACCCCTCTCATTAGTGGAGAGGCATACTTCACGAAATACTTCGCCAACTGGGACAGCAAGGAAAGATAAGGGGACAGTCCCATCAAGGCAGGAAAACAGACAAAGGAAGATAAAAGTGATTGACAGAAGCAATTTGAAAAGTTAACCACCCCAAATTGAGAAGTTTTCACTCATCCCATACAGATTCATGAGAGTATATGATAAATTCAAAAGAGACTCGGGCAAATTTGTATGAGAAATTTGAATAGGAAGGGATCTCATTCACCTAATTGGAATAAGATGGAGGTCCTCATAGTATCAACATGGAAAAGCTTTTATTTATTTTTTAGCCAAAAGATCTTTGGGGTCACCCATTATTTAGAAAGTTTTACTCCTTTGTCAGACCTAAGGATGTTTCTGTAAAGAATGGTAACTTTTATGTTAAATAACTTAGTATGACTTTTTCTTTTGAAAAATAATTTAGAGGGGTGGCTAGGTGGCGCAGTGAATAGAGCATCAGAACTGGAGTCAGGAGGACCTGAGTTCAAATCTGGCCTCAGGCACTTAACTCAAAACTAGCTGTGTGACCTTGGGCAAGTCACTTAACCCCAATTGCCCTACCTTCCCCCCTCCAAAAAAAAAAAGCAAAAATAGAACTTGATAAAAAAGAAAAATAATTTAGAACTTAGAAGCCTGGGTTTATACTAACCCTTCAAGAAACAGCATCAGGCAATGATTTGACAATACCCAAGAGGTACAGTTACCTGTGCCAAAGTGAAGTTCAGAAAAATAACACATATAAAAAATCCATCATTTTTTAATCTAAATCACTGTGAAAAAATTAGTTTTGTGCCTCTAATTACCTATATGCTTACTTAATTCTGTTCATCCTTGGACCTGTGGATACTTGACTTGTCTCCTAGGCACAAGAGTTAGATGTACAATTTCTACTGTTGGGAATAAATTAGCTAAAAGAAAATCAATGCCAATAGACTTTTAAAAATAATGTGGATAAAGGAAATAGGTTAATGGCCTGTTTATATTTTGCTGACTGAATTCAAAACTTGTAACCCCACTTCCAGTATTAAACCATAAAATGAGGATGAATATCTGGCAGTATATATGTGACTCATTATCGCATTGTTGTTAGAGCTGCAAATTGTTTCAACCATTCTGGAAAACAAATCTGAACTATACCCCTAATGTCACTAAATTGTAAATACTCTTTGACCCAGCAATACTACTATTAGGATACATTCCATGAGGTGGCCAGACTCCTAGGAAAAGTACCCATATCTGTAGGAATATATATATATATATATATATATATATATATATATATATATAATATATATATTATATATTATATATATAGTAAAACTTTTTGTTGTAGCAACAAATTCAAGCTTGTTTCAAGCGTATTTCCTATAAACAACATATTGTTGGATTCTGGTTTCTAATCCACTCTGCTATCTACTTCTATTTTATGGATGAGCTCATCTCATTTAGATCCACACTTATGATTACTTTGTATTGCCCTCCATCCCATTTATTTCTGTTTCTTCTCTTTCTTTTTTTATCCTGTTCCACCTTGAAAATCTATTTTGCTTCCAACCACTCACTCCCTTAATTTGTTCTCCTTTTTGTCATCTTTTATCCCTTTCTCATCCCCTTCCCCTCCCTCTTTGACCCAATTCTGATGAAAGTGAGGTTCAAGCATTGTTTGCCACCATATTTTCCCCTCCACTGTAAAGCTCTTTATTCTGTGCCTCTTTTATCTGAGAAAATTTTTCTTATTCTATCTCTCCTCCCCCCACTCCCAGTATATCCTTCTTTCTCAACTCCTCTTTTTTTTGTGGTCACTACAACATAATTGACTCATACTCATGCCCTCAGTCTATGTAAACTCCATTTAACTGCCCTAATAATGATGGAGTTTTTAGGAATTACGTGTATCATCTTCCCGTATAGGAATGTAAACAGTTTAACTTTATTTCACATGTAACTTTTATGCTTCTCTTGACTCTTGTGTTTGAATGTCAAAATTTCTTTTCAGCTCTGGTCTTTTCATCAGGAATGCTTGAAAATTTGATATTTCATTAAATATCATCCCTCCCCCCCAATGATTATATTCAGTTTTTATGGGTAGGTTATTCTTGGTTGTAATCCTAGCTCCTTTGCCATCTGGAATATCATATTCCAAGTCCTCAGCTTCTTCGTCATTGAGCATTCTTGCTTTTAGAGCAGACTTTCTAATTTCAATTTGAAATTCATTTTTATATTTGATTTTCTTATATATGGGTTTTCCCCCCATAGGGTGTTGATTGAAGGAGTTCTCTGCTCAACTAGATGAGGTTTCAGGGGGATGAAACTTTGAGACCTTGATTTCATTTTCCTTTTGATGGTGTGGGGTCTGCCAACTGGTACCTCTGAGGATGAAGACATCTTCTTAAATTAGCTTTGGCTGCTATGTGGTGTAGTGACCTCTTTATGCTTGGCTTGAAAAGTTCAGGAGCCTAGTCTCCTGGATAAAGAACAAGAGATTTCTTAAGCAATGTGCAAGTTACTGAATAGTTCTGGAACCTAAGCTCAATAGAGAGAAAGGTAATGGTGAAAATTCCTGGGTAGTAACAACCTCTTAGGGAGGAGAGGATCATGCATGTGGCCCTATAGCCACAAAATTAGCAGTGGGGATAACTATAAATTGAAGAGGGAGCAAAAGACCTGGATTTTGCCCTATGTCACTCCTGCAAGTGTATGTATGTCTGTAAAAGTACATACATATCTATGGATATATGGATGTGTATATGCATATATGCTTCTTAAATACATTGTACACAAAATAAGTTAAATGACCAGAATCATCTTTATTATAATCATCTTCATATGTTGAAATGTTTGTATTTATTACTATAAGTTCACAATAAAAAGGAAAATTTAACAATTTAATGAAAATATATACTGGAAACAAAGCATTTGAATTGTGGGAATTTGAAATCAACACCTGAAGCTAGTAGCCCTAAGAAAGTACTTAGCCTCTCTCCCACTCTAAGGTTAATTGTAAGTGACAAATAAAAATCAGAGGAACCTGGTTTTCTGGGCTAATGTTCCAAAAGTGACCTTTCTACTGTATTAGACAGCATATTGTATTAGAAGGAGGAAAAGCAAGAAAGTAAGGTGAATATTTGTCATGGCAGAAGAGTGAAGTTCAGGGAAACCTAGTTACTTGGGTGGTTATGTATCTATGATAGTGAATAGTGATACATCTATGTATGTATCTATGAGAGTGTCCCTCTGTCTGTATCCTAAGAAAAAATTTTGCAGAAGGCTGTGATGAAAACTGTGGTTTGAGGTATAGAAAATATGAAAGGATCTGGATAATGATGAGTAGGTCACATGGTCATTTGATGACAGCATTTGCTGTTATATATGTTGAGGCACTCTGATAATTAAGAGCTGTCCAAAAATGGAATGGGCTATTTCAATACGTGGTGGGTTCCCCTTCCTTTGGAGGTTTTCAATCAGATGATCGTTTGTCATGGATGTTACGTTCAGGATTTTTATTTTTGGCATGATAAGTACTTAATAGCCACTGAGGTGGGCCCTTCCAAGTGTCAAATTCTGTCATTAAATAATTAACCATTTCACTGTGTCATTTAAGTACTAAGTACTTTTTTTAAGTACTTTTAAGTACTATGCTATGCTATGAATATTCCTTTCATGTGTAGATTTAAAAGTTTTATGATGGAAAAAATTCTACTCTGATTAACTTGAGCAGTATCTTTAATTATTCAATCACAAATTGTAACATTTTAGATTTGGTAGGTACTAAAGAAGTAAACTAGCATAAACTCTTCAACCCTACACCCCAATGTAACATCCGTTCTACAATATCCCTGCCAGATATGACAAATTCACCTGTCACTTTAAATACTTCTGACAAAGAGTTCTCAATTTTTCAAGGCAGAACATAAAGTTTCTTATTTCATTGAACCAAAATTTGCCTTTCTATAACTTCCAGCACTTGTTCTAATGCTGCCCTCTGAAATGCTCAACAGTGACTCTAGTTCTTGTTCAGTATGACAGCCCACTAAATATCTGAAAAGTGGGATGATGTTCTACCATGTCTTTTCTTCTTTAGGCTAAAAAATCCCTGAAACTTTCAACTGACCTCCATTTGCTTACACCATTTATATCCTTGGACAGCTCCTCCATCTAGAGAATTCTATTCTGGATCTACAAAGGAAGTACAACAACCAGCACAGTACCATACACTCAGTATACACTCAATATTGTCTTGTGGAAGCATTTGAGATATTTGTTTGACTTTTATTTGTTGCAGATTCAGGAATCAAATTTAAGAATCTGAGGGTAATGGTTTCTCCTATAGAGACTGAATATAAAGCATATTCTACAGCTTGGCTAGATTTTATGACTCTTCCTACTGGGCCTGATACTTCTTAATCTGCATTACCCCATAAATTCTCTAATGTTTCATTTTGAGATTCAGGTAAAAATAGAAGGTCTCTAACAACAAATGGCTTCATCTAGCAAGTCTAAAGCATCCCTTTCATTCTCATCATAATAATATGGCTACTTTATCTTTAGGGAGATTTGGTCTTAAGTCAAGAAACTATTTAAAGCAGGAGAAACTGTTTGGTGAGTTGATGGTGATCTGATCTAATGAAGCAGACTTTTAGGTTGAAAAATTACAAAAAAAGTTTTGAGTCAATGAGATATATTATGAAGGAAGTTGAGAATTTTATCTTCTGGAAATTTCTGGGTTAGTTTAATTGTTGTTCCAGTGTGAATGAAGGTATGATATGACCTCTCATGGGTTCCATCTTTCACCACTATTCAGTGGTTGTCCAATGAGAAAAAGAAAGAAATACTGGTTTTCCAGCTTGTGAATGAATTAATCTGCAGGTATTTTCCATAATCTAATAGTGTTATAATATTAAAGACACCCAAATTCAACATAAAGTAATTAGGAAAATAACTTATTGTTTTTAAATTAATAATTATAGAAAAGAACAGGAGAATAAATCTTAATCATTTTAGCACCTCATTAATTTTTCTCATAAAATCTATTTTAAGTTCTTTAGTTGTTATACATTTAGTGTAAAGTGCAGATAAGATGAAAGAAATTAGCTCTGAAACCATAACGATGGTACCTACAAATAGTTAATATCTCATCAGGTGCTAAGTCCATATTTGTTCTAGACATAATTTAAGCCAGTATCAGTCACTTGCAATGATAGATGAATACCTTAGAGGCAATAAAATTTTGGCTTTGGGGGTCATAGGCATTTATATTCCAATAGCATGAAGAATTTTTTTTCTCCTTTAAGCATTTTCACTTCTGTTTTTTTCATCTAAAAACCTCTCCCACATTTTCAAAGCAGAAACACTTCAAAACCTTGCTTCTGTGATTAGAAATAAATAGAGAGTTGGAAAGTAAATGGAGTAATAGGTATAACCCTGAGGCTCAAGTTCATTTCCCAAAACCCTTCTCATTGGTGAAGACTGAAGACTTGTTGGCCAATTCTTTTTTTTCCTAGTAAGTTATAGTCAATGGGTATATTGTTCTTCTGGCTCCATTCTCCCCACCCCCCATTCTACATTACTCATAAAAATCTATTTCTCTGAATTCTGTAAATTAATTACACTCTATGGCTCAATAATCTTCCATCACTTTAATATGTTATTATTTGTTTAGTCATTATGCTAATGGTTAAATACATACTTTGTTTATAGATTCTTTTTTTGTCAATACATACTTTATAGATTTTTTATGTCATCACACATGTATGGGTCTTTTCTAGCTCTTTATACCTTTTCAGGTGTATAACACAGTAGTATTATTATCATGTTGAAAGGCATGGAAAATTTAGAAAATTTTTCTTGCATAATTCCAAGTTATATATTATTTGGAACTGTTTGTAGTTCTACCATACATGAATTAGGATGTCTCTTTTCCTAAAGGTCCTCTAACATAGAAATTTTCCATTTTTAACCACTTTTGCCAATATGATGGCTGAGTTGATATCTAAAAATTATTTTAATTTAAATTTCTCGGATTATTAGTGAGAGAAAAAATTTAGAAATGAATGTCGATAGCTTGTATTTCTTCCTTTTTGAAAACTGAATATATCTTTTTGATAATTTGCATATCAGGGAATCACTTGATCTTATAGATTTGTGTTCATTCTCTATATTTTGGGAGATATACACACATATATAATGCAAATATTTTTGTCTCAATTCATACATTTTCTTGATACTTTATTAGCACTGATTTTGGTCTGTTTAAAGACTTTTACATTTTATATAACAGAAATTGTCTATTTTGTCTTTTCTAATCTCTACATGTGACATATGACAAAGTCTTCCTTTAACATTCCATTCTCTATATTTTTTATGGTGTGACATTTTGCATAAAGATAATAAGTTCATTTAGAATTTGTTACAGCATATGGTGTATAAAGTATTTATCAAAAAAAATATTTTCCATTACACAAGTTTTCCCAGTGGCTCCTGTTGAATAAGGTTCTCCTTCCCAGCAGTTTATGTTTTTAAGTTCCTTGATCGCTAGAATTCTGTTAGCCACAGATATTAAGGGCAGTAAGGAAAGGGCCTTTTGTTCTATGCTTTTTAGCATTTCAAACATAAATGAAGGCTGTGTATTTTTGAATGACTTGTTAGTTGTAATGGCCTTCTGATATCTGCCTCAGCTCTTTCAGAACTCCAGTATATTCTCTACTCAGTAGTGGAAATGATCTTCCTAAAGTCTGACAATGTCAGGTCTGACAATATCACACCTCCCCACCCCATCCTCAACCACAACTATTCAATTACCTTTGAGAACCAAAATTAATTTTTAAAAAGTTGATGACTCCTTATTATCTTTTGGATCAAATATGAAATCCTTTGTTTGGTGTTTAAAGCCCTTAATAGCTTGACTCTTACAATTTTTTTTTTTCCAGTTTTCTTACCATTTACTCCATTTTCCAAGGCGGCTCCCCCAATCTAAGATCCTGTGACACTGGTTTCCTTGTTATTCATCTCCCAAAACATTCCATCTCCTGTCTCCATGAATTTTCATTGGTTGACCCCAGGCCTGGAATTCTTTTTTTCTGCGCCTGTCTCCTGGCTTCCCTGACTTTCTTCAAATCTAAGTAAAAAAATCCTACCTTTTGCAAACCCCTCCCCTTTGTTGATTACCTCTAATTTAGTCTGTATGTATCTTGTTTGTATGTAGTTTTTTGCATGTTGTCTTCCTCATAAAACTGTAAACTCCTTGAAAGCAGGGACTATTGTTTGTCTTTCTTTGTATCCTCAAAGCTTAGTACAATGCCAAGCACATAGTGGATATTTAACAAATGTTTGTTAACTTGACTTGTTGAAGTTTTTTTCCTTTCATCTTTTGACATAATTATGTAACTTTTGTTAAAAATATGATTGCCTATGCTAATTTCTTTCTAGTGTCAAAGCATATTTATATTCCTGGTATAAGTCCAACTTGGTCATAAAGAATAATTTTTGATCTACTGGTGTAACCTCTTTGCTAATATTTTATTCTAAATGTTTTAAACATTTATGAGTGATCTTAGCCTATAGCTCTCTTATTACTTTACCTCTCTCTGGTTTGGACACTAGTACCATATTTTTTTTTTCTCATATAGAATGTTCCTCATTTTCCCCTCTTTTTCTTTTAATAAGAATGATTTCTACATCATGGGATTTATTCTTTAAGTTCTGCATATAATTTACTTGGGAATTCATCTAGTATAAGAGCCTTTTTCCTCCTATTGGGAATTCATACAGTTTGCTCAAGTAATCTTTCCAAGATTCAGTTATTTATAACATCTATTTCCTGTTTTGTTATTTTGGGCATTTCCCATTTTTGTAAATATCTATTTTAAGTTTTCAATTTTGTTAACAATTGGGCATAAGAGACTTTGATAATTGTATTAACTTTCTATTTGTTGTGAAATTCCCTTCTCATTTAAATCTTGATAATTTGGTTTTCCCCTCTTGTACAAAATAGATTAATGATTTATTAATTTTGTTCAGTTTTCTTGAAAAAAACCTTTGCATTTATCTTTTCATTTTTGCTTATCAAAATTTTGCTTTTC
>CM053588.1:156898709-156914534 GCA_028646515.1 Pseudochirops corinnae | reverse complement strand
CCCCACACCTTTCACTCAGACCATGACCCTGGACTGTTCTAGGAGATTAACTGTTCCTTACTCCCCCTTACCCAATGACCCTCCACCCTGTGACTTCCACCCTTTTCTAGGAGGGATCCCCATGTCACAGGAAGGTTGCACCCTTGTACCCTTGTGCCATATTCCCAAATTAGCCCTGAGCTATAGATCTAATCAATGGCTGTTCTTGGCTTCTGTACATCATGGCTTCTGCTAGGTCCCCTCCCTGATTGTAGTTATTGTCGTTTTAGCCTTTTTAAACAGTGGTCATGCCTTCAATCAAGGCCCCCAATTTGAGTTTACACACCGGGGTAGCTGCAGGCTGGATCAACAAATCCACACCCAAATTTTCCTTGAACCCAAGTCTTAGCTTGCTCTTATTCTCTGCACAACAGTAGTTCTTTATCCCTAGTTTTGATTACAGGGTCAAGGAGGGGTGGTACCTCCTTATCATACCCCAAGCATGGCATTTACAAGTACACAGGAGCTAAAGAAGGGGCTGACCTAGGTCATATAAGTTTGGGTCTGAGCCTCAACTGCTTTCTTTGTTTTGTGTTTCTTTCCTAAGCATATGTGACTAGAAGGTAATTCAAAAAAAAAAATGTAGTCTTAGAAGATGTCTCATGAGCTCAAAAAATCAGTTCATGTGTCCCTCAGTCAGAGTTCACTAGCAGGAGGAGGAGTGTCTTCATGAGATAGAATGACCACCAACAGGAAGAAGAGCTCAACCGTTGGCCTAGTTAGACACAATACATGGACATGGAGAAAATTGTTTTGGCAGTATCAAGCCAAGGTGAAGCATGAAATGTTGATTCAAAAGTCCCACAAATTACTTCATGTTTTGATGTTTCAGTCTTGATCTCCTGGAAAAGCATATTAATAGTAATATATTGCTGCAACTTCTTTAAGCTTTTCTGCCAGTATGCATATGAGAATCTTGTGTTCAGCTTTTCTTTTGTGTATAGATGTAACAAATAGCTGTACCATACCTGATTTATAATATAGAATGAGGATCCTTCTAAGTCCTCCATTTTGGGAAGTCCCAAGATGCAATCCCAAACCTAAGCTATAATTGATCACCAACTTCCCTCCTTGTCCACCAACTTTGGGATGGAGGCCTAATGAGCCAGAGGCAATGAAACAAAAGAGCCTGACCCCTCACTTTGAAAGTCAGACTCAATAAGGTTTGAACCTAGTCGACGAATGCCTGAATCCAGAGAAAGAGGGTCCTTCTAGTGGCAAGGGACAGGTGAACATCGCACCTCCTCAGGCTGGTAGTGGTTTTTTTATTGTTACATGATGAGGCATAAGAGGAATATTTCTTCTGGCAATAGGAGACTTCTTCTATGGAAGATCAAGAAGCCACAAGATTATCTGGGGAACATGAAAAGTTAGACTACAAAGGCTAATAGGCTAATAACAAGCAAATTAAAATGTCTCAAAATTTAAAAAAAAGGAAAAGAATAGAATCTTTAAACAATAGGCCAGTGAGCTTGATTTCAATTTTTAAGAAAATTCTAAAATTATTCATTAAAGAAATAGTGACTATATAGAAAAAGAAGTTGTGATTACAAAGATCCAACATGGTTTAACAAAAAAACAAAAAACAAAAAACCCTTGGCATGCCAAACTAATTGCATTTTTTTTCTTTTCAGGGTAGCTAAAATAGAAAATCAGAGGAATATCAATAGAAATAATTTGCCCGGATTTTTAGCAAAACAATTTATTCCTGTGGAAAATATGTAAAGATATTGACTGGATAATAGTATAATTAGATTTGGAATCAGATGCATGTCAGGATTCAAAAATGGACATAATTATACAATTTCAATATGCTAGGATGTCTCCAGTGAAGTGTACTAATGATCCTTGGCCTTTTTTTTCTTTTAACTCCCTAAGGATCTATACTCCATAATACTCTTCTTTGGACTCTACTCTTGTCTTTCTAAACTCTCTTGCTTGGAGATTTCATCAGCTTCCAAGGACTCAGTACCATCTTTATACATGACTCCCAAACCTACCAATCCATCCCTAATCTTTTCCAAGAGCTATAGTCTTACATCATCAACTTTCTGTAGGTGATCTTGCTGCTATCTCAATTCCAACATGTCCAAAAGAGAATTCATTATCTTTCTACCTAAACTTGCTCCTAACCCAATATTTTGATATTTTTTATCAATGATTTCACATTAGATATTTTTCATGACTCCACATGTTGCTCTCCTCAAGTGGTAGGGAAGGAGCAGGAGAGAGGGACAGAATTTGGAAACAGTATTTTTTTAAAATGATTTTTTTAATCACATATAATTGTGAAATATTTGACAAAATAAATAAAAATATATTAAAGAAAAAAATTATTTCACACTTACTGATGACACAAAATTAGAAGGGATAGTTTCAACCACTTAGAAAACAGGATACAAAAAGATCTTAACAGACTAGATTATTGGACTGACCGAATAATTAAAATTCAGTAGGATAAATACAAAATCTTATGCTTGGATCCAAAAAATCAACTTCCCAAGATGGGAGAGGGATTTTTAGCAGCTTTTGTTTTTGCTTTTTTTTTTTTTTTAAGTCCAGAATGTGGAGGAAGGGTTAGTGGACTTCAAATATGAGAAAGTACTGTGATATGGCTGTCCCCAAAAGCTGACATAGTCTTGGGTTGCATTAAGGGAACAGCTTCCAGGAGTAAGGAGGTTATAATTCTTCTGCATTCTGTCCTAGTCAGACCACATCTGGAGTGTTATGTTCAGTCCTTGGCCTCATGGAGGATGGAAGGAAGGAAAGAAAGAAGGAAGGAAGGAGGAAGGAAGGAAGGAAGGAAGGAAGGAAGGAAAGAAGGAAGAAGGATCAAGTAAATGCTATGTGCCAGGGCACATAAAAAAATAAACTAATTAAATAAATTTTAAAAAATAAAAAATTTTAAAGGATTCAAAATTATCTGGACTTCTGTTTGTTTGTTTTAGATTTATAAATAAAGTTAATATGGAAATCTTTGACCAGCCAACACTTTTTTTTAATTTGGTAGCATTTTCAGAGTATTATTGGGTCAAAAGATATTACTATTTTTGCACCTTATGTACTGCCCTTCAAGAAGATTTTGCAAGTTTGCAAATCCACTAATCAATAAATAGGGGATGGGGTATGAGAAAAATAAAGAAAAGAATAAACACTATTGACTACTATGTGGCAGACACCCTACTAAGTGCTTTACAAATATTTTATTTGATCTTCACAACAATCTTGTAACATAGTTGCTATTAATATCCCCATTTTGTAGTTGAGTAAACTGAGGCATATAGAGAATAAATTACTTGATCAGGGTTGAACAGCTAGTAAGTGGCTAAAGTCACACTTTAACTTAAGTCTTCTGCACTACAGGCTGAGAAAGACTGATAGAGCTATCCACTGAGAAACCTAGTTACCTCTAATTGGTGGGAGACCTTGGCAAGTCACTTAAGAGCTTTGTCTTATCTATATTCATCTACAAAATGAGAGAATTCATTTCCCTGCAAAGGAAACAGCTTTGAGTTTCATTGCTTTTACTTATTTTGGTTAACTTGTTAGATATGAGGTGAAACCTCAAATTCATTTTAATTTCCATTTCATTGTTTATTAATAAAAACGAGCATTTTTTTTAGTTGACCATTAAGCCTTTTTTATACTTTACTCTTATGATGTGATAAAATTTTAGTTTTTCAAAAATGCTATATGTCCATCCTTTCTGTTCAGAGAAACAACACATTTCCTCTATTTAGGAATATTTCCCTTCAAGTGTTCTGTTACTACTTTGTTGTTGAGTCATTTTTCAGTTGCCACTGACTCTGTGACCTCATTTGGGGTTTTCTTGTTAAAGCTACTAGAATGGTTTGCCATTCCTTCTTCAGCTCATTTTACAGATGAGGAAACTGAAACAGAGTTAAGTGACTTGCCCAGGGTCACATAGCTAGTAAGTGCCTGAGGTTAAATTTTAAACTCAGAGAGATAAGTCCTTCGGACTCCAGTCCCAGTGCTTCATCCACTGCACAACCTTCTACTGATGTCTTCTATTACTACTGCTGCTACTTACTATTAACACCATCATTACCAATATCACCAGATATTTTCATGGACTAGGGAGAGATTTCATAGGCATTTTCTCATTTGATCTTTATCACAAAATAGTGAGGTAACCTAGATTATTCTGTCCATTTCATAGAGATTAAGTGACTTGCCAAGATCGTGTATCTCTTACTGGAACTGAAACTGGAGTCCAGATCTTAGTCCTCATACAGTACACATTCAACCCCAATATGTTGTTTATTTTTATTTATATTGTCTGCAGAATTTTACAAAGTCAGTAGGGGAGAAGATGAAACTTGCTTGCAGATGAGAAAACTAAGACCAAATAACTTCCCTCCAGGTCACTTTGAGAGAATTTTCACGAGAAAATAGAAGCAAATCTCTGACATTCTGATGTCCATTGAACTCTAAAATGCTATGATCTATGCTTCAAAGGAACATTTTTCTAATGTTTAAATATGTTACAACATCTGAGATTACATTAGTAGAAGTGCCATCTTTGGCATAACTTCCAGCAAGCAAAAGTATTGAAAGACATATAGGCAAAAGACTATCTTATGGGACTGTCTTCAAGATGGTGAGGTAGGAACAGAATTATCTAAAAAACACACGCAAAAAAAAAGAATGCCACTGACTAATGATAAAAAAAAAAAAATCTAAGAAGAAACTACAGGAAGTACATTTTGCCAGCCCAATTCCCCTCTAAATATTGTTAGTAAGAATAAGATTTAGGTTCAAAACAAAAAGTACCTTCCCTTGATAGCCAACCCTTGTCTTACACTCTCCAGTTTGACTCTTTTCCAATAAATGCTAATTACACAAAAGACTCTCAAGAATAGTGAAGAATAAATCCATTTATCCAAGCAAAACAGCAAAAAGAAATTGGAAAAATTATAAAGCTTTTAGGATATAGTAGAAGATACACACAAGAGGGAAGAAGCTCTCCAAATAAGGAGATATATCAACTCAAACTAAGAGAGAAACTCTGATCTGTCTCTCTCTTGTGATATCTAATTCATCCAAAGAGAGATTCCCTGAAATCTCTAGAGAGATGCTGGAAATCAGGGAACTCTAGAGGAAACAGGGCAACCTAGATGTCTTCAGTTTCTGAAATCTTCTCTCTATATATATCTGTTATTGGTCCTTAAGAAAGTCTAACACCTCTCTTGAAAAAAGAATGCTTCTTCTTCCAAAAGCTTTTGCATAAATGCCCTCTTCTACTCATTACGTCATGCTCAGTATTATTTCCACTAATCCAGAGTCATACAGGCTTGTTACACATATATACTTGGTTACCATAAGAGAAAAGAAGGTCTAGAAAGGGAAAGGGGTTAAATAGAAAAAAGCAGAAACTATGGGTGAAAATAAAAACAATATTCACATAACATTTGACACTTTAATAAATGTCTCAATATACGTGTATTTACTCTTCAAATATAAGTGTATGTATGTGTATATAAGTGTATATACATATGTGTATGTCCCTATGTGTGTGAATTCATTTCAATTGCCTATCTCCCTGATCTAACAGTGACTCTTCCCCAACACAAAAGATGCAGGAACCTCAACCACTCCTTAGTAGTGAGGCACCAAAATTAAAAATTGACAAGTAATACAATAATATTTCTAAAAGCTACTTTATGAAGTGCTTTCTTCTCCTTAACTACCAGTCATACCTACATATATACAGATATCCTTAAAGAGCAAGCAACGGTAGGCAAGAAAGACCAAGAATCCAATCTATTAGTGACTTTGGTATGCTTCTGTTATTGATTCTAATCACTTTTACACTTTTTTAAAGCAAACTTTGGGGCTTCCAGTGAATGAGAATGTAACCTTTGGTGTCCCTCTGACATGGGGAAATAATGCATTGGGAGATGGAATTCTGGAGGCCCCTAGAATTGCCAGGCTTTCAAGAGAAGAGACGTGCATGGGTGCAGAGAATGGAACAAGAAGTTCCTATACCTGGAGTTTGGAACTGGGCAATGGTTATAATAAGCAGGTCAAGTATAGTTTTTCCCGTTTGGTTTAGTGAGGAGAAGAAAGGAGTGCTGGTTGCTTCAGCACTTGCAGCTGATATCAGATCAGGAGATTAAGTTTGGGGATGCCACCTGAGGTTAAGACAGGAGATACCCTGGCTGTTTGGTTCTTGGTTCTTGAAAATATGTAATCTAGAAGGCAAGGATGACAGGGTCCTCTATCTTCTCCTCAGTCACACTTTTTATAAATGATCTATTCAAGGCTATAACCTACAATGTCTTACTGGTTCTTGGTTCACCCCTCTTTTTGTCTTCTCTCTTTCCCATTCCTAAGGAAAATAAGTTTTGTTGCAAAATTCTTATGTGCTTTAAAAGTATATTTACACCTTATACTTTAATTAGTACCAATGCCAACTGGTTAGAGACTAATTATGATGTCTCCTTGTACACTTCATTATTTCTGAATAAAGGGCAGAGAAAAGTGAGGCAGTGTATAAAGAAGAGAGATAATGAGGCAGAGAAAAAGGGCCTACTCTGTTTGAATGTCAGAATGAATAGAATTCTTTTCCCCCTTGATTGGTGGCTCAGGAACAAAATGAGAGAGAATCTTATTGATGTTGATTTTCTATTTTTATAAAATTCTCCAAGAGAGACAAACATATCTGATTCTTCTTCTCTACAAGCTAAAAATAGCTGCTTTAAGTGATTAGATGAGAGAGCCTGGACATTGCTGAGTGATGCTGCCCTCCTCATTGTTTCCCACCCATGTGCAGAGAATTATCTTTGAGATGGTGGGAGTGAGGACAGTGGCTACAGAGGAGGTTACCTCTTGGGAGGAAGAAAATTAGAGTGACTGAATAGGGACAGCTAGCACTATATTCTAAAGGTTGAGGCCAACTAAATGGGAGTATTGAGACTTCTCTTCACCTTCAACCAAACAAACCTCCAAACACTTATAGACACTAAGTCATAATAATTTAGAATTTTGTACTTCATATTTTGTTCCTTATGCCTGAAATTGAAGTAATGTATCTCAAGGTAACAATTTTTCCCCCTTCACAATAGATGTAACAAATTCTACTCAAGAATTTGAACTCATTTTTTTTACACATTAGCCTTTCTTTAGTAGTTAGATATTAGAAACCTTTCTTAATGAAGTCAAATTCTTATTGGATGCAGGGGAACTACTGTGTATCAAGTATATGGAATAATTGGAATAATAATTCCTTATATCTATGTTGCATTTTCAACTTTTCAAGTCACTTTCACATTGATTACTATATTTTAATTATTTTTTGTTGTTGTTTTCAACATTCACTTCCATAAGATTCTGAGTTCTAAATTTTCTCCCCCTCTCTAACCTCCCCTCTCCTCAAGACAGCATGCAATCTGATATAGGCTCTACATATATATTCACTTTAAATATATTTTTACATTACTTGTGTTGTAAAGAAGAATTAGAACCAATGGGAGGAACCACAAGAAAGAAACAAACAAAAAAAAAGAGAGCAAATGGTATGCCTCGATCCGCATTCAGACACCATTGTTCTTTTTCTGCATGTTTCACATTGATCATTGCATTTGACCCTCAAAACAGCCCTGTGAGAGAGGCAAAGAAGGTGTTTTGATTTCTGCTTTAAGGAGAACGAGAGATTTTGATCCTGGAATCACACTTTCTCATTCGACAAACTCAGATCAGTCAAGTAACAGCAAAAGTCCTTTGCTTTCACCATCTAAAAGCCAGAGTAAATGGGTATCTTTCTCCTGAACTTCCTAATGTTAAATCACTATTGTCCAACAAGTAGGTGATCTCAAGTAGAGGGCTGAATTTGATTTTATGGTTATGATGTCAGCTGAACCATATGAGTGAATTTACAGTCTCGTGCTCACCCCAGTGCTATCTATTATCCAATATGTCTTATTTAATTTCCAGTATCAGGCAGGAAAATTGACCATGTATACTTGCTTGTGTCAGTAACTAATTTTAGATAGCTAATCTAATTGGAAATGTTATGCTCCTTTAGCTTGTCATGTAGAAATTCACATTTTCTGATTAATGTGATTCATTTATATTAGATTTTACTTGACAGGATGACAACATGTAATATAGAAGACAAGGATGACAGGGTCCTCTATCTCCTCCTCAGTCACACTCCTTATAAATGATCTATTCAAGGCTATAGCCTACAATGTCTTATCTATAATGTGATAAATTTGGAACTCCATCACAAAGTCTGATGTGATTTTCTTAGCATAGCCTCATAGATGGTGTTAGCCTTATCAGAAAGGTGACCATTTTGCCTATAGTACGTTGTTAATATCAGTCTTCTGTAAGTGACTACATAAGCTACAGGACTTCAAAGTATAGTTTTTTTTTAGATTTATTTTTTTCAAAAGGCACTTCTTGGTAGAAAAGCTTTGAAATCATTTTCTTAATTTTTTAAATAACATTTCTATAAGTAGGATTGAAATGAGTGAAAAAAAAATTCAATGGGAACGTAATGATCACACTAATACCAGCTAGCTATGTGACTTGGGTAAACCATTTAACTTTTTTATGGTTCACACGATTGCTGGTATCATTTTTAAACTTGTGAAATAGTCCTGATAACATCTATAGTACCAACTCCATAGTTTATTGGGAGCAAAGAACAAATGGTAGATGAGTGGATATAGGCATGGGTGGGGGGAAGGGGATCTACAGATAAAATAAAAGAGGAAAAAGATCATGTTTATTAAATTTATGATTTGTGATCCTGGAACATAAGAAGTACATTTTTTAAAAAATTATTTATTTATTTTAAGTTTTCAACAATTACTTTCATAAAATTTTGAATTTTAAATTTTCTACCCTTTCCTCTTCTTCCCCCTCATCAAGATGATATGCAATCTTACATAGGCTCTTTAATACATTCATATTAAACATATTTTCACATTAGTCACGTTGTGAAGGACCAATGGGAGAGAACCATGAGAAAGAAGAAACAAAAAGAAAAAAAAAAGAGAGAGAGCAAATAGTATGCTTCAATCTACATTCAGACTCCACAGTTCTTCTCTGCATACAGACAGTATTTTCCATCAACAAGTACATTTAAATGATAAAAAATGATATTTGCCCAGTTTGCATCCTGTCCTCTGTATTCACAGTCATCCCAGGTTTTGGACCAGAGTAACAGTGAGATGTAGTTCAGTATAGCTTCAAATAGTTTGAAAAGCTAACCTGAGTTTGAAACATGAATTTTTTTCTGAGTCATCCCAAAGGGCAGGAAAAACATCTTTGGAATGGGGAAAGGAGAAGAGATAGCTGAAAATCTTTCAAATCAGAATGGGGATGGGTATTCACTGCATTATAAATTCTACATATCAAAAATAAATAAATAAATACTACATATCCTTCACAGGAACAGTGTTGTAAGCCAGATTTGACTCAGACCTGTCTGGTGATACAAGTTCAGGAATGGAACAAAATGAGATACTCATAGTATCTGATAGTTAATGGAAGGAGGTTTATTTAACCGTATCCTTGAAAGGATATTCAGCAAGGACACAGAATTGGGTAAGTCAAGGGTAGCTTCCCTGCCTCTGAATTTGCCATGGTAGCTGGTCAGAAGCCTGTGTCAAGCCTGAGAGACCTCCTATACTTTTGTACTTGAGCAACAAGAAAGCTACATCAACAGCTTGGGCCTCGTTCCTCCCTGAGTAATCATTTCTCAAGAATAATTTTATTACTTTTCAAGGAAAATCCATCCTACTCTTTATGAGATAGATATTTTTCCTATCACATCCCAAACCTTGGTGGCAAGTTCTAAAGGTCTTCTAGAGTCTAGGTGTCGAACACATGGACCTGGGACACATATAGTCCCCAACACTCAAGTATGGCCTGAACCATAAAGAAATGTAACTGCCCATGTCCATTCCCCTGGGGTCTACACTAATGCATACTCTGCTCCTGGGGCCCGTAAGGGTGTCCACTCTTCCAGGCCCAAGAGTTGCTCCCTTTTTCACCTGTCTGAGTGTTGCCCTCTGTGCTTTGCCCTCTGTCCCAGGCATTACCATCACTACCTACACTGACCCAAGCCCTGCCTTTGCTCTCCTGTGTTGGGCCCAAAGTTCCTGCTGTCTCAGTGTCCCAGGCCAAACACAAATACTGCCCCCTGTGCCTCTGGCAAATGCTGTCCCTATCCCAGGGTCAAGCACTGCCATGGGTGCTGTCACTGCTCCATTATACTGGGGCTTGGGGGTACTTGTGTCCCCATACAGGTCCCAAACTTTTAAACTCACAGGAAGATCCATCTCAATATTGTTAATTTGTTCACCTACGTTCAGAGAAAGAAAAAGGAAAGAAAACAAGTCCAGAGATGGTTAGTCTAGAATAGCACATGTGGTCATCAGAGAAATCTGCCCAACTCTGCCTCACTTAAATCCAATTCACTTGCAAGTCAAGGCATTAGCCTCTTGAAATCATTTGTCCTCTTTCAGAAGAATGGATGAACCATAACAAACAAGAGAGTTACAATTCATAGTTCTAGAGTAATAGAAATATAGTAAATCTAAAATAAGAAGTTATTTCCTCTTTTAAACTGCCTCCATTGTCCTCAACAGATCAAATGGGAATACATTTGGCATAATTGTCCATATTCCCAAATCCAGAAAGGTCTATAGGATCATGAAGAGGATTAAGTATTGTATTCTTAAGGGCTTCCCCCCCAGTGCTTTTCCATAAAAATTCTTAATGGCCTCCTAAATGCCATACACAAAGTACCAACAGCTTATCCAGCAGAGTTCTTAGATAATTCCCTTACCGTATTTGCGTGGGCCTGAATATCACTGTTACTGCCAAATATAAAAGTTATGCAAATTCAATAAAGAACAGTTTTTAGCATTTATCATGTTTTGGGACTAGTTACCAGAAATGCATTCCCCTCCCTCTAGCTGCGTGACGTTCACAGACAATTTACATCATTATCCCACCAAGCCATGGGGCCCCCTCGTAGTCTGGCTCCGGAGTTAGGGGAAATGCCAGAAGAACAACACTCCCTGTCAGGACCTCGATCATCTGAGACTCCTGTTCCTTCAAAGTGACCTCCCTCGCTTCGACCAGGAGATCATTCTGACCCAGTCCCTCTGATGAAGGCCAAGTGCTGTGGGCTAGACCTGACACGAGCGAGTGCGATGATTCAGGTTTGGGATCAGAATGAGAGGAGCCATTTGCAGACCCTCTGACAAATAACACAAGGATGTTTACTTAAACAATAGCATGGGGATATTCAGCAAGAATACAGCCTTGACTCATTTGTGTCCAGCTTCCCTCCTGCATTTGCTGTGAGTCAGTGAGATCTCCTATTCTGCCTTCCTATACTCAGGGAACCAGGAAACTACTACGCTTTGAACCTTACTCTCCCAGCCCACTTAAATCTTGAGGGCCGTTTAATTATTTTTTAAGGAAAAACAGGGATGGTGAAGATGTTACTCCTACCACACGCAGGAAGAATGGGGATAATATGCATGGATATAAAGAGATAGGTAAGAGCCATAGTTTTTAATGATAGATGGGTTGCATGGTAGATAGCAAATGGAATTGGGCTTAGAATACAAGGATCTGGGTCCAAGTCCTGGATCTAATACTAAATATGCAGCCCTGTGTAAATCACTTAACCTCTCTGGGCCAGGGGATTGAGAGTAGGTTGGGGTTTTTTTCTCTTAAAATTGTAAAATCGGGGCGGCTAGGTGGTGCAGTGAATAGAGCACCAGCCCTGGATTCAGGAGGATCTGAGTTCAAATCCAGCCCCAGACACGTAACACCCACTAGCTACGTGACCTTCGGCAAGTCACTTAACCACAATTGTCCTGCCTTCCCCCCCTCCAAAAAAAAAAAAGAGAAAAAAATTGTAAAATAAAGTTAATCAGACATGTACTCCCAGCTTAGCAGCATTATTGTTAGGCAAGCACTTTGCAAACCTCAAAATGTCATATAAATGTCAGTTGTTTAAAGGTTTGGCATGTGCAAATAGAAACCAATCTGAGAAAATCTTGGTCATGCAATAATAAAATGTTTCTTTCTTAAGGGACAGGTTCCTAAGATCAAGTCCATAGCATCAAAAACAAGTGGAAACACTAAGGCAACAACTTGAATCAGGCAGGTCAAAAACCAATTTCACCATAATTATCTCAATTTTCCATTTTACTTTACTCTTGAATAACTAACTTTGCAATGCTTAATGGAGTCCTGAAGAAACTCACAAATGGTTGTTCTAGGAAATTCACTTGCCTTGGGACTAGTATTTGAAAATGCTAATGTGTTTTATTTCTTAATTTTTTGTTTCTTTATAATTATACATTCCTATAATTGTATATGACTGCTGCCTTTTTGAATTGTATGAAATGATAAGGAATTTACCATTGGACTATTGGCAAGTTAGTTGAGTGAATTCAGTTGGGTGCTTATTGATACAGGAAACAAGAAAATATTCACTGTCAAGGATTACCATCATGAATGGTAAGCAGTAAGGTAGCACAGTAAAAGAGGGGTAGGGGGAGAGGGCTGCTTGTGAAGTCATTGCATGTGGGTGGGTAGGGGACAGACAGATTTTACCTTCTAAATTGCAGGTAGTATTTGAGTCTAGTAACCTACCTACCTGAGGGTCCTTCACAACCTGGAGTTTTGGAATACCTGCAGTGGGAAGAGGCAAATAGGGGATGTGTTAAAGGGGACCAGTGTCACTGGAAAGGGGACAAACTCAGAACTGATTGGGGAAAGGAAGGATGAAGGGGAGGGAAGGCTACACATATTCTGATTTATTTATCACTTTGTGGTCAATCCATATCATCCAGGATCATTTCACCTTCCCCCAGATGGGGGGAGCCTCTGCTTTGGAGACAATGGTGAAAGGGTTTGATGTAAATGTAAATTTACAATGTAAAATCTTTGCTCCAATGAAATCACAAATCATTTGAACTGATCTCACTGATGTAAGATGCATGTGGAAGTTTGATTGAAAATTCGAGGATAGATGATAAAACTTTAGATTGATAGGGCCAGTGAGATCATACAACCTACTCCATTCCTTCTAAATACTACAATCCTAGTTTATTCCCGGAAGAAATGGATAAGGGGCAGCTGAGTAGTGCATTGAATAGTGCAGTGGTTCTGGAGTGAGGAGAACCTGAGTTCAAATGCAGCCTCAGACATTTACTAGTTGTGTGACCCTACACTAGTCAGTTAAGCTTAATTCACACACACACACACACACACACACACAAACAACAACAACAACAACAACCGAAAGATAAGTATAGGATTCTTTCAAAGTTCCCATGAAGAAGATATCTAAAATGCACGTGAGAAAGATTCCAGCATATTCTTAGGAATATCATCATCATCCTATAAAATATTTTTTTCTGTAATATGTTCCTTTGATCCATACTTTCCTTTTAGAGACAGAGGTAGTCAGAGCATTGGGAATGGAATTAGGAAGACCTGAGTTGAAATTTGACCCCAGACCCTTACTGATTGTGTGACCCTGGACAAGTCACTTCATCTTTGTCTCAATCTTCATCTGCCAAACGGAGGTCATGGTAGCACCTACTTCATGGAGTTATTTTGAGGATCAAACATAATAATATTTATAAAGTGCTTAGCACAGTGCCTGGCAAAAAGCAGACACTCAGAAAATATGTTTATTCCCTTCCTTTCTCTTCTAATCACACTGCCACCTCCCTTGTTTCAACATTCAGTACCACATTTGGAGCTTTACTACAATAGCCTTCAGGCTGCCAAAGTAGATTCCAATGTTCTCCTGAAAAATAAATGATAAATACCACTGCAGACTGTTCTTCCTCATGAAATGCTCTTGTTACATCCCCACAGCTGAAAAATCTTTAGTAGTACCTTCTTTCCCATCTACCTTCTTCCCCATCATCATTGGATTCTACCCTATAGCTGATTCCCTTCTAATCCTCAACATATCACCTGCGTCTCTGGTCAGAACAGTCAGTTCATTGTTCCACGAATTCAGCATGTTCCTGTGTCTGTTCATATTATTCCTGTTGAAATCTCCTTACTTCCTTCTGCCTACTAAAATATTACCTCTCCTTCAAAGTCACCTTGAGTCCTACTTTTTCCATGAATTCTTCCTTAATTTCTCATGTCTCTATTGATCACCTCTCTTGTGAACTCCTATAGTCCTAATGGTCTGTACCACTAAAAACTAATGATAGACGATTGCCATGTGTTGTTCTCTATGATTTCATGTTTGTTGGTGTTGTCCCTCCCAACCCCTAACTGAACTTCTGAGCTCCTCGAGGAAAGATACAAAATTTTATCCCATTTCTGAGTCTAGGTCAAGAGCAAATGGGTTCATATGACAGCGATGAATAATTATTTTTATTGATGTGACATAACTCCATTTGCTCTTGACCTAGACTCCAGATGAAACAAAGTGAGCATATCTGTTTTAGGTTTTGATTTAATTCAAGCTTTACTGAAGATTTGCAATGCAATTGTATAATTCTCATGAGATTTTTTATTTCTTTGTTTTGTCTTTTTTTTTTTTTTGGAGGGGGGAAGGCAGGGAAATTGGAGTTAAGTGACTTGCCCAAGGTCACACAGCCAGTAAGTGCCAAGTGTCTGAGATGGGATCTGAACTCAGGTTCCCCTGACCCCAGGGCCAGTGCTCTGTTCACTGTGCCACCTAGCTGCCCTGAAATTTTTCATTTCTATAGAATATATATTCCGGTCCGCCGGGAGAGGAAGAAAATGGCTGTGCCACCCATTTATGCTGACCTTGGAAAATCTGCCCGGGATGTGTTTACTAAGGGCTATGGATTTGGCTTAATAAAATTGGATCTGAAAACAAAATCTGAGAATCGACTGGAATTTAAAAGTTCAGGTTCAGCAAACACTGAGACCAGCAAAGTCTCTGGCAGTTTGGAAACAAAATACAAATGGTTTGAATATGGCTTGACATTCATAGAAAAATGGAACACAGACAATACATTGGGCACTGAAATTACTGTTGAGGATCAGCTTGCATGTGGACTGAAGCTGACCTTTGATTTATCCTTCTCACCTAACACAGGGAAAAAAAGTGCTAAGATTAAGTGAGGATATAAGTGGGAACATATCAATCTTGGCTGTGACATGGATTTTGATATTTCTGGACCTTCAATACGAGGAGCTGTGGTACTTGGCTATGAAGGCTGGTTGTCAGGCTACCAGATGAATTTTGAAACTTCTAAATCTCGGGTGACCCAGAGCAACTTTGCTGTTGGCTACAAGACCGATGAATTCCAGCTGCACACCAATGTGAATGATAGCACAGAGTTTGGGGGCTCTGTTTATCAGAAGGTGAACAAGAAGTTGGAAACTGCTGTCAACCTCACCTGGACAGCTGAAAATAGCAACACTCGCTTTGGAATAGCAGCCAAATACCAGATTGACCCTGAAGCCTCCTTCTCTGCTAAAGTGAACAATTCTAGCCTGATAGGCTTAGGGTACACCCAGACTCTAAAACCAGGTATCAAACTGACATTATCAGCTTTGCTGGACGGCAAGAATGTCAATGCTGGTGGCCACGAGCTTGGTCTAGGACTGGAATTTCAAGCATAAAAGAAGTTGTACAATCACTTAATTTTAAAATATTTTGCAGGATAGCTACCTTCAGAAATTAGTGTACCTTTTCATGTTGTATGTCTGGGACGCAAGTATTGCTATGTATCAATCATGTTAGACCTCCAGGTTAAAAAGATGATGCAGCTTTAAAGT
>CM053588.1:156854732-156898209 GCA_028646515.1 Pseudochirops corinnae | reverse complement strand
CACTGTAGTGAAAACTGTGTGGCCATTTTCTGTGATAAGCCTTGTTCTAAATATTGTGGCCACTGTAGTGAAAACTGTGTGGCCATTTTCTGTGATAAGATGTAATGTTGTGAATATTATAATGTTTTGAATGTTTGTCTTGATTTGTAATGGAATAAACAGTGTTCACTATATTTTGTAATCTGATCTCTGAAAGCTGTTCACAGTAGCGTTCCTTTGGGAATCTGCGGGTGTATGGCATTACAGTTCTATCTCTTCATCCATTATGAACTACCAAAAGAAAAAAACCACCATGAAAAGTACTACACCATGATGTAGTCAAATTGGTGTCTGAGGTCAACTTAAAGTTTTATTATTTAACCTTGCTGAGGTATAATGAAAGCAAATAACACACAAGGCCAAAACCAGAAAAGTATCCATGATGATAATGGTTTGGATTCATTTTAGAGAACATCATAACTGGCCTTCCTATCTGAAGAGAGATAACAGGTATTCCCCTTCTTTTCAAACAACTATTGGCCCTAGGACTTGTGGTGAGCTAGGAAGGACTAACCAGCTTGAGGTCACTGATCCACACACATCCTATAGCACAACTGTATTCGAAAGGACCAGAGCCAGTTACATAGAGGGAGTCCTAGAAATGGCCTTTATCTATATAGCTTAGGCTGATGCATCCTACTCTTTAAAAAAAAATAATAATCTCAAAGGACTTGAACACTTTTCCAAGAATAACTTTTTTTTAACTGAATTTGCCTAACAAAAGGCAAAATTTATCAATTTATTTGTTGATGTGACAGATTGCCATATGCTTCTGACCTAGTCTTGGGCTAGGGAGAAAGGATGAGGGGGAAGAGAGAGTGAGCATATCTATTTTAGGTTTTGATTTCATACAACCTTACTGAAGTTCTTGATTTCAGATTTGTAATGCAATTTTGTATTTCTTAGGAAAATTTTCATTGTTGATCTCACAGACAAATGTTAATTCCTCTCTATTAGTATTTTTGAAGTGTGTAAATATTAAAAATATGACTGTAAAGTCTCTTAAACTAGCCACCTTTTAATGACACTCATAACTAAACATTGGGATCAATATTTAATTTGCAAACTACTCTAATAGGCACTGAAAGTGTTAATTATTTTATTTTTCAGCTAAAGTTATTCAATTGATTTCAAAAGACATCTAATACCTATTATATGTAGGCACAATGCTAAATGTCAAAGATATAAAGACCCCCCCCAAAAAAAAACCAAACAATTGCTTCTTCTCTAGATGAACTTACAAAGTATAAGGAGAAAAACATCATGTACAAAAATATGTATATACAGAATAAATACACAGCACATATAAAGTCACGTATGGAGGAGAAGAATACTAGTAACTGATAAGATCAGGTCAGGCGTGTGTGTGTGTGTGTGTGTGTGTGTGTGTGTGTGTGTGTGTGTATGTATAGATGTGTATATATAGATTAGTCTTATGTAGGATGTGGTCATTGAGGTCTCCAGAAGAAAGTTAGGAATTCCAAGAGGTAGATGAAAAGAGAGAAAGCATTCTAGGCAGGGAATAATCCATGTTCCCATAACACTTTTTTAAAAAGCCTTTCTGAAGCAATAACAATAATGATGTTAGACATTTTCCAGAGACTGATGAATGACTAGCTCAGAGCCTTGATAGCCAAGGCAAAGCAGAGGTCCATTAACTTTAGATGGTCAATAATTTCCCTAGGTAATGCCCTTTTCTGAGATTTTTATTGCTAATACAACCATGTTTTAATGTTGATAAAATTAAATATCTTAAGTTGTTCCTATTTCATAATATACCTTTCCTTGCTTTTTTTTTTTTTTACTATATCTTTTATTCCATGGCTATGTTGATATACTTTTTCTATACCCTTCTTTCAAACTTGGATTTTATTTGCTGTTGTAAAACAGACAGCCTAGATGGTAATATTTATTTCTAAGCCAAATCCATAATTCCTTTAACTAAAAGAATTAAATACAGTGCCATATATTGCAAAGAAAACCATCACTAGCGACTTCAGTTCGTATAGATGTATTTTTGGTGACACATTAATGATGTGTAGACTTAATTCAAAAATTACCTTTTAAAAAGTGTTCCTTATATAAATATTCCCTTTGCAGAAAGGGTAAAGTCACTTTTTGGCTGATTTTTCTCACTAAATCACACAATTTTTCTTTTTTTTTGCATGGACTAAATATATTGGTTTGATATAGATATTGTCTTTTCTTTTATCTTCTGGCAGGTGAAGGCCTCTGAGACTTTCCCTGGGCTTTTAGATTAGATCAATTGGTTATAGGTAGGTATCATGCTATTTTCAACCCATGAGAAAATCATTGGCTAGTAGGTGGCACAATAGATGGAGCACTGGGTATAGAGTTAAGAAGACCTGAGTTCAAATTCTGTTTCAGAGACTTGCTAGCTGTGTGACCCTAACCTCTCTTCGCATCAGTTTTTTTGTTGGTAAAATGAGAGGGCTGAGCATGGTAGAAAAGAGATGAAAGAAAAGTTTGGAATATATGTAGATGGAGGGAGGCAAGAATAATAATTTCTCTTTTAGCCATGTCAAATTTGTGTTGTCTCAAGGATGTCCATTTTAAAATGCCAAATAAGCAATCAGTGATGCAGGACTAACACTCAGGTGAAAGATTAGAATTTGACACATAAATCTGTGAATCATCTACATAGAGATCATTTGAACTCTAATTCTGCAATTTTACAAATTACTACCTGATTTTTATAGGTGTTAACACTAAGATATTTCAGACCACAAAAGTTGGATAGACACCATATTTTTTCTCTCATATTTTAGTAAAAGATGCTCTTTTTCATTGGAGATCTTCAGCAAATCATAGCGTGCCTGAATCTCCATTTCTTCATCTACAAAATCGTGATAATGTATGTACAGATACAAATATAACCATACAATGTACAGATAAAGCATTTTGTAACTATGGAGTGTAATATGAATGTAAACTCTATCATAGTTAAGTGCAGTATCATAAATATAGTAAAATGAAAACCTAAAAGGTCATTGTTATTTAAATTACCAGTAGTCCACACAACCAAGATGACTAGGATTTCATCAAGACAAATAAATAAATTTCTATATTTACAATTCCACTGATCTGTGCTATTTCTCACAGATTATATAATTTTCTAATGCACATGGGTATATTTGACCGCAAATTTTGAACTTCAATAGACGTTTACTAAATGCTACAGAGTCACAGATATATATCTATATCTATCTCCATATATTTATATCTATATGTATGTTTATATATGTATGTATGTATGTATACACATACACATATGCCTAGAGTATCATGGGCTACTTGAGTACCAGCTCCAAGTGTGAGAGGAGACATGAGAGAGAGTTAACCAGGCAGGTAGTTTGTGGGAAAGAACTCCATTTAATGATTCTTTGATTTAATATTTAATAATTTATTTAATTTTCTTTTTAATATTATTTAATATTCTTTTTATACAGAAAGATGAAAGGATTCAAGTTTTACTGTCATTGTCTTAAGCCTGTTAGTTTCTGGAAGTAGCTCATATAAAATCAGGCTCCTTAATTCTTAATCCCAAAAAGTCTTGGGAAAGCCAACAGGTCTTTTAAAGTCAGTTAACCTTTTTAAAGGCATTAACAAAGAGGATGCAAAAGAGCAGGCTTCAAAGCATCTAGGTTTGTCAAGGTGTAATCAGTGCCTTTAGTCTGTTATATCCTGGAACCAACACAGGACAGATGATATGATAAGGGACATGTCTTTTTAGGTGTCTGAAGTTTTGGGGGCAAAGGCCTTGATGTCAGGGTCTCAAACAAAAGTCATTTTAAGTGTAATCCCAGGGGGTCCTCAGGGAGCCAGCCTTATGCAAAGTGGCTAGGCGCATAACCAAAGGATTCTAATTAGGGCACAACTATCTAGATCTTTATCTGAGTCCTGGTTTCCACCTCTTTGGCTCCCCTCGCTAGAGCTATAACCTGATGTGGTTAGGTAATAGTAGGGAACTAAGGTAATGTTTGGGTTAATCAATCAACAAATGTGTATGGTCTATTATATGCCAAAGGCAGTGCTAGGCACTTTGTGGGGGGGGGGGGGGAGTGCGTGGGTGTATATTTATATATTTATGTGTGTGTATGGGTGTACAAAGAATGAAATCATTCCTAGTCTCTAGGAGTTTAGATTATAATGGAGAAGATAATAAGTACATACATATGTATATTTTACATGTATGGCAATATAAATATATACAAATAAATATAAAGAGAATAAATACAAAATTATTAAATTTGAGGCAGTTTGGGGAGGTGTTAGGAGTGGGTGGGCAATGGGATTCGAAAAAGACTTTAGTTACAAAGTTGTGCTTGATCAGAATCCTGAAAGGAGATAGGGATTCTATGGAGGTTGGGGTGAGGAAAGAACATATTTCAGGCATGGGAGATAAAAAGAACAAAAGCACAGAGAGAGAAGACAGAAAGTCTATAGGAGCAATGGAGGGAAGGTCAGATGTGTTGGATTGCAGAGTGTGAGGGAGGGGTGCCAAATGATGCTGGAAAGATTTCTGGGAATTAGGTTGGAAATGACTTTAAAAGCTAAGTAGAGCACTTTATCCTTAAAGGTATTAGAGAGTCATTGGACTTGTTTGAGAAGGGGAGAAACATGGCCAGATCTGCTCCTCAGGAAAACAACTTTGGCAACCATATATATATAGAATGGGCTGGAGTAAGAAAGAACTAAAATTGATTAAAAGACTATTGGAATAATCTATGAAAAAGAGATTAGGGACTGAACTAGGGTGGTAGCTATGTGAACGAAAGAAAGGGTAAGATGTGGGAAATTTTATGCAAATAGAAACAAACAGTAAGATTTTACAACTGATTGGTCATGTGTCATGAGGGAAAGGGAAGAAGGCAGCAAGGAAAATGCCAAGGTCATGAACCTAGAACCTGGAAGAGTGGCAGTAACTTTGATGGAAAGAGAGAAGTTTGGAGTATGTGTAGATTGGGAGGGAGGCAATAGAACAATAATTTCTGCTTTAGACATGTTAAGTTTGAGGTGCCTCAAAGATGTCCATTTTGAAATGTCTAATAAGCAATCAGTGGTGTAGGACTGAAGCTCAGGTGAAAGATCAGGGCTTGACACATAAATCTGTGAATCATCTATGTAGAGATGATAATTAAACCCATGGGAGCTGATAAGCTGATAAGACAAAGTAGAGAACAAAAAGAAAAGAGCCCAGGCAAAAGCCTTGGGGAATGGCCACAGTTAGGAGACATGATACAGATGATAATCCAACAAAGGACACTGAGAAGGCAATATTAAACAAGTAGAGAACCATAAGAAATGAGTTTAATGAAAACCAGAGAGGACAGAATGTTTTGGAGAAGGTAGGCTGTAGTGTCAAATGTAGCAGATAAGTCCAGAAGGATCGTACAGGGTGGGGAGGAGGATACTGGATTTGGCAAAATTCTCAAGAGCAGTTTGAATTCTCTGATGAAGTCAGAAGTCAAAATACAAAAGGCTGAGAAGTGAAAGACGAGGAAGACAATTCCATGAGTAGGATTTTGGGATGGCAAAGGAAAAGAAATATAAGGTTGTAGCTTGAGAGGAGAATATGATTTAGTTGAGGTTCATAAAGGATATGGATTACTTGGACATGCTTTAAGGCAATAGAGAAGAAGCTAGTAGAAAAGGAGACATAAAATAATTTGAGGGGTGAATAATGAGTGAGTCTGCAATTTGATGGAAGTGATGATACAAGGTCATGGCATTAAGCACACTTGAAAAAGTGTTTGACTTTGGCAAGAAGGACAACATCATTATCAGACGTTAGTGGGAAAACAAGGAGAGAATGAGAAGGAGAGTGATGTCAAGGAGTTTTGAGATAAAAATACAAGTGGAAGAGTAAGCACATATTGAATAACCTCGATACTCTCTCTCTCTGTCTGTCTCTGTCTCTCTCTCTGTCTCTCTGTCTCTTTTTGTCTGTCTCTGTCTCTCTCTCTGTCTCTCTCTGTATGGGAGGCTTGACAAAAGAAGATTTGAAATTTATTCTGTGGACAGTAAATAGGGAACCAATTAGGGAGAAATAAAAGGACTGCCTTGCTGCAGTGAAGACCTTCCCAGTTGGAAGCAGATAATGTGAATTTATAATGACCCAGACGGCATAGTTCATTCATACTGAAGGCTGCTTGCTAACCACCAGGAAATATTTGAATAGTAATTAATTTCTACCACAAGGAACTACCCAAGTGGAACTGGTCAATGTCTGTCAATCTGTTCTAATTATTAATCAGTCAGGTAACAAGCACAAGACCCTATACCAGAGATGAGGAACATGTGGCCTCATGGCCACATGTGGACCTCTAGGTTCTCAAGTGTGGCCCTTTGACTGAATTCAAACTTCACAAAACAAATCCCCTTAATAAAAAGATTTGTTCTGTAAAACTTGGATTGAGTGAAAAGGCCACACGCAAGAACTTAGAAGGCTGCATGTGGCCTTGGGGTAACAGGTTCCTCATCCCTACTCTAGACTTAAGAAAAACGAACTCAATACGCTGAATCCTTTATTTCTATTGAAAATATATTGGGAATATTAACGATCATGTGATGAAATCATATCCTTGAAATTAGTCCTCATAACTGTTTAAATTTAGAGTGAGAAAATCTGCTGAAGAAATCAATCAGCAAAAAGCTATTAAGAGTTTACTGTGTGCCAGGCACCATGCTGGGCACTAGAAATATAAAGACAAAAATGCAACAAGGAGCCTACATTCTGGCAAGGGAAACAACATGTTATGTATAAAAGAATACAAAATATCTATGAAGTATCATTGAGGGGGCACATACATATGGATGGAGCAGGAAAGGTCTCTTCTAAGAGGTGGAAGACCCACAGTTCTGAAGGAAGTTAAAGTTTCTAAGGGGGAAGATAACGTAGAGCATACATTATAAGCACGGAGGGTGGAGTGGGGAGAGACAATAGCTGTGCAAGGGCAAAGAGAGAGAAAAAGTGTCATGTTCATTTAACATCAAACTGCCAATTTGACTGGAATGAAAAATGTACAAAGGAGAAAAATACATAATATACCTGGAAATGCAGACAGGTGCCCGATTAAGGAAGGCTTCACATGCTGAACAGAGGAGCTTGATTTTTTTTTCTTAGAAGCATTAGGAAGCCACTAGAACCATGTGAGGAAGAGAATGACATGGTCAAGACCGCACTTTGAAATAATGAAAAAATCCCGAGAAGCAGAGTTTCTGGGTTACTTAATCATCTATTTATTAATTAGGCTGGCCGACAATCAGTACATTGACGGTCAGTCAAAGATGCCCCATAGAAAGAATGCAAGTTTTAAATAATTCTTGAAAGGTGTGAGAGCTGATTTCTCAGAAGTGAAGCCTCTTCCAAAGGGTTAATAGTTTTTGTCTTACTGACTCCCTGACCTTGTAAAACCACGCTTTGCAACACAACCTAACTTCCCACCTTTTATTGTCCCTGGCTCTTTGTTGCTAGGGAAGATTCACATGAATAGATTGTGCCCCCTGAAACCCAGCCAATAGGATAAGGGGAAGGGGGTCTCACATTAGAATATAAAAGGACCTTGTTTTCTGGAATCAATTTGTACTTCCCTTACCAGCGCCATTAGGACTACGAGGAGGGTATCCTTTCTTATGAGAAAGCAATTAACTCATTTATGCTTCCAGGTAGCTAAGTCTTGGTATTGATTTTTTTGACAAATGAAAATCAACCTTGATTGGTGGACATTTAATGAAGAGGTGGGCTAAAAGTCTTTAGCAACTCCTGCTGAGAACATGGCTTGATCATGAGACCCAGCCACCTCCTACAATCTGGACAGGGGAATCTATCTCCATCCAGCTTACTCTGATTGGTTTTCTCCTTCATGGTCTGGCTTATCCTAAACTCTAATGGAGGGGTACAAGGACAGGTGCTCCTTTTCTCTGTTTATACTCCTAGTTGGGTAGTGTCCCACCCAAGATTGAAGAGCATGTTCCTAGAGGGCTAGGGGTATTAGTCAGTCACGTCCTTCAGAGACTGAGTTTAACAACAGTTGGGACTTAATGAGAAAATTGAGGAGAAAAGCCTAGATCTCAATTTAATAACTGGTCAGTAACATAATAGTAAAATAATTTCTCTCAGCTTTAAGAAGCTGTATTAAAAAAAGATATATTAGAAAGATAAAAGACTTGAAGTCATTAAAAGATCACTAAAAAGTAGCCTGTGAAGAAAATGGAAGAATCTATTAGTCAAGCAACACATAGACCAGAGGCTGATTAATACTAATAGAGAAAGTAGCTTACTTAATTAAGATTAAGGATCTGTAATTAGTTTAAAGGAAACTCTGTGTTATATATCAGAAGACATATAGGTAACCTTCTTTCAGAGTCCTGTCAGTGGAGGAGGAGAGAGTATATACAGTTCTGTAACATTATTCATTTAAAGCATAATTTTGAAGGAAACTTACTATTATTATCTTTTCATTCATTGCCAGAATAAATTATACCTCTTCTCCTTATGAAAGTCAGCCTCTCTACAGTCACCCTGTCCTGTCCCATCTTGTCCAGTAAATTGTCCCTATAATCTTGCTCTCTCTTTCTTATCTTTAATCTTTTCCCCTTCTACTGGTTTGTTTCTTGCTGTCTACAAACATGCTCAAATGTCTACCCTATCCATTAAAAAAACAACAACTGGATAAATGCTACCACCCTCTCAAGGTCTTGTCCAGTATCTCTTCTCTATTTCTCAGGTAAACTCTTTGATAAAGCTATGTAGGCCCATTTCCTCCCCTTTCACTCTCTTCTAAACCCCTTTGCAGTCTCTTTTAAACACATCATTCAATGACAACTTGTCCCACCAAAGTTACCAGTAATCTCTTAATTGCCAAGTTTTCATTCCTCTTGACTTCTTGAACTCTTGACAAGTTCTGTTTTGGACATGTTGAATTTAAGGCATCTATTGGACATGGAGTTTGAGATGTCTGAAAAGCGGTTGGAGATGTGATATTGGAGGGCAGCAGAAAGGTTAGGGAAGGATACATACATGTGAGAATCATCAGCATAAATATGGCAGCTGAATCCCATTGGAGCTGGTAAGGTCACCAAGTGAAGTAGTATAGAGGGAGAAGAAAAGAGGACCCAGATTAGAACCCTGTGGGATACCTATAAATTAGCGGGCATAATGTAGATGAAAATCTGTCAGGGTTCGAAAGCCCTGCCCTAAGGGACAGAAGGTACTTACCCTTTCAAAGGAGATGACTCTGGATTTTTTTAAGAGGGTTTATTAAAGTTGGACTCTCAGCCCCCCGCCCCTCCAAGGCTTAGATCCTTTTATCTACCCCAGATCCACACCCCACACGTGACACAGCACAGCTGAGCTGGATTAAGAGAGGGGAGGTAAATTGTAATTACAATGGCATGAAGACCCCAAGGTGTGGAGACATCAATCGGGAACCTCAGGCATCCCATGCAAGAAAGTTCTGAGCAACTGCAACATCCCCTGGCCAGGGATGGAACAATACGCTCTAACCTCCACGTGGCCCAACTAATTCCCGGGCCTCAAACATGTCCCTGTGTCTCAACATTACCATTTGCAATCTGGCACTTATTTGTGACCCTTACAAAAATCTGGGAAAGGAGACTAAGAAGGAGCAGTCTGATGTGTGGAAGAACCAGGAAAGATTGGTATCCCAAAAACCTATAGAGAAGATAATATCAAGGAGAAGAGGATGATCAACAGTGTCACATCCTGAAGAGAGATCAAGAAGAATAAGGAGATTGAGAAAAATTAACGTCTCTTCTCAGATCCTGATGGAGATAGCCCAGGACTGAGGCTAAAATCCTTAGAATAGCAGCACACAAACATATACTCCAATTCCAGAACAATATATGACAATTATAAAATCATTTAACCTTAAGCCTCAATTTCTTTATCTGTAAAATGAAAATAATAATACCTGTAATACCAATCTGAAAAACTTGTCAGTAGGCTCTAAAATGCAAAAAGGAAACTTTAAAGCACATTAAACATCAGTTATTACGTGTTAGAATTCAGGATACATGCAAGGGAGTACTGAGAACTAAGATTAGATGGGTATAGTGGTACTGGGTTATGAAAGGTCTTAAAGCTAAGTGGAGGAATTTATACTTGGCAACATTTTGTTAAATGGTCTGGCCAACCCAGTAAGGCAAATCATGAAATACATCTCCATGAAATAAGAGAGAGTGAAATGAGCAGAACCAAGAGAATATTGTATACAGTAATACCAGTATTGTTTTAAGAATGACTTTGAGAAAGTAATTTTGACTATTATAAATATCCAAATTAACTACAAAGGACATGAAAATAGGTGTTATCTGTGTAGAGAGAAAGAACTGATAAATAGGCACTTATGTAGAATAATTTTCCATATATATGCCATATTTATGTCTAATGGCAGCCATCTCTGGAGCCAGAGAAGGGAAAGGGAAGGAAGGAAAAAAAAGAAATTTACATGATAACTTTATGATATATTTAAAAGGAATAGCAAGTTGTATATAATAGACTTTCAGGTTCATGTGCAATCATATTTGTTTTTATTATACTGTGTTCTGAAAATGCTTGTTTTATTCCATAAATTAAAATAAAATAAATAAATGTGAAAAAATACATAAAGAAAAGAAAAATAAAGACATCAATTGCCTCGTGAAAAAAAGGAAATACATCTCCAATGAGTTATGCTAGCACTGATCTCCCTTTGATCTGTAGTCTTACAGCATTTGTTTTCTATCACACATACACAATTAATTACATACTGTCTTTTTTGGCTATTCCATTACATTAGACTAACCTTTCAAATACATCATAACCTCTAAGAAATTTTCTAAGAGATTCCTCTTTTTAACACTTAAATCCTTTCATAATCTGCCTCCATCTTACATTTCCAAGCATAAGGCATGGGTACCCACTTCATCCATTTTATATTCCAACCAAACTGTAATATTGTACCTCAGTGACAAATATTTGGCTGTTAGGTTCCCTACTTGAGTAGCTGTAACATGATGAATGCCAACATCAGAACAACCATTTATTACTATGTTTGTGTGTGATAGTAAGCATTCCACATTTCAACTCCAATTAACACAATTACAAAAACTATCCTTTTAAAATGTCCTTTTAACTGAATCAGTCAAAAGTGTAAACAAGGTTCCATTGAATTAATCAGTCAAAAGCGTAAATCAAGTGTTAAAAAATCCTTAATCAATGTGGATTGATTGCTAGATGAAATCCATAAGCCACATATCTCTATTTATGTATATGATGTCAAGCCAGTTCTGAATTGAACATTCTAGGGGGAACTTTCTAGCAACAGGCCTATCAAGTGGCAGTAAAGAGAATTTAATTGCCCTTGAACAAGGACTGAATTCTCTCTCTTCCTTCCTTCCACTACTGACCAAAAGAAAACCTTTTGAAAATTTAAAAAGTCAAAGGATTTGGATTTCCTATCAGGCTTGGTAGCAGTGACCCCAGAGCAACAGAGTGGCTAATGAGAGGGAAAGAAGGAGGCAGCAAGTATTTATTAAGCACTATGTTCCAGGCACTATACTGAGTGCTTTACAAATATTATCTCACTTGACAACACTGAGACCTGAGAAATACACCAAGATATACTGAGGAAAGGTAACTTCAGGAGTCTATAGCCCCTCAGGGCCCAGCTAAGAGTTACAATGAAGGACAACTTCATGAGAGCACCATAAAGAGAAAAAAGGATTTAAAAAAACCAAAACCTGTAGTACCACTTTGCCACATCTGCTTGAATCCACTTTTCCTTGGACTCAGTATGCACTTGTGGAAGAGTATGTCCTCTCCTGTATCAACTGTTGTTATTGTTGTTATATCAACTCTTCTTACTATATCACATTAGTAAATACTCATTTCTAAAAGCTAAGTCTAGCTTACTGATAATCAATGGAGAACACTGCAAGTGGGAGCTCACGATCTGTACAAAGTCTAGAACCCTGAGAAAATGAAGTAGGCAGACCCTCTTTGGGCACTCAACCTGCCTCTGGTAGTGAATGAGAGTTGAGTAAATAGCTCAAAGGTAAGTAATACAGATTTAAGTATGGAAGTGGCTAGATCTCTCAGAGGGATAAAATGTCTTGAAATAAATTGTTTTTATGAAAGCAACTCTATATGTGTATATATATACAAATATGTGTGTATATATATATATATGTATATATGTATGTGTATATGTATATGTATATGTATGTATATGTGTATGTATATCTTTCTCATTGTAGACACAATTTGTCTTTGGAAAGAATTCCTGGAAATGAATTGTGTTCATGATGAACCTCTATCACTTGGATCCAATCTTTTTGTGTCTTAGTCCCCTTTGGCAACCTGAAGTTTATGAATGTCTCAGATTAATGTTTTTAAATGCATAAAATAAAATTTAAAAGATTGCAAAGGAAATGCAGTTATATAAAAAGTTGTTTGTTTTTTTTTAAGTCCATGGACCTCAGGTTAAGAATCCCTGCTTGAATGTGCCATGGCAAGTGCTAACTGCAATACTGACAGAATATTCTTGAAATACTGAACCGTGGCCTAGGAATTTTATTCCTACTTAGAACAAATGCTATCTGGCAGCTCTACCACTCATTACCCCCTCCTGGGACACAGATTCATCGTGAAGAGAATTACAACCAATAATAACCTACCCAGCAAAACTGAGTATAATTCTTCAGGGGAAAATATGTATATATAATAGAGGACTTTCAAGCATTTCTGACAAAAAAAAAAAGACCAGAACTGAGTAGAAAATTTCACATGCAAGTATAGGACTCAAGAGAACCATGGAAAAGTAAACATGACTGAGAAATAAGGGACTGAAAAAGGTTGCACTGTTTATATTTTTATATGAAGAAGCAATACATGTAACCCCTCAGAACTTCGTTGTCACCAGAGGTCTTATAGAGAGTCTAATTAGAAAGAGAACCTAGGAATGATTTTGTTATGTTTGGATTATCTCATATGAAGAATATAATAATGGGCAAGAGGAATGCACTAGGAAAAGGGTGAAGAGAGAAGATTATTCCCAATTACCTCACTTAAATGGAGTGTGCAAGGAAGAGTTTATACGCTGGAGGGGGAAATGGGGAATATTTGAACCTCACTGTCATCTGCACTGTTTTACATTTTTATTTATATTTTTATATTAGATATTTAATATTATATTTTATTTATATTATATATTTTATATATAACTTATATTATATATTTTATATACACACACACACACACACATACATACATATAGATAGATATATACATATATACACACATACAAAGTTAGGTATAGACATTTATCTTAGCCAATAGGGAAATAGGAGGTAAAGAAGGTTAAGAAAAAAGGGTAAAAGTGAGAGAATAAGAGGGAGGGTAGATTAAGCAAAGCAGTGGTTAGAAGAAAAACAGACTCTTAAAGAGGGGACAGGGTAGCAAAAAGGATAAGCACAATAGAATGGAACAGGGTAGGGGTGTGACATACAGTTAACGATCAAAACTGAATAGGATGAACTAACCCACAAAATGGGCATTAGCAAATATTTTCTTTTATTATCAATATATATTTAGATGTAACTGAGTAGAACATATAAATCCCCATTAAAACGTGGATACTGCTTCCCTTCATATGGTTTTGAATATTGGAATTTCTCAAGGTCTCTCTAAAGAATTTTCATCAATTGTGAGACATGGGAGACACTGGCACAGCACCACACGGCATGGTGTGCCCACATTAAAGAAGGTACTGTGCTCTATAAGCAAAGTAGAACTGCAATAGTTCAAAAGAAACATGAGATGTGCAAATTTAGATACGTATTCACTCCAAATGTTCATATAGACTATTTGTGCCCGATCTGTGGTAGAACCTTCCAAGTTCATATTAGTCTGATCAGCCACGGTAGGAAACACTGTACCTTGAGCTCAACATAATGATGTTACTTTGATCCTTCAACAACCATCCCAATATCCAAAGAATAAATATTGCAGGTAACCCCCCCAAAAAAATTGAAGAAATATATGTTGTATCATATTTCTAAGAATTGATATAAAGGATATGGTGCAGGCCACATCACTGGAAAAAGAAGGTGGGCTGGTCCTAGGGAGAGTAGGACAACAGCTGGACACTCACAGTGTTATTTTCAAAGATTTAGTTGAACAATGCCTTCAGAACCATGGGTAGATCTTTGGAACATTGACTATAACATACCTTTGTCAGAAAGGTGATGTCTCTGCTTTTTAGTATGCTGCCCAGATTTGCCATGGTTTTCCTTTCAAGGAACTTCCTTCCAGGAGTCTTTTAACTTCATGGCTGTAGTTACCATCTGCAGAGATCTTTGAGCCCCAGAATCTGATACTGCTCCCATTTTTTCTCCCTCTATTTGCCAGGAAGTGATGGGACCAGTTGCCAAGATCTTAGGGGTTTTGTTGTTGTTGTTGTTGTTTTGTTTTTTATAAGCTTCAAGCCAGCTTTTACACTCGCCTCTTTACCCCTCATCAAGAGATTTCTTAATTTCTCTTCACTTTCTGCCATCAGAGCAGCATCATCTACATATCTGAGTCTGTTGATATTTCTCCCAGCATCCTCCATTCCAGCTTTTGATTCATACAGCCTGGCATTTCATATGTTGTGCAGATAAGTTAAATAAATAAGGTGACAATATATAGACTTGTCCTTTACAGCCATGTCTTCCTTCTAACATAATCCTTTTCCAATCTTAAACCAATGAGTTGTTCCATGTTCACTTTTAACTGTTGCTTCTTGGCCCACATACAGATTCCTCAGGAGACAAGTAAGATAGACGATCTGGTCCTCCCATCTCTTTGAGGATTTGTCACATATTGTTGTGATCCACACAATCAAAGGCTTTAGTGTAGTCAATGAAGCAGAAATAGATGTTCTATTTTTGTTTTGTTTTTCTGGAACTCCCTGGCTTTCTCCATAAATCAGAGAATGTTAGCAATTTGGTCTCTAGTTCCTCTGTCACTCTCTATTCATGTCCAGTCATTTCAGTCATGTCTGACAACCCTTTTGGGTTTTCTTAGCAGAGAATGGTTTGCTATTTCCTTCTCCAGCCCATTTTATAGATGAGGAAGCTAAAGCAAATTGAGTTAAGTGACTTACCTAGGGTCATATAACTACTAAGTGTCTGAGGTCAAATTTGAACTCAGGTCTTCCTGACTCCAGGTCCAGTGCTCTATCCACTGTGCTACCTAACTGCCCACAATTTTATATTAAGTAGATCTTAAATTAAATAGAATATCAAAATCAAAACCCAATGCCTTAATTTTGACTATACTAGGATATCAATCCTCTGGACTATTAGAAATTAGGCCCCCAAATCCTACCCACACACACACAACCTAATATTTCCATGGCCTGTGCCCACTCCATAAACAGCCCCCAAGATTACCTTGTGAATGTAGTAGGCATTTAGTTTCTGTAGTCACCCTCCTTCAGCAATTTTTATGAGACAGAGTAATTCACACACGATAAGTAGACATGAATAAGCTTCCATCTGAATTACAGATCATATTACATTCTCTTTCCCCAAAATCTTTCCCCCAAAACCTACCCCTCTGCCGTATTTATTATTTCTGTCAATGATACCACCACCTTTCTACTCACTCAGTTTTGAAATCTTAATATTATCCTCCTCTGCTGACTCTTCCTCATCTCACATGTCAAATCAGTTGCCAAATCTTATATAGAACCACAATATCTCTCATACCTGTCCTCTTCTCTGTCTTCTTAAACAACCACCATCCTAGCTCAGGACCTAATCATCTCTTGCCTCAACTCTTTCAATATCCTCCTGATTGGTCTCTACCTCAAGCTGTCCCCATCCATCCTCCATATAACTGCCAAAATGATTTTCCTAGGAGACAGGTCAGACCATGTCACTCCCCTACTCAGAAACCTCCAGCAGCTCCCAGCTGACTCTAGGATCAAAAGTTATTTCACTTAAATCTCATCCTTTTAAAAATTTTACTTGTGTTTTACTATAAAATTAATTGTTAGTAATACATGCATATATTTTATAAACAAATATTAACATACTGGAAGTGAATGTTCCAAAATAGTTTTAAGGGAATGTAGTTAAAAAACATTTGGAGACCACTGTCCCAGGCATGTATCTTGACTTAGTCTGTAAATTACAAATGATTTGTTGATCTTCATTGGTAGAGGGAGATCTTACATCAGGAATTCTCTCTCTACTGTGACATCCCTTGTTTATAACTGATGTTGATGATAATGATTGATGATTGATTATGTTGATGATGAAAAAGTAGTATTTGGGGCATCTCCTATAATCCATATGGATAAGATAGGCCATATTAACATTTGATTCAATAAACACCTACAAGTACATACTACATACAACATATATATTAATAGATTTGGAGTTGGAATGTATCTTAGAGATAATACAGTCCCATTTCCTAATTTTCAGATAAGGAAACTGAGGCCCAGATGGGTTCACCCAAGGTCCACATAAAAAGGAAGTAGTAGAGCTGGAATTCAAGGCCTATGTGTCTTCCTGAGTCCTTCCACTGTACACTGCTTCCTACTGATGAAACATGGCTAATGCATATTCAGAGACAGAGAGGATGTACTCCTAAGCCTCTGATATTAGAATATAGTCTTCTACTCTTTTCCATTTCCTTTTTGTTTTCTCTCTGTCATCTCAATCTCCTTTTATTAATGGACTTTCTGACCAAACCCAGAGCTGGGAAATGGAATGTGGGAGGAAGGAAGGGAACTTTAATAAACTTAAAAGCACTCTTTTGTATTGTTCTTCCAAATACTTTATCTATAAAGAAAATCTTTGGTTTGTGACATTGTCTAAAGGGAAATTTCAAGCACAGGCATTTTCGAGGCTGAGTGAGGAAATTGCAAGGGATGAAGAAGCCCAGGGAAGAATGTCAGAATGAGCCTGAGCTTTTGATGTGAAGGCCTTGCTTCCTAATTGCTATTATGCTTACAAGGACACTCTGAAAAAAGAAAAATGAATGCCTTGTTCAACACCTGCTGTAAAAAGGTTCTGGAACTCTAGGGCTTGCTTAAATCATTTTCCCCCCTGAAACAAACTGCCGAACAAGCCCTAGGCCATTTAATTTCCAAATACCAGTAATTAAAATGAGTAACATCATCAGTATTTGGCAGGGTCACAGCTTTCTTTCCTTTTTTCAATTTCACATAAATTTCATTGAAGGTCAGATTTGTTGCAGGGGGGAGTGTTAGGGAGAAGGTAGGGGGAACCTGCCTGCTTTGTGCTCATAGGAGGTTAAAATATGACTTGTTCACAGTGTCCCTCATAGTTCAGGACTTAATGGTCCTTGACGGGGATAACCTAGAAGTTAATTTTACTCTGTGTCCCAAAAGCAGCCATTGTCAGTGTAATCTTTCTTGTAGTCTGAAGGGTACCTTCACCACATGATCTGACTTTCAATAACAATTGACAAGTAATATCACTGACGAGAGTCATGGTAGCGGCTCCTTATTGATCTGCTGGCCATTGATAGCCAGCTGGTAAACAGGGGAATAGCTTCTCTTTCTCAATGTCACAAGACACTTTAATAAAATTCTCCCCCCGATGGACTGCTCATCTTTAATAAGGTTTCATAAAAAAGCATAAGCTTTTTTGTCTCAATATTTTACTTATTCCATTGAGGATAAAGTATATTCAATTCATAAACTTTCAAAGGCACTTGGAATGTAGAACTATTTTCAAGTGTGCAAAGTGGAAATGAGGCTTCACCTTTTGTTTTTGACTTTTTTTTTCTGAAGAAGTTAGATTCCTTTTCTGAAATCTGGTAGTGCAAATATAGAGGGAGATAAAGCAAACAATAAATGTTTACTGAGTGTCTACCAAGTGCCTTTCATGGCCCTAAAAAAGCCTAGATTCATAGATTTAGAGCTGAAAAGGACCCCAGAGATCACTGAGTCCAATTCCCTTTTTTTATATGCCCAGGGAGGCTATGTGATTTATTTAACATCACACAGGGAATAAATGAGCACCAGATCTGGAGTTTGAACTTGCTTCTCTGCCTCCAAAGACAGCACTCTGAAAAATAATGTAATTTAATGACTCAATAACTACTAATGATGAATTACTCCTGCACCATTCAAAAGAGGGAAAAATAACCTCTACCATCGAAAAGATTACAGTCTAGCTGGGGCAACCCACTTGGCATAAATTAATCTGCTCACATGCTAAACTGCATGAGGTTCAGAGAAAAGAGGGGATGAGTGTATGTTAGAATAATTAATGAAGGTTTCATCCAGAGGCATCATGATACACGAGAAAGAGACCTATTGTAAACTTATCAATGACCTATCACAGAAACCTGGTTTATATCCCATATCTAACATTTATGACCAGTGTGACCTTGAGCAGTCACTTTATTTTAATTTTTCTGGGCCTCAGTTTCCTCTACTTTAAAATGAGGGGATTAGATTAGCTGACCTCAGAGGACCTTCCAACTTCTCAGTCTATAATGGATCATGGATAGGATTTTAATAGATAGAAAGGAGGAGTGAATATCTTCCAAGCCTCTATATGGGCAGACATATAGTATGTTTATATATATATATATATATAATTTATATACAAAGGTATGATCAAGGGACGGTGAGGACAGTATCTGAGGCCTACCTGAAGAGTATGTATTTTATCCTAGAAGTAACAGGAAGCAACTGAAGACTTTTTGGCAAAGGAATGACCTAGTCAGACCTCTTCCCTAGGACACATATTTTGGTATCTGTAAAGTAGTTGATCAGCACAGAGACTTTTAATGTGTATAGTCCAGTAAGAAAAGATGAGGGCCAGAAGGAGAGTGATGGGACAAACCTCAGCTGCACTTAAGAAATAAGATTTTATCATGGGATTTTGGAATTAAAAGGACACTAGGATATCATCTACTATAGCCTTTTCATCTTAAAGATGAAAAAACTGAACATCAAAGAATTAAAGGGGTTAAATTATTTCCTCAAGATCACACAAATAATAAGAAAGAGTCAGAATTGGAATGTATATCTTCTGACTAGAATGAGTGCTTTTCCCACAACACCAAATTGTCTTTTAATGAGAGCCTATTTAAACTTAAAGTTTTTATTTGCTTACTTGGAAGGGGAGTTCACTCAACATGAATTTCAAGATAATATTTTGAGTTATCAGTTGACCAAATGCAAGGTTTTTTTAGAAATTTGCACCCACTAAGTTTATCTTAAGATCATGAAGAGAAATATCTTGGTGTAATGTATAAAGGGTCAGATTTGTCTTCCTAGAGACTCTCTAGGACCAAGGAGAACAAGCATTGTCTTCCCAATCTTTCAGTTATTGGCCTCTAGTGAAGCAGAGGAGCCAGAATGAAATCCAACCAATGCTAGGAACTCTGGATGAGGAAAGCTTTGAACTCTTACTCTTAGGGTTCAAGAAATTCTGAAGTGGAACCCAGCCCCCTGAGACCACTGGTCAAGAACATAGTATTTCTGTGGAAATTTATTATCATTATTTCAGTCCTTTATCTCCTCTTATTAGACTATACATATTAGTCTCCTACCTTTCCAGTCTCCCCTCTCTCCAATTAATTCATGATCCATACAGATAGCAAAATAGTTTTCCTAGGAAAGAGGTTCTACTAGGTTATTCCTCTGCTCAAAAGCCTTCAGTTGCTCTGTTACTTCTAGAATAAAATATAAATACTTTGTCCCGGCCATTAAAGCTCCAATCTGTCATTTCAGCCTTATTGCACATTGTAACCCTTAACGTACTCTACTTTCTAACCAAACAGATGTGCTGGCTGTTCCCTGAATTCCTTCCTTCTTGCTTTACCTGAAGTGTTCTCCTTCCTAATCTCTGCTTCTCAGAATACTTAGCTTTCTTCAAGTCTGAAGTCAGGTCCTACTTCATTCACAGTGATTTCTCCCTCCTCAAGTTTGTGTTTTTGCTTTTTAAATTTAGCTTGCATTGTATAAGTTAGTGTCGTCAGGATGAAGTAAGCTCTTTGAGGCTATAAACTGTTTTATTTTCCAGTACCTAGCATAAAGTCAGGAATAAAGCAGGTGTTTGATAAATGCATATTTGTACTGTCTCTGATTTGTACTATCATTTTATCTTTGGGGAAATCATTCTCAGTGTCTAGACAACTTTACCTATAGATGAGGTGATTGACAATTTGCATTCATAGAAAGAGTGTCTACATTAGAAGTTCCCTACATCTTCCAGGGGAAAAGAAGAGGAACCCAGCCCCCTGAAACCATTGGTCAAGAAACTCCCAAGGTTTCCTTCCTCATCTCCAATTTAATACCATTAGAGTTATATCTTGGGTTCTTAGCATACTTGTATACTTTTAATAATAAATAAAGTATAACTTGAGTTCTTAACATATATTTATGTACCTTATCATAATTCATATTCTGATAAAGGATAACAAAATTCTGCAAATTGCAATTAAATACAAATAAATCCTTAGAAAGATTATTGTAAACTCTATGTAAGGCATTTTTATTTTAGTTACTGTGAGAAAAAAAATGAGAAACATGAATAAAAAGGTAAAAATGCATCCTGTGTCTGAAATAAAATACACCTCAGTTATGGGAAGATTCAATTTGCCTTTTACTATCATTTCCTGATTGTTTCTAAATTGTTTTAACATAAATTATTGATGTTTACAAGTTAAAAGTTTAAAACTACAAAAGGACTTTGGAAAGAGATGTACAGGACAAAGAGAGACCCTGGAGAGCCTTGAAAGCTGAATAGAAGAATTTAGTCGGTGTGACAGAAATCATGGAGCCCTTGTAGAGTCCTGAGTGAGGAAGTGACTCTTAGAAGCTCTCTGTTTGAGGAAAATCAGCCTGGTGAGAGCATGCACGGGTGAGAGCAAACTGAGGTGATGTTGGAGTGATTTAGTCATAAGCTGACTGGGCCTACAATGATCTCTGTGGGAATGGAGGGGAAAGGGCAAACCCAAAAAACATTTCCAAAGAAGAGACAGAAAGACTTGGTGATAACACACAAGTGGCTCACAGAGGGCTCTCTGCTCTTGTCCAATCACAACTCACTAAGCAGGATTACTCCAAGAAGTCAGGACAGGGTGACAGCCCATTCAGATGCTTCTCTGAGACAAGAAGTCATGCGGGACAAATAAGCCTGGCTTCAGAATAAATATTTTAAAAGCTATTGATGCTGAATCCCTATATCCTTGTGTGCTCTAAATTAATACTAAATGAGTTGGTAAATTGATATAGTGATATGATGAGAAAGCTTTTAATTTTTTTTTTATTTTATTTTTCCTGAAAAATTACTTGATTTGGCTTCTGCTCTGTGGTAACAGGTCATGTACAGTGTAGTTTAGTACTTGGTATATGAGATGCAGCTGTTTAAAATTACAGAACAAGCAAAACTGTGAGGACTAAAGGGAAGTGGATGTGGATGTTTGTGGGTAATGGGACAGCTAGTGAGAATGGAGGAGTTACAATAGTCAGATAATTTATAAGAGGAAGTATCACAGATATAGTATATAAGCACGCGAGTCTTTGACACCAAGAAGATCTGGGTTCAAGTCCTTCCTCTAGCATATACTAGCTGTGTGATTATGGGAAAGTGACTTAGTTTGCCAGTGCCCAGGAGATTCTTTAAGGCAATAAATTAGAGTCCTTCATTGGTGGGGAGAATTTCCACACCAGGAACTCCATGCACTGAAAACATCAGAGCATATATTTATATCATATATATTATATATTTATGTATATAATGTATATAATTTATGTATATAATATACAATGTTTATTTATATACATAATGCAAATATATGTTTATATATATTTCCACTAAGATAGGTAGATAGATAGATAGACAGATAGATAAAGGAATTTTCCTACAACTGTCCCTCTATGAAACTGTGAGCTAGTCCAATAACAACAAAATAGTCAAACCTCTGGGGCATTAAATAGCTGAACTCTGGAGAGTGGGAGGCAGTTAAGGCTTCTAATAGTTGTGGAGCTGAGACTCCTGCAGAGAGGAGAGTGGATTTCTTTCTCTCTCCATCTCTCTTTCTCTGTCTCTCTCTCTGTCTTTCTCTGTCTTTCTCTCTTTCTCTCTGTCTCTTTCTCTGTCAGTCTCTTCTGTTGTCCATCAGTCATGGTGTTAAGCTTCAGATTTATTTGTGCAGAAGGAAATATGTCTTTCACACAGCAGCGACTCATTTTGAGAGAGTTCAAGGCCTAAATGAAGGAAAGGAGATATATTCCCAGCAGACTCAAAAACAGAGATAGTCACACTGGATAAACTACATTCACAGTGTTACCTTTTTCTACTAGTTTAGTAATCCTGTCAAAAGAGAAAATTAGTTTAATCTGTTATGACTTACTCTTGAAACCATGCTTCCCTTTCTGGATCATTCACTAACAATATCTTTAATGCAATTTTTCCAGGAATTGAAGCCAAGCTCAGTGATCTAGTCTCCGGATTCCATTCTCTTTCATTTTAGGAAAATTGGGACTTTTTGCTTTTCTTTAATCTCATGTTTTCTGTCCTGTTTTCCATGATATTTCAAACATCCCTTACTCTCCACTATTGGTTTAACTTCTGACTTGCCTGGACTCCACCCAGTCTGTCTAGCCTACTAATAATGTCAATAACCCCCCAAACTCATTCCCCAATGATTGGCATAATCTCTATCCTAGTGATTCTGAAACCCCTATCTGTAATTGTACGAACTCTGTTCCCTGTCCCCCCACTGCTTGCTCCCTGGCTCCCACCCCCCTCAACCTAACTTGTCCCTGTCAATGCCCTACTCAAGATCTACCCATCCCTTCCACTGTGCTCTGTGGAATACCCACTCCACAAGTCACAAACTTGTTTTTATCTTCTTCTTCTTTCTCACTTCTTCCATCTTGCTGTACTCCCTGAGACCTGGGTCACTCTTGGCAATATGACATCCCTAGCCTCCCCTTCCAATACTGGTTGCACTTTCTCTCACTTGCAACATTGTAGGGTTTAAATATGCTTTGCTCTCTATGACCAATTCCAGACTTTTCCTCTACTTCCATTCTCTTCTCCTTTTAAATTTATCCAGTCCATCTTTATTACCCAATCAAAATACTTACCAACCTCCAAGAGACTCTCTTTCCTTTTTGAATGATTTCAGCACCTGATTTAAAGACTTCTTCTCCTCCCTAATTCTTGAATTAATTCTAGGGAACTTTAACATCAATCAATCAATCAACCTAATAAATTTATTAAGCAACTATTATATGCCAGGTACTGTGTTAAGTGCTGGGGCTATAAAAGGAGGCAAAAGACAGCCCCTGACCTCAAGGAGGTTACAATCTAATGGAGAAGAAAACATACATACACACACACACACACACACACACACAAGTATGTATATATACACATATACAAAGCTGTGTAAAGGCTAAGTTTTGTTATTGTTGGTCAATTGTTTTAGCCATATCTGACTTTTCATGACCCTATTTTGAGTTTTCTTAGCAAAGACATTGGAGTGGTTTGCCATTACCTTCTTCAGCTCATTTTATAGTTGAAGTAAGTGAGGCAAACAGAGTTAAGCAACTTACTCTGGGTCCCACAGTTAGTAAGCATATGATTTGAAGGCTGAATTTGAATTCAGATGAGTCTTTGTAACTCCAGGTGCCAGTGTTCTATCCACTTCACCACTTAGCTGTCCAAATACAGGCTAAGTAGGAAATAATTAAAAGAGTGAAGACTCTGTAATTTAGAGACATTAGGGAAGGCTTCCAGCAGAAGGTGGGATTTTAAGGAAGCCAGTGAAGTCAGTAGTCAAAGCAAAAGAGGGAAAGCATTACAAGAATAAGGGATGGCCAAAGAGAATGCCTTGGCTGACATGATCAGACCTGTATTTTTGGAAAAAATCACTTTAGTGGCTAAATGGAAAATGAATTGAAGTGGGGAGACACTTGAGACAGACAGACCCACTATCAGGCTATTGCAGGAACTGAGGCATGAGGCAATGAGGGCCTGCACTAGAATGGTGCAGGTATCCAAGGAGAAATGTGGATCTATTCCAGAAATGTTGCAAAGGTGAAATCAGCAAGTCTTGGCATAGGCCTTGGATATAGGGGATGAGAGATAGTGAGGAAGCCAAGATGACTCCTAGGTTGCAAGGCTGAAGGACTGTGAAGATGGTATTGCCCTCTGCAGTAATAGGGAAAGTAGGAGTGGGGAAGATTTAGAGGGAAAGATAATGAGTTCTGTTTCAGACATGTTGAGTTTAAGGGCAGGTGATGTGAGTTAAACCTTGTCACACATATTTCTTATACATGTGACTCACTGCTATTATGGTCTAAGTTTAAGCCTATTCCTCCCATGGATGCTGTGTGTATTTGTGGGAAAGAGTGAACCAGATGTAATGCCATGCACAAGTAGCTTCCCAAAAGAATGCTACTATGAATAGCTTTTAAGGTTCTGATTACACAGTATAGTGAACACTGCATTTATTCCATAACAAATCAAGGCAAACATTCACAACAAATCAAGATGCAATATTCACAACATTACATCTTATAACAGTAAATCACAATATAGTGTTCACAACAGCTTATCATTAAAATAGCCACATAGTTTTTTACCAAAGTGGTCACACTATTTAGAACAAAGAACAGAAGAACAATCGTCTGGTATCCCTAAGGAGGTTTGCCTCCTCACTCAGTCATTCAGTCACCTCAAAATACAATAGTCAGTCTTCCACTCTTGAGGCATTAATAGGTTAACTTAATCAGTCACTTATCTAGCAATGAGTCACTAAGTATTGTTAATCACTAAATATAATCATTAGAAAATTACACAAACCCTACACCCCTTGGTGTCTAGTAAACTTCAATTTCATGACTACATTCAATATCCAAGGAGAGACCTTTTCTTTATCTTGACTCAAGGTGGTCTCTCAGATTTCCTGGATCCCCTTCCATGGTCCCAGATCCTACCTGAATGCACCAAACAGTCACCTGGATTCAGAGGCAGACAGTTCCCAGGTTCTCGTCCAGTCTTCCAGGCAGTTCCTGGTACACACGGAAGTCACATCTCAAAACCTTCACAACTTCTGTTGCTGGGAACTCAAGGATCAACCAAGCCACAAACAAACAAAGTCTTATCCTGATCATGCTTCTTCAGTCCTCCAGCAATTCAGCTGGCCCTAGGACCCAGAAGAAACCTCAGCCTTCCAGGTGGCCTTTCTTGGCAGCAACTTTAGCCTTCACCAGATTCTGGTCTCAAGGAAATCCTCTCTCAGTTCTCAGTCAGTTTCCAGATGCTCTCTCTCTCCTCCACCAGAAGCTGGCAAGGAGAAAAATTCTCATTCTGCTTCTCTGCAGCTTTTCTTATACACACACACACACACACACACACACACACACACACAGAGCATTGGCTTCCTGTTTCAGCCAAACTCTTCCTGTTACATCAGTAACAGGAGACAGAGTTCACACCCTCTGACTCTTTCACAGAGGCTTGACTGAGGGCTAAGAACCTGCTTACTTGACATAACAAAGAGGGGGTCTTCAAATTTAAATTAATTACCATTACACCAGGTTATTAGGAGAAGATTTTGTATTAACTGTCTACCATGTTATCTGAAAGTACTAGCAGCTGCCCTCTGGGGATCCAACCTGTCAATTCAAACAAGAAGTTGGGAAATGCTGCAAATATTTCTTTTCTTTTTTTCCTCCTCCTTCTCCTTCTTCTCCTCCTTCTTTTTCTATTGTTTATTTTTTTTAAAAAACTGGGACTATTTTCTTTTTCCTGAGTAGTCTTCTTTTTTTATTTTTTTGAAATACAGCTCTGAAAAACAACCTTTTAAAAAGCTCATTGTGTTTTAAATAGAGCTACTTGACTAGCCTTTAAAGCTATATCATTCTGGCTTTCATTGAATGACCAATAATAGGCCCAGACCAAGCTTGTGTGGGTCATTGTTAAAATTTTGGTGGCTTAGAATGAGTATAAATAGCAATTGTTTTTTGTTTCAGCCAGAAACTCTAATGGTCTTCCCCTCCCAGATTGATATCTCTGAGACAGTAAATTGGGTCATCTTTGGTCTCAGTTCTTACCTAGTCCTTAGTGATTGAATGGGCATGGCCTCAGACAAATTGATACCTGGGAAAGACCTTAATTTAGAAAGGCCAAGGTCACCCACTTCATCCTGAGCCATAGTCAGTTGTTTTGACCTTTAACTTGCCACTGGACTTTGATTACTCTGAAGGAGAGAGTGAGGCTGAAGACTTTGCTCAGCTCTGCCTCACTCTCTGCTCGAATTAAATTGTCACACAAGTCAAAACGTCAGCCTCATATGGTTCTCTTCTGTAACAAAGGACAAAAAACAATAGCAATTGTGAACAGGAGGATGTCCATAAGATAATAGTATAAAATGAAAGTGTTTTTTTTAAGGGTGGAAAATTTAGATACATTTATGAAGATCTGGAAAAATCCATTGGGAAAGGAGAGATTGAAAATTAGAGAAAAGAGGACAAAAGGCACACTGAAGTAGGAGAGGGGACAGTGTGAGAAGGAGTAATTTTTCCTAGGGCCCAGTGGACAGACTGGGCCCTCAACTTTTTTTCATAAAGACCTATACAATACAAGTTAAGTTAGTACCTCTCCATAAAAGGCATTGAAAGTCTCTTTGAGACTTGGTTGGCTAAGGGGATGGAGTGAGGTTATTGACATTAATTCCTAGTTATCTATATACAGAAGGAAATGAAAATTTCCAGCTCCCTCTCTGAGGCTTCTGACTGTGGACTAATAGCTTGGACAATACCTAAACTATAGGTTCAACTGAATCAATATGTTGTTCACATTGAATATCAATGGTGAATATCTTTTCCCTTCCATAGCTAAGTAAACCTTTTGTTGACAATTGAATGGTCTACAAGTTCTCATTTTGTTCCAATATTGGAATTACTAGGAAACCAGTCTGAATCAGGTCCAGCACACAACAAAGAGGGTGTGTTCAAGAGCTCAAATGAAAGAGCTGGAATTTGCAAGAAGAGTTAAAGCTAGGTTAAAATTAAGGGATCATGATTGTAATTAGTTTAAAGATTAAGGTAGGAAGATAAGAGTTGCCTCCAGAGACTTGAACAAAGAAGGAGAAGGGGGGATAATGTTGAGATGATTTAGAATGTAGAGATGGGAAAACAACCTTGACTGGTGGCTTCAGTTTTCTCATTGAAGTGTTTGGCAAGGAACTTCCTCTGCTCAAGGGAAGAGGGTAAAGGGTTTTGTCAATGGCTTGAGGGAAAAAGATTAGGTTTATTTGACTAATTTAATTTAAAAGTTCAGGTTAATAAATTGTGTTTGATTCAGTGACACTATCTTTTGTAATTTTCTCATACAGAAAAACATTGTGAAGGAAAATTAACACACATACACACACATATGTATATATATATATATATATATATATATATATATATATATGAGTATAAATATATACATATGACATCAGATAATATTTATTTATAAAATTATTTCCACAAACATTTAGCTTTGCATTTCTTATGTATAAGGCACTGTGCTAAATGCTAGGGATACAAATACAATGATAAAATATTTTTCACCCTTTAGGAGTTTATATTCTGTGGGATGGATACAACATACATAGCAATAATCATGGTACAAGAAAATGTAGACTGAGAAAGCAGTAAGAACCAAAGAATTCATGGATCAGGTAATACAAGTTCAGTCCTAAAAGAAAGACATGTTTCTGAAATTCAGAGATGACAGTGGAATTTGTTCCAGGAATAAAGAATGGTTCATCTGAAGGGGTAGTAAGGAGACATGAAATATTGAATTCAACCAACTGATAGTAGTGCACTTGGACTGAATATAGTAGTCAAAAAAAGTAGTAGTTTGCAGTAGGACTGGAAATGTAACTGGGAATCAGAATGGGGAAAGTTTAAAATGTCAACCTATGGAGTTTTTATCTTCCAAACAAAGGTCAATCAATGAAGATTTTGGAAGAGAGTGACATGATCAGACCTGTGCCTTAGGAAGATTATTTTGGTAGTTTTAATAAGGATAGAGCAGAGGAGGAAGAAATCAAAAGCAATAAAGTAAATTAGAAGGCTATTACAATAAGTCCTTAGGTAGGAAATGATGAAGGTCTGTACTTAGATGACAGTTATAAGCATGGAGAAAAGCAAATGGATTCAAGTAATGAATGAAGGAGAAAATAAAACATATTTGATAATTGCTGAGAAACGGGAAGGTTGAGAGACATTTAGGGGAAAAAATAATGCATTCAGTTTTTGGAATGTTTAGTTTAAGATGCTGCTAACATCCAGATGGAGCTCACTAACAAATAGTTGACAATGTTTAATGGAAGTTCAGGAGAGAGATTAGGGCTAGTAATAGAGATTTGAGAGTCACCTATATACTTAAGTCCATGGGAGCAGATACAATTTCCAGATGAGTAAATGAGGAGGAAAAAAAAAAAGAGCCCAGGTCAAAGTTCTGGTAACATTCATTCTCAAAGTGTCTTCTAAGGAGATAAATCCAGCAAAGGAGATTGAGAAGTAGAGGTCAATAGGTGAGATAAGAACGAGGAGGTAGATACCATTGTTATGGAAGCCATGAAGTGAAAATCAAGAGGAAGATGCCAGAGGAAGCCAGTAGTATAAAAGACTATAGGGTATAGAGAGGTCAAGAATGAAGGCTGAAAAAAAGTTATAGGATTTAAGAGTTAAAAGATCATTAGTAATTTTAAACAGAGAAAGTTCAATTGAGCTATTGGGCCAAAAGTCAGGCTACAAAGGACTGAGAAGAACCAGAGATGGAACACAAAGGAAATGATATATATATACCAGGTGATCTCTTAGAAGAAACAGGAGGATGTGAGATTTTGAGGATAGAAACAGATAAATAAAGAAGTATTTTAAATAGTTAAAAAGAAAAATGTAATGCAATTTGCTTTAAGGATGGATTTTCTAAAATGTGTGTGTATATTCTGCATATATGTATATGTATACATATATGTGTATGTATGTGTATATATTCCTAATATATATAGTGTCTATACATAGGATACTACACTAAGATTTTGGGGTCTGGAAGCATCTATGTCCTGTAATGATTTGAAACTCAGTCCACTCCAAAAACATCTTACTTTCCTGTCCTCTGTGCATTTTTCTCATGAATATGAGATCAATGCATGAATAAATCAATAATCCAATGTGTAGGTAATCTCATTGATATTGGCACTCCCTTCCACTATGCAGATCACAACTCATCTATGCCTGGCCATTCTGTGCAATTTTTTTTCATATTCTTTTCTAAATTTTCCATAGGGAAAGTACAACTAGATCAATATAATTTTATATTTCACCATACAATTGATATTCAATCTTAAAGTGAAATGAAAAGTACATAGTATTTCCTCTATAATCAACTAGGCATAAGGGGCAGCTTTGTCAAAATGTTGTATCCAGATTTTCATGATTATTAAATAGTCTTCCAAATCAAAAGTTCATAAAGAGTTGCAAGAAGTTCATTCTCTCCTTTGTTTAACGGTACTAGTGCCTTTAAAAAACGCTGCAATGAGATCAAAGTGTGCAGCAAACACAGAGGGCTTCTTCTCCTTCTCTTCAGAAAGGGAGAGAGAAGAGAATACCATCCCATGCAGCCATAGATATAAAAATTCTTGCTCATTCTCATCATCTTAGTAGCTCAGTTGAGATGGGAGTACCTTCTCTTTGTAGTTTACAAGGCAAGTCTAGCCATTCCTACAAAGGTTCAGTGTTTTTCACTGAGTATGTCTGCATTTGTGGGACGGAATATTACAGGTTTGAAGGGGAAATGTCCTATTCTTATTTTATTTACATTTCTATTTAATTAGATGCCCTTTAAATGAACCGCAATACATTGATAAGGGTGCACAAGCTCTAATTTGGAAAGGCTTCTGATCCACAAAATAACTAAAATTTTGGATAGTTAACTGAGGATCCAAAGTAAGGGAGATCCTGGGCGCTATGTCATAATGACTATGTGGAAGAGTCAAATGGTGTCAGAAAGCCAATAAGCATTTATTAAGCACCTACAACATGGCAGGCACTGTGTTAAGTACTGGGGACACAAAAAAGAGTTCAAAGCAGTCCCTGCCTTCAAGAAGCTCACGATCTGATGGAGGGGACAACAAGCAAACAAATCTGAACAAACAGTCAATATAGGTGATAAATGCGAAAGAACAGAGAAGATACTATAACTAAGAGGGGTCGAGAAATGTTTCCTATAGAAGATGAGGGTTTAGTTGAGTCTTGATGGAAGCCAGGGAAGCAAGGAGGTAGAGATGAGAAAGGAGAGCAATCTAAACCTGGGAGATAACCAGAGAAAATGCCCAGAGCCAAGAAATGGGGTGTTTTTTCCTTAGAACAGAAAGAGGACCAGTGTCACTGGATCAAAGGTTATGTATTAGGGAGGGAGTGATGTAAAGGAAGGGGCCCTGAATTTGCAAGTAGAAAACCTGTGTTCTAGTAATAGCTATGCTGTTTACTACTCATGTTGACTTGGGCAGACCCTTTGACCACTCTGAAGCTCAGTTTCCTCAATTTTAAAATCAAAATAGTGAATTTTTTTTTTAGGATTGAGATTTTTTTTTTCTAAGTCTATGATTCTATTCAATTAAACTATGAATTATTCTATAGTTTTTTTCCTTAAAATCTTCTGTTAGTCATGATACCTAAAGTAGAATGGATTCATATAAAATTAATAAATAGGTAATATTATTGGTTAGATGGATACTATGGTAAAATGATTCAAGAAATTAATGATGTGGGACAACATGAAAGGAGTCAATCCGGGTCAGTCTAAATGACAGAAACCAATAGATGAACAAATGTTCATTTAGATGATTGGTCTATCCTGATAAACAAATTTGACAAATCACCTATGTAGTCCAAACAGATGTGCAGAAATTGTGAGACACACACACAAAAATAAAATTTTAGATTCTATCTTTATGTATGGCATACATAAAATTAGAGGCTTTAAACAAATTTTAGAATCAGAGTTCAAAGGGACCTTAATTCACCCTAATACCTTACAAATAAAAGATTAAATCAGATGTATGATTCACTAGTTTTGAACACCTACTCTATATTCTCTACTTTAAAGTTATAGCCAAGATTTGTTTTGCGTGAATTTTGTAAATATTTGAACTATAATTGTTATAAATTTCTATGGTAATTTATACTTTGAAGGATCATTCATCTGTTCTTCGCATTTACTTTTTTTCCATCAACTTTATTATTGATTTTTTTTTTATTCTAGGTGTTCTCTAAATCCTGAAAAGTGTTAAGGAAAGAGAGTCTATCTACTGATCAATCAATCAATCTTCTCCACATATGAATGGATTTAATGTAACAGGAACATTACTTTGTTCCACTTAAAATATCTAAATGGCTTTCCACTTTCCTGGTCACTAAATACTCACAAGGCCTTGTTCTATTAGTTACTAAGGTAACCCAAAGCAGGCAACATGTTTACATACCATTCAAGGCTAAGAGGTTTTACAGTATTTAAGAAATAATGTCATATTAACCTCAAATTCATCCTCTCCACACAAGGAACAATAGCCGTTTAAATGCAATTGTGATTTTTTTTCTTCATGAAAAAAATGTTTCTTTGCTGCTTTTGCTTTGATTCAGTAACCGTTTAAGGCAATTTTAAATTGATATAATGATTGATACAATCCAGAGAGCTTTCTGAATATCTGTATGTACTCAATACACTTAGTAATTTTATTATTTTTTGTGGGTGTCTCTTAACAGACATGACCATTTGCTGTACAGGCATGATATTGGACTTGCAAAACTAAAAATAATACTTTACTTGCTTTAGTACCTAGCAGAGGGTAAGGGAAAGAGACAGTGTGGTAGAGAAGATGCACAAGAATATAAACAGAGTGTGGATATTGTCATTTTCCTTTTGAAAGATCAATACAGAAAGCAAATCAATTGACACAAGAATTGTAAGTCAGCAGTTTTCATATTAAAGAATGAGATTGATAACTATCAAAGAGAAAAGATATTATTGCTGAAAGTTAGCTGTACTGTGTATTTTTCTTAAGCATTTGCATTTTTTTCTGAGCTGAAATAAAATATGAATAGGACTGTATCAGGAGGAGATCAAAGCCCCAGAAGTTTTGAGAATAAGCACATACCAGAAGAAAACTGAAAAGACTGTAATTTGAAACAAGAGATAGCTAGGTGTTGCAGTGGAAAAAAGTATCAGGCCTGGATTCAGAATGATTCATGTTTGTTCCTGAGTTCAAATCTGGTCTCACTTACTAAGTATGTGACCCTGGATAAGTCCCTTAACCCTGTTTGTCTTAGTTTCCTCATCTGTAAAATGAGCTGGAGAAGGAAATGGCAAACCACTCCAGTATCTTTGCCAAGAAAACCCCAAATGGGGTCACAAAGAGTCAGAGATGGCTAAAAATGACCGAACAAAATTTGAAACAAAAGGATGAGTTGGCAATGTGACTCTACCGAAAGGCAGTAATTTCCAAACTTGATGTAGCTAAGCCCCCCCACTTTTACAAAAACAATGAAAAGATCGTGCTTTCACCCTACTTTTCATAATGTAATCTCTATAAACACTGTTCTTATTCAAATAAAATTACAAACTTATTATACTTTTATAGGAAGAGGAACTTATCCTATAATTTCATTGATACAGGGAACTCAAGTGAAGAAACATTCAACAAAGAAAACAGGTACCTTCTCCACGATTTATAATCTTAGACTGTTTATTAGAGCATTAATAGGTTGAGCTACTGACTCAAGGTCACACTGCCAGATTGTGTGCTGCAACATTTGCACCTATTTCCTGTTTCCAAGGTCAGGTCTCTATCCACTGTGCCATACAAATGTTAAACAAAAAATCAAAATGATATATAAATGATATAAATAATCACTGCTGCCTTCATGATCAGAGTTTCACAGAGTTAGAGACAGCAGAAACTTTGAAAGTCACCTGGTAAATACCATCCTTTTTCCCGCAAAGAAACCGAGGTCCAACATGAATAAATGATTGATCCAAGATAATATAGGTACTAAGTGCCAGAGCCAGAATTAGAACCAATGTCCACTGACTCTAAATCTAGTACTCTTTTTATGGAATCCTGCTGCCTCTCAAATGTCAAGTGGAAAGAAAACCAATCGGTTCTAATCTTTAAACTTCCACTTGGGCACATGATAAATAAGTAACTAACACCAGAAATACACAAAGGTCCAGGGCTGACATCACACCCTAAGTAGCACATTTCAAAGAGACCTTATCATCCTGGACCAGCCCAGACCCTCACCAGGTACCAGAAACTTCTTTTGCCTGAAATGATAGGAGGCCTGAGACACTTTAGCAGAGTATAGGCAGCACCTCATGCTTCAGCATTGGAGAGCTTCTACATTGGTCCTATTGCAAGGCAGAGCTGATGGGAGGCAGCAGATTGTCATCAGGGTTCACTATATGTGCTAGAGACACTAATCCTTTCTTCCTGCAGAGGGTTCCAGGTCTTTCTCCCTCTAGCAAAGACCTCTCTTAAGAGCAGAAGGAAGGGCTAGGTATCTAGAGTCAGACTACGCATAGAACCAAGGTGTCCACTAGGGGCAGCAGAGACCAAACGGGAGATTGTAGCTTCAGAATTAAATTGAGTTGAGGGAGATTAAAAGCCCCAGGGACAAAGAGACAATGATGTTCAGGGAGAGCAGCTTGAAGACACCATAAAAAAAGGAAATGACATTTGGTCCCTACAGGGCCAGAGGTGTAAGATACTTTGGCCAAGTGTGTTCCCTACCTGCGTTTCTCTGCTATTGTACACTATGTATTTTCACATTTCCTACCAACACCATTCACATTTGTGAAAGAGTGCACCCCAGGAACAGGAGGAAAATATTTTGTAATCGCTGTTCTTAGTATGCAATTGTAGTAAATGCTTTTGTTTGAGCTAATTATGCCAATTTACTGACTACTAAAGGGACTTGTAAGCTTTAATTTTTGTAGCGGTATAGATCCACATAGAACCGTGAACCTATAGTAGTCATTCCCCAGGGGACCCTATCCATGAGTGTAAATTGTGTATAGGGTAGCCTAGAGAAGACAGGAAGTATAGAAAGTAGCCTATGGGAGTTTTATTTTAAAATGGTCAATAATTTTGGTCATGTATTCTTCCTCCCAATCCTGAAGAGACTCTTGTACAACCACTGCCTCTTAGATGGGGGAGACATCCAGAGACATCCTTCAGCTTTGAAAATTCTGATCCAATGAGTTTTGTTCTTTGCCTTTTCCTCCTCAAATTAATTTGCATGAGGGACCAAAAAAGAATACTGATTGACAAGAACTGGGAGGCTTCAGACCCAGAGAGGATCAGAGAACATTTAGCAATATATTAGAAGAGCCCTAGTTCAATGCTGAATAAGTACAATTCAACAAGCATACATTAAGCAGAGAGTTAAAATGGAACTGCTTAACCTAAGTTAGAGAGGTTACACAGTTTCTGGTCTAGGTGACCAGGAAGTACAGCTTAAAAACAGACTTAAAACTGGTGGCTACTTTTTTTAATGTGATCTTGGCTGGCTGGACAAAGAACCGCCTTTTAGAGATGAAATAACTATTACAGCCTTTCTTGATGAGGGAAAAAAAGCCAAGTCACTAAGGGTTTTCTTTACTCCAATGACTAGGAATCTAAGGGCCTGACTTTCTAAAAAAAATCTACTGCTTAAGCCTGTGAGCTTTAAACTAAAAGAGAGAAGATATAACCCACTCTTCCTCTTACAGAGAAAAAGTCATATCACAGCTATGGATTGTTGTTTATCTTTCCTTTTCAAAGAGGACCAATGACAGATGTCACAGTGTGATATCTTGAACTTGTATGAATTGGATTTAAGTGAGGCAGAGTGTCACAAAGTCATCTGTTTCACACTATTCCAGAGTGGTTGAAGACTAGTAGCAAGACAGAAGTCAGGATGACTGGTGATGGTCCAGAATGCAGTGGATGACCTTGGCATCTTAGATGTCTGACCAAACTCTAAGTGCTCCACAGTGCCTGCTTGAGCCATCTTCATGACTATTGGAACAAATTGCTGTCATCTACCCATTCCCCAGGGAAAATCTTCACATAATTAGGGTAGATATCCCCCTGACTCACCCATGGTGTTTGAGGCCTGTCAGTTACCCTGCATCTGGTTTAGCCCATCTTGTGAGATGATTTTACCCAGGTGTGTCCACTATGCATGCCAGTTTCTTGGAGTTACAGGTGAGAGTTCAGTAACCTGTTGGATACCAAAGGCAATTAAACAGCCACGATAAGGGTTTGGCAAGCCTTCATACAAGATATGCTAGTCCTCCCTTAATACCCCATAAGCCCCAGGCAACCAGGTGGCACAGTGGATAAAGTGTCAGGCCTGGAGTCAGAAAGACTCATATTCCTGAGTTCAAATCTGGTCTCAGAGACTTAATAGCTGTGTGACCCTGGGCAAGTCACTTTACCCTGTTTGCCTCAGTTTCCTCATCTGTAAAATTGTCTGGAGAAGGAAATGGCAAACCATTCTAGTATATTTGCCAAGAAAATCCCAAATGGTGTCACAAAGCTGACAGCTACAGCTAAAGCTAGAACCTAAAAGCAAAGAGAAACTGAACAACCTTGTGCATGATAGCATCAGGCCTGGAAAAGATGAGTGGCAACCTTGAGATTAGCAATGTCCCTTCAGACAGTAGCCACACAAGACCTGCAGGGAAAAAGACCCAAGAGAGGCACACCCAAGAGATGCCACACTTAGTAGAGACCAAACACACGATAGTGTCTGCAAGGCACAGACAGCCAGGGGGAAGTAGATAAATTGCGAGCAAACTGATTGTACCATTATAAGACACGGGGAATCCTGCCTCATAGGATCTGTGAGATGACCCTGCACTGATGTACCTTTGACCTATGTGGGCTTCTTCATGACTATTCTCTAGTCATATATATTCCTGTAAGGGTGCTATGACCAGAGGTTCCCTACACATGAGCCCATCTACTCTTAGGGACGTCCCCTTTTTCCACTGTTCACATGTGTGTTTGTGAGAGAACATGCCTCAAGTTTAGGGGAAGCTGTTCTATTGCTACTTTTCTTACCATGTTATTTCATTGAATGCATTTGCTTTCAACTAACTGTGTCCTCTTACTAGAAAAAGGAAGGACATCTGTTTGGGTTGGTGAACTGTGGTTTTGCACAGTTATAGACTCAGCGGGTGCTATGTGCATTGTTTGTCTTGGGGGTGAGGAATGAAGCAGGGAAGATTTGAGAATTAAGGAAACTCCCAGCTTTCACAGCTGGGCCTTTTCTTTTATTCCTCTTCAGAAATAAAATCTCATATTAAAGAAATTTATTAAAAGTTATGAATAGGCACTGAATCTATTATTTTACTGGAAGATAGAACTCTGAGGTGAAGAAACTCCCTGTATTAATCACCTTTTCTGTAATCTAGAGAGTTTCTCAGAAAACTGAAAAATTAAGTGAATTGTCCAGGGTCACACAGCAAGTATATGTTAAATTTGCATCTAAAACGTATGTCTTCTTGGCTTTGAGGTCAGCTCTCTTTCTATTCTATTATGAAAAGTTATCAACATGCAAAATAAGCTTCATTTTTGTGCACTTTTACATGCCTGAATATTTAAAGGATCTGTTACTTTGTCAAAATTGAATCCTATCTCTGATTTGTTTGGTAAATCCTGGGCAGCTTTTTGAGATACTTAAGACATTATTTTTCTCTTTAAGGCAGAGGACAGTGTGCACTTTACGTATTTTTCTTGCATAAATGTCAGAGGATCAAAAGTTTAGAACAGGAAAAGGCTTCATAAGTCATCAAAGTCAAGCCCTCATTTTACAGATGAAGAACCAGAGGCTGAGAAGGACTAAGTAGCTTTCCTGGGTTTCCCCCACAGTTCACAAGCCAAGAATTCAGATCTCTCTGACTGTAGCCCCAATATCTAATCCATGAACCAGCTCAACTCTAGTGACTCATTGTGATGCTGGGGAGACTGTGTTCTTCAAAGTTATGCCTCCAAGCTCTGGTAGGGGTGCAGTGGATAGAGAACTGGGTCTGGAGTCAGGAAGGCCTGAATTCAAATCTGGACTCAGACTCTTACTATCTGAATGAGCTTGGGCAAGTCACTTAATTTCTATCTGCCTTAGTTTCTCAATTGTAGAACAGGGATCAAAATACCAACAACTTCATAGAGTTGTTGTGAGGATCAAATGAGATGAAATTTGAAAAATACTCAGCATAGTTCCTGGCACATAGTAAGCACTTAATAAATGCTGGTTCCCTCCTTCTGCTCCCTGCCTTTTTTCAAGGCATATCTCTTTTATTTTTTTAATTTAATATTTTATTTTCCCCAATTATATGTAAAAACAATTTTTAACACTTGTTTTTAAAATTTTGAGTTCTCCCTTCCTCCCTCTCCTCCCACTCTCTTATTGAGAAGGTAATTCAATAGAGGTTATACATGTATAGTCATGCAAAATATATTTCCATATTAGTCATGTTGTGAAAAAAACCGTAGACTCCCCCCCCAAAAAAAGAAAAAAAGTATGCTTCCATCTGTATTCAGACACCATCAGTTCTTCTTCTTAGGATTGATGGCATTTTTCATCATAAGTCTTTCAGAGTTTCATAAGTCATTCACAGCTGATCATCTTACAATATTACTGTTACTTTGTACAGAATACATTCCACTTTGAATCAGTTCATGTAAATCTTTTCAGGTTTTTCTGAGAGCATCCTGCTCATCATTTCTCATAGCAAAATAGTATTCCATTATAATCACATATTACAGTTTGTTCAGCTGTTCCCCAATTGATGGGTATCCCCTCAATTTCCAATTCTTTGCCACTAGAAAAGAGCTGTTATAAATATTTTTATACATATAGGTCTATTTTATTTGATCTTATTTCATTTTATTTTATCTTTTTCATGATACAGACCTAGTAGTGGTATTGCTGGGTCAAAGGGTTTTATGGTTTTTATGGCCATGGTTTTATGGCCTTTTAGGCACAATTCCAAATTGTTATGTGGATGCTTCAACCAGTTCACAACCCCATGAATAATACATTTATGTCTCATTTTTTTCCCACATTGCTTCCAACATTTGTCATTTTCCTTTCTGTCCTATTAGCCAATCTAATAGGTATGAGGTAGTACCTCGGAATTGTTTTAATTTGTATTTCTCCAATCAATAGTGAATTAGACCATTTTTTTCATATGGCCATAGATACTTTTGATCACTTCATCTGGAAACTGTTCATATCTCCTGACTACCCCCTTATCTAATCTTACCTTCCTTCTATCATCCCCACTTTATTCTTTATCCTCTTCTCCTCCTGTTTTCCTATAAAATAAGATAGATTTCTATACCCCCTTGAGTATATATGCTATTTTCTCCTTAAGACAATTATGATGAGAGTAAGGTTCACTCACCCTCCCTCACCTCTCCCCTCTTCTCTTCCACTGTAAAACTTTTCTTCCTCTTTTAGGTCAAATAATTTACCCCATTTTACTTCTCCTTTTCCCTTTCTACCGGTACATTCCTCTCTCAGTCCTTAATTTTATTTTTTAGATAGAATCCCTACATATTCAACTCACACAGGTAAGCTCTTTCTATATATACTCCTTTTAACTGTTTCCAAAGCCTGCAAGAAACATTTCATGGAACACTTGATCATCTTTGTGCTGCTGTTCATGAAGACTATTCACAAAAGATCACCATGGAGATCATTGCAGCTTATTGGGCAATAACTGTTGTAGAACATGAGAAAGTATGGAAATTCTACAAAGAGCTTGGTAAGATTCTCCAAATTATATGAATATATACTTGAATATTTGGTGATATAATGCAAAGATGAATGTAGGAATGGGCAGTTAAAAAATGTTGAAGCAACTAAACAGTGCAGTAAATAGAGTGTCAGTCCTGGATTCAGGAAACATTGAGTTCATATCTGATCTTTGATACATACTAGCTGTGTGACTCTGGACAAGCTGCTGAATCCCTGTTTGCCTCAGTTTCCTCATTTGTAAAATGTGAATAATAATAGCACCTCTGTTCCTGCATTGTTTTGAAGACCAAATTAAATAAAAATAAAGTGCTTAGCACAGTGTCTGGTACACAGAAAGCATTATATACAAGTTAATATTTTATCATTAGCATTTTTCCTAGTATTAAAATTTGACTTGGGACTAAAAATATCAAAAAGAAAAGGTGCTTGTAAAGTCTTTGATCTATATTATGGATTTGTAGTAGCAGTGATAGCTAACACATAATGATTTAAAGTTTGCAAAATGTTTTAAATAATTGTTTTTACAACAGACTTACAAGTTTAGTAAGATTGTTAAAAACCATTTTATAAAATAGAAAAGTGAGGCATACAAAGGTTAAATCACTCATCCAGGTTCATATAGCTATTAAATGTCTGAAATAACATTTGAACCCATATCTCCCTGATTCAATGTCCAACATACTATCCTTTATGTCACTTAGTTGCCTCTCTAGAAGGTAAAAACCATTGGACATGAAGAATAATGAATAACACGAACACACACAAATTGACTATATCTTTTTTTTATTTTTTCTTTACTAATTTGTTTGTTTACTTTTAGTTTACAACATTCAGTTTCACAGTCCCTTGAGTTTCAAATTTTCTTCCCTTCTTCTCTTCCCTTCTGCCATAGTGGCATGCAATTAAATATATGATCTGTAAATACTTTAACATTAAACGTTAGTCAGGTTGTAAAGAAGGATTATAACCAATGGAATGAACAATGGGACAGAGGAAACAAAACCAAACAAGTAAAAGAAAGAGAGCAGGTAGTTTGCTTCAATCTGCATTCAAACTCTGTAGTTCCTTCTCTGAATGTAGACATCCCCCTCCATCATGAGTCTTTTGGAGTTGTTCTATAACTTTGCCTTGCTGAGAAGAGCCCAGTTTATCAAAATTGGTCATCACACATACGTTTTGTCTAATTGTGTACAAATTTCTCCTGGTTCTGCTCTTCTCACTCAACATCAGTTTGTATAAGTCTCTCAAGGAAAATATGAAGTCCATCTGCTCCTCATTTCTTATAGCACAAAAGTATTCCATTACACTCATATACCACAATTTGTTTAGCCATTCCCCAATTGATGGGCATCCCCTTAATTTCTATTTCTTTGCCACCACAAAAAGAGATGCTATAAATATTTTTGTACATACAGGTCTTCCTCCCACTTCTATGATCTCTTTGGGATACAACCCTAGAAATGGTATTGCTGGGTCAAAGGGTATGCAATTATTTATAGCCCTTTGGGCATAGTTCCAGATTGCTCTCCAGAATGGTTGAATCAGTTCACAACTCCACCAATAATGCATTAGTGTTCCAATTTTTTCGCATCCTCTCCAGCATTTGTCATTTTCCTGTTTTGAAATTGACTATATCTTAATATACAAGAAGAAAACCTGATTCCCATATGGGGGTTATTTCTGGATCTGTGCATAGTTAAACCAACTAATGGCCCTCCTCAGTAGCCTATGGAAGTGTAGCCACAGTCTTCAATGTCTCTCCTTTAGGACTTTTCTGTCAAGGCATACACTTTCTCTCCCTTGAACTTTCAGCAAGAAAATTCCTGGAATCTCTGTCAATAACAATGGAGCCATCATGTTTAACTCCAACATCACAGTTTCTTATATTCCACAGAGGACATAGAGGTAGCACGAAAAAAAGCAAAGATAGCTCATGTTGCTGGACAAGGTTCCAGTCCTGTTGAGGCTGACTCCAAGCAGAAATCTCCCAGGACATCTCCTGAGTATGCTGGCCTTTGAAAAGATAGTAGACTATGACTAGCACTTTTAAACCAGCTTTTTTTGTTGCTACTCTAATGAAAAATAGGATAGCAAAGCACTGAACACTTTAAAATAATTTAGTTTAAATTATCTTAGGTGTTGCTTTCAAGGATTTTTTTTTTTCAGAGAAGGAAAGGGAAGACAATTGGGGTTAAGTGCCTTGCCCAAGGTCACACAGCTAGTAAGTGTGTCATGTATCTGAGGTTGGATTTGAACTCAGGTCCTCCTGACTACAGGGCCAATGCTCTATTCACTGTGCCACCTACCTGCCCCTCATGGATATTTAAAAAAAAGAATTGTTGGAAAAAAAAAAAGGGGGGAACAGGGGAGTTGCTATAGGACTGAAAAATTTTCAATGTCATAATTTTTATTTTTTTTTAAAAAAAAGAGGAAAGCACTAGATTCAACAAACTGGTGACTTTGGCTTAAATTTCTATTAAGATATTTGAATATATTATCAAAGGTGTGGTTTGTGAGCACTTAGATGTAGAAGAAGAAGCATCATGAGTTCATCAAAAAAACAAGTCATCACAGACTAAATTCACTTTGTTTGTTTTTTGGGGGGTCAGGGGTTGGGAGAGTTTTTATGAACTTTGTATGCTTATTATGTGCATTATAGTGAATAAAGAGTTGGGCTCAGAGTTAGGAATACAATTCAAGTCCAGTCTCTTATAAGGAACTGAATAAATCACCTTTCCTCTCAGTGCCTTAGAAACTCTCTAGGACTATAAATTGTAAAATAGAATGTCCTTCAATATAGCCCATATTTATTCTGAGAATTTCTCTAAAATAATGCTTAAGTATAAATCATATCCAAGGTCATTGTACAAAATGGATATCAAGTATCTTATAGGATTACAAAAAAATTATATTGAAATGAAATGACTAAATTTCTTAAACCAAGTTCATGGACTCTAGCTTAAAAAGTCTTGCTCTAGCACTGTAAGTTGCAGAACTGGTACTGATCTGTATCTGTGGAGACATTTTCCTCACCTGGAAGAGAATGGTCATAGTCAAAATGCTGCACAAAGTTTCATTTTTTGTTTTTGTTTTGTTTTTTAAACAAACTCCACAAGAAGGCTTTCATTCCTTTCTGTTGTTGAGATTCTTTAGGGAGCATTTATAGGAGGTTGTTCATGATAGAACACACCTACAGTATCTGCTATTGGAGGGTCAGGATGGGGAGGGTGGAAGAGGAGTCTGAGGCTCATGAAATCAAGAGTTGGGCTAAAGAAGATACATACAGCACCAGTGATGGGCCCCCAGAAGCAGGGAACCATTGGGTTACCTAAGGAAGGGCAAACCAGTACAGGTGGAAAACAGCAGGTCAAAATTTTCATACCTATCAGCTCTTATGGCTCTTAAAGGGTCCCTGAACTTCCTGCCCGGGCAAGATAGGGAGACCCTATTTAAGTAAGAAACAAACAAACTAAGACATGTAAAGCATATAGAGAGAACATATAGGAGAATGTGAAAAAGAATTACAAAGGATGAGAAGTCATGGCTTGCATTATAATCTATAGAGATGGAAGTGGTAACCACATTGATGAAGTTATAGATCCATTAATAAGTTTCAGTATATGAAATCTATAAGCAGTAAAGGGTCAGTTTTACTCTTTAATCAAGCCATTTGCCCGATAAGAATGGTCATTTCAAGTCCTAAAGACATTGATTAAAAGCTCCTCTCAATTTTTACAGTTGAACCTATCAAAAAAAAAAAAAACAGAGAAAGAGAAAATTTTAAAATGGAACTGATTTTCCTAATTATGAATATAGGGGGGAAATCCAAATGTGATCACTCCAGGTATCATTCTAAGAATCTTTAAAAGTACATTATTTTCCTACTTATGAACACAACTACAAAGCACTTTTCACACAAATAAAGTCAGATCGAACTAAATGGAAAAACATCAATTGCTCGTAGCTGGGTCGAGCTAATATAATAAAAATGACAATTTTGCCTAAATTAAATCATGTATTTAGTGCTATACCAATTAATCCACCAAAAAAATTATTTTATAGAACTACAAAAAATAGTAACAAGATTCATTTGGAAGAAGAAAAAGTCTAGAATATCAAGGCAATTAATGAAAAGAAATGCTAGGGAAGGTGGCCTAGCCTTACCAGATTTCAATCTGTATTACAAAGCAGCAGTCATCAAAACTGCTTGGTACTGGGTAAGGGATAGAGTAGTGAATCAATGGAATAGATTGGGTACAAAAGACTCAATCATCAATGATTACAGTAATACACTATTTGATAAGCCCAAAGACCCCAGTTTTTGGGATAAGAACTCATTATTTGACAAAAATTGCTGGGAAAATTGGAACATAGTTTGGCAGAAACTGGGTATAGACCATCATCTAACGCCGTACACCAAAGTCAAGTCTAAATGGGTGCATGATCTAGGTATAAAGGCTGATACTGTAAATAATCTGGGGAAGCAAGGAATAGTTTACTTGTCAGATTTATGGAATAGGAAGGACTTTATGACCAAAGAAGAA
>CM053588.1:156829215-156854232 GCA_028646515.1 Pseudochirops corinnae | reverse complement strand
TTTTTTTTTTCCCCCAGTGATCACTCATTGGTTAAAACCCTTCTATATAACCAACTACTGTACAATGTGAAAGTATTTGCAGATCCTATACATGATTTCACACCACCATGGGGGGGCGGGGGGGAAAAGGCAGGGGAGATAATCTGAAACTCAAGTGAATGTGGAACTGAATCTTACAAATTAAAAGTAAATAAACAAGTCATTTTTTAAAAGTACATTATTTTGCTAATTAGTATTGTTGATCATTTTGCTAATGAGGACCCAGATGTCCTCAACACTGGTCATAGGGATCTAGGTCATCCTTATTCTATGGTCTTGACTAATCTTTGATATCCAAATACATAATTTGCCACTCAGTTTAGCAACTATTGGGTCAATTTAGGCATTTTATGTTCATGAGACCTATTGGTACAGAGTACTGTGCTAGGCACCAAAAAGAGATACACACACACACACACACACACACACACACACAGAGAAAAATAAAACACAACTCCTGCCCTCAAAGAATTTACAACAACTAAAAAGGAAAGGGATTGCCATGAAAGGAGAACTGGATTAAAAAGACATGAAATCAGGTTTCAGTCCAGTTCACATCACTCTCTAGTATCTGACTCTAGGAAATTATTTCAAAGGCTCATAAGACATTTAAATATTTTTACTTTCAAGATGATAATACTGAGAGGGGAAGAGGTTAAGTGATTTTCCCAAGATCACATAGGTAATTAGTAGGAGTAGAATCCTAATCCAGGGCTCTTTACACTATACTATACTCCCTTATTCAAGGGCCTCAGTTTCTTTGTTGAGCTATAACATCTAAAAGATTCCTTCTTTCCAGCTCTAACACTCTGTGATTCTGTTAGGCATAATAAGGGAAATCAGACGCGTGCCCAAGTAAAGACAATATAAAACAAAAATGGTAATGAATATGAGAAAGAACAATATTGTGAGAGTTCAAAGAAGGAAAAGATTACTTCCAATAGGATGAATCAGAGAAGGTTTCCTGGAGGACCTGAACTTGAAGGTTAGGTAGGATTTTGACAGCAAGTGATATCAGCCCCAGGTTTGGGCTTGAGCTAACCCCAATGGCTTGAGAAGGTTGCTTAATTTCCCATGTAAGCATTTACACTTTGGAAATTGGCAAATACTACAAATTAGGGTTGGTTTATTGTTTTGCTGATAGTTTAGGCTTAAGAAAGTCATGGAGAAAATGTTAATACTGAAGATTAAACTTTAAAATGTTTTTGTGAGCTCTTTTTTTCTTTTTTGGAGAGGTAAACATTTAGCAATACATCTCTGCCTCTAAGCCTGTTTCCTCATCTATAAAGTTAAAGGTGTTAGACTAGCTGATCTCTAGAGCTCCCTCTAGTTACAATATTCTGAGATTTTTATGGCGATTCAATTCAATCTCAACATATATTAAACACCTACTACAGCACAAAATATACAGTGTGAATAATGAATTTTTCAAATGTTTGTACATATGGTTTTTTCAAGTGTTATTGAAGTCATAGTTTTTTTTGTCATTATTTATCATATCAAAAATACAACTACTATCAAATGGGGGGGGTCTGAGAATTTTTTTAACGTTAAAGAGGGATTATCATAATTGAAAATGTTAGGAACCACTGATATAGGTTTTAAAAGTGTCTGTGTTTTGTTTTGTTTTGTTTTTTTAGAAAATGCTGTTGTAGCCCAGGATTAGAACTAAATCCTCAACTTTCCTCTAGTCTCTCTGTTTCTCTGTTTTTGTCTCTTCTGTGGGTCTTTGTCTCTGTGTCTATCTCTCTATGGCTCTTTATGTCTCTTTTCTCTGTCTCTGTCTCTTTTTCCCTCTCTCTCTCTCCCATCCCTTCCTTCATCTTCATCCTCACATACATCTGACTTGATTAGTCCACCTATACCTACTTGAATTTACAGAGGTCTTTCCCCAGAGGAGCAATCATATAGCTATTACTCTCTGAGGATCTTAAGAGTAACTCTTGTGGGTGATTGTCCTCCAGGAACACTATAGATAAAGAGCCTCCATAAATGTATAAGTTACAAATCAGCCACTAATAGTCAATCTTATCTAAAATGTTTGTTGAAAATGTAAATCAAACAATTTTTTTCATAACATTCCACCTATAAACCTCAGTTACACTCTCATCAATGTACACAGTATCTGTGGGAAGAGTGTTCACAGGTTAAAAATCTTAGGGAAGTGAATCCCACATGTAGGAAGCACATATGGTCAGGGCAAATCATACCTGGAAATCTAGATCTCAGTGTTCTCATTGTCTCAGAAACCGTCCATAAAAGTTCCTTGCTGAGAGTTGTTTCTGTGTTAAGCAGATGCTCCCTCTTCTAAGCCGAGTTGATCCATACTGTGTTTGACTAATAGGTCACTGGACACAATGTTTCAGCTGGATGAGTCAGTAATCTGGAGGCTTCTCTGATTCTTTGCTTCAAAGCCTTTCCTCTGGCCAGCTAGACATAGTACTCTACAGCTACTGTGGTATATCTCACTTTTACTTTCAGGTTTAGAAGATGCACCTGAAGTACTGTTATGTTCTTTTAGGCTAAGGCAACAACGTTTTTACTAAAGTTGGCAAGACTCTCTCCAAATAGACTTTTACACCTCCTTCACCTTTAGCAACAATAAATGGCAATTCAAAGAAGTATCTTTGACCTTCTCTTATCCTCTGTTCTTCTTAGCAGCAAATCATAAAAGAGCAAAGTATATTCTCTCCATTCATCATTCTTTTTAGCAGTAAATCATAAAAGAAAGAAAATTATAGTTTCTCTACCCTTTTTTCTTCTTATTATCAGCAAGTAATAATAGAAAGCTCACAAGCCTCTCACTAGCCAACCAATTTGCCCGACAACAAGGGCTAACAGAGATAAAGTTCTAGTCTCCCTTTGACACAGTTCTAAAATCTGTTATTTTATCTCTTTCCTTTTTCTTGAATCATCAAGTGTCCCTGATCTCAAAAGGCTCACATTTTATGTGAGGAACCAACACAAAGAGGAGGTTTTAGCTGCAAGTCAGGTAGAAAGGGCTCATGGTCTTTATGGTACAACAGGAAAGTGAATGGTAATGAATCTTCTTTAATGTTATTTCCACCGATAAGACCATTTACTTTTCTGATAATTTAACTACTTGACGCTGTCAAGGACTTTGGTGTTAAGAACTTCTTTGGGAGGCCTTTAGTAGAAGCTTCCTGGGGAAGCTTCATCCAAGAAGGTGAAAACTCTTTCTTCTTAACACATTGTAATAGTGTAGTTGGAGACTGAGGGCTGCTACTATTCCCAGGATTCTTTTAACCATAAATTTTTGCACCTGGGGCAAGCATCAAAACCTGTGGTGGGAGCCAATGGCAAGAAGAGTACCTTTAGTTGGGAAAATACCACCTGGAGAGGAGGAGACAAAAATGCTGAGACACCAGGATAAGACAGGGACTATGGAAGAGGAAATGTAGTAGAGCAAGATGGGAAAGGAGGAACATCTGGTAACTTTCTACTTTAACTAATAATAATTTCTGTTAGCTAAGTGCTAGGCTCTTTTGTTTCTATATCACAGAAGGACTACAAGTCCTCTGTGTCTCAGTGGGGTTAGTATACTGAACCAAGCATTGGACTCTGAGCCAGGAAGACTTGGCTTCATGTCTTATATCTGGTACTAGCTTTACGATTCTGGATGAGGCTACTTAACTTCTCTAAGCCTCAGTTTCCTCATCTGTAAAATTAGGAGGTTGGATCAGATGAACTCTAGGGTCTCTTCAAGCACTAAAACTATGATCCTATGAAATGTCTCTAACTTCAGCATAAGCCTTTGACACCCTGCCCAAACTATGCTCTGTATGTGAAGAAACACTGTGTTCTTCCTGCCTGAGTCTGAGAGAAAGGGTGGCCGGGTAAAATTTGCTCAGTACTTGGTGTACTTTCTTCACTACCACCTACTTAGCACAAAAAGTTCCTAGTATAGTGTTGCCTTACTTACAGGTGTGGAGAAGCTTCATCCAGAGTCAGAGGAATCAAGAAGCCAATGTGGAGAATTCCCCTTGACCCCCAAAATAGGACCTATGGTCATTTCCTTCACAATTCTAGTCTGAGGCACTGTCTATGGGGTTCTAATAGACCCAACAATTGAGTGTATGTGTAGAGCACCTATCACCTAGCTGGACTACCTTGGGTAAATTCTCTTATCTGTGAAAGAAAGGTCTTGGATTTGATATCTTCTAGCTCTGATATACTGTTATTTTCTGTGACTCTGATGTAATATATACTCTGAAATTATCCCAACTCCCACTTAAATGACTCAAAATAATGAGTCAGATGCCAAGAGTGTGGCTACTATACCCCCCACCCCAGAGCTGTGGGTTGGAGGGGGAAGGAGTCCTTAGTCTACAGAAGCCCCTACTAGTGTGCTTCCTACCATGATTGTCCATTTGGTCAGTAAGACTTACCTATCATTCAGAAAGGATTATTTATCAAGGTGATACAGTAAGAACAGTTTACACAAAATCCCAAAAAGAGTCTGTGAAACACTCTACCACCAGTACACACAAAGTCCAGGGTAAAGAGAGCTCAGGCATAGAGGGTTCCTGAGCTCCTTTTGCTGGAGTCCCCAAGATGTATGTTCTCCTTAGGTTAGATGTGGGTGTGACTTTTCTTCTGGGCTCTTTGTAAAGGTTTGATTTCTGTATAGTTTGACCTTAGAGCCCAATGCCAATATTACTATCAGCTTATCCAAGTGTTGTTGGTACTGGGATGACAACAAGAAGAGAAGTCCTCTGGACCTCCTAAGTTAACAAAGTCCTTCTGTGGTAAAGGAGGTAGGGGAAACTGAGTCTATGGACTCTGACCCCCCCCCCCCAAAAAAAACGTAAAATAAATTCCTACTCCATGGATTTAGCTGGGATGTTCTTGCTCATATCTCTTAGATTACGAATGAGCAGCTACTAGCTTCCTGGATCCTCAGCCAATCTCAGCACTCTTCTTATGCAACACCAATCCAGTTGAACAAAGACTTTTTAAAAATTAATTTAAGATTGGTTTATTGTTTGATATTAAAGCCTATAATTGAGATTGATTTATTGTTATCACCTGATAAAAGACCTGGGGCATAGCGATTCATCTCTTATTTTAAAAGAGATAGAATGATTTAATTAACTTACTCAATTTACCCCTGCCCTTATACTGACATCCTAAGAATCTGAACAGATTCTTAGCGGACAATGACAAATGACAATGACAAATAGTTGACAATGATTTCATAAATGAGGGCACAGTAACTATCTATCCCACAAAATATTTATACCAACATCCCACTCTTAGAAAAAGAAGGAAAAATAGGGCAACTCACATTTAGGAATATAGGCTCTTAGAGGCCATCAAGTCCAACCCCATCATTTTACATATAAGAAAACTGAAGCCGAGAGAGTTTAAATGATCTCCACGTAGTCACATAGATACTAAAAATATGAAGCAGGATTTAAACTCAGTTCCTAGCTCCAAGCCCAGCACTCTATCCATTGTGCTTGACTTTACAATCCAAGCTTGGTCACTTATTCAGCCATTATCTATTGTTATTTTTTTTCCTTCCTGTAATTTAATACTTAACTCCTGTCTGTGTTCCATAGTTCCTTATTACAAAGAGCATATTTTATACATTGAAAAATTATTCCCTTAAATTATTTCTCTTCAAGATTTTTTCAAATTGCTTTTATTCAAAGTAAAGTTCTGAGGACGTGGGAATGCTTCTCCATAAAGTAATCAGTGGCTGTTTCCCCAACCTGGAATAACTTAGAAAAAGCAGAGATGGAACTTGATAAGTAAATAAAGTAAGTGAAGCAATAATAGTTCACTAACCCCAAGGTCTTATCCTTTTAACCTCTTGAACACACATATAGACTGATCAGGTGACATGCAGAGGAATTATAGTTAGTTAAAATTACCTGGTTCACAGCTGAGAAGCTTCCTAAATTATGCATCCTTCAGCATTCATAGTCCTAGCATAAAAGGTCATTTTATCTTTTTTTGTCTTTTGGACCACATTTTTATCTAATATTATTAAATATACACGTGTGTATATATATATAATATGTATATAATTGTTCCTTTAATGGCAAACAAGTCTTCTTAAGAGGGTTTCTACTTCCCATAAAGTGTTAGTATGGGTAAGTTATTTTAAAAAAAAAAAAAGAATGCAGTGGAAAGTATTCAATTTAAGTAGCAGCATTCTGTAGCTAATTCAAGGAATCAAGCTTCTTTCACAAAAGGACAGGATGAATTGTATGTTTTCCAGACCATGCCTAACAATATTTGCTTCAATTGATTACTATACTGCCTTCATCATTTATCAACTTAATCTTATTTCCAGAACACTGGGACAACAATCTATTTGGCCGTTATAATCATTGCTCAGGCAAAAATGAAGAAAAGTTACCATGAAAAAATATAGTTGACAATGATTTCATCAAAAACCCAGATGTCAAAAAAATGTGTCAGTCAATAAACATTTATTAAGTGCCTACCATGCACCAGATACAGATACAGTACCAATAGCCAGCATCATGTCTTCTCAGAGGAGGACTCTTTTTCATCTGTTTATGATACATGTGGGCAGAAAATTTAGAGTGAAATATTCATCCCTCTGTCATCATCATTAGTATGATTATTTGGGTAGATTTATGATTTTGTTGGTATAGGAAACTCCCTGAGTGGAAAGAAACCCCCTTCACTGATTCAGATCACTGGTCTGAGACTTACAGCTGCCTTAGAAAGTTGCCTGGTACTCTACAAGTTTAAGTGACTTGCTCAGAGTCACATGGCTAGTATGTATCAGAAACCAGTCTTGAGCTGAGATCTTTCTGACTTCAGAGCCAGCCCTCTAGCACTATGCTAATACCACTCTATTTTCCCTCTACCATAGGAAGAGAAAAAAAGATAAAGTAAGCTGTGAGCCTGCCTCATTGACCATAAATCAGAAGAGTTCTCCTTATGGACTTGGCAGGAATTGAATCACTGAGTCAGTTATCAATTTCAACTGAAAAAAAGAAATCACTCATTCTGGCCACAAGAACCATTTGGATAAAAATAATATCAGATTTCCACTCAGTTTTTAATATTTTCTACTGCCAACCATTATGAAATATTTCTCTGATGATCTTTCAAAGAATACACAATATTCTAGTAATCAGAAATGTCTAGTTCCAGAACAGAATTCTCCTAAAAATCTGTCTACAACTTTCCAGCTAGTGAGGTCTATCAAGTTATCATTATTGACTAGATCAAAGGTATGGCAAAAATTCAGGGGTTTTCAGTTTTTTGTACTAACTAAAAATAGAATTTGTTTATAAAAGCATCACCACACTTATGTAAATAACTAAGGAAATTTGCAAATACATTTAATCAATATTACTCCAGTAAACTCTTTGCTGTTTAATTTGCCCAGAGAATGAGGTTTTGAGTTAACCAAATATTCTAATTAATTGAGAATATATTTCTCAGATTATTAATTTTCAAAGAATCAGAACACAATGAAACATGAGTAAGAGAAAACATAGTATATAGTCAATAGGGAGCTGGCCTTGAAGGCAGGAAGATCTTGGTTCAAGTATAACTTCTAACATATACTACCTGTGTGACCATAAGCAAACAAGACATTTAACCTCTCAGTACTCTGGGCACTTCTTTAACATTAGCAGCTAAAGCTAAATTGCTCAACTCCCACTCTACCATCTTGACTTGACTCGTATATATGCTGAGGAGACCAATGAGGTAATTTTCACTGAAAACATGTTGGTTTTCACCTGAAGGCAGAGCAGAGGGAAGGAAGCTTCCAGTAGACCCCAGATCCCTGATATCTACTGGGAGAGAGTCAAATGCTGTGGGAGCTAATACTAGAATTTTTTTAATCAATATTAATAATTAATCATTGTTAATTAATTAACTAATTAGACTAGAATTTCCCCCTAAAGAAAAGAAAGTCTTTTTTTCTTTACTTAGTATAATTTATAACAACAGTGAAGTAAATAACTGTGAACTTCAACAGCTGATAGCTTGCATTTTATTTAGAGTAGTTTAATAGAAACAGGTAGATGGCACAGTGGGTAAAGTATTTGATCCTTCAGTTAGGAAGAGGTTGAGCTCAAATTCTAGCCTCAGGTAGTAGCTGAGTGATCCTGGGTATGTCACTTAAACCCTGTCTCAGTTTCCTCATCTATAAAATGGGAATAAGTATAGTATTTACCTTACAATGTAAGAGCCAAAGGAAATAATATTTGTAAAGCTGTTAACACAGTAGCCTGGCTCATAGCAGGTGTTTAGTGAATACTTTTTTCCTTCCTTCCTTCCTTCCTTTTTTCCTTCCTTCCTTCCTTCCTTCTTAGAACAATGGACTGAATAAAACAGAGTCTCTCAGTCATATGAAAACTGATCCCGAAGTTACATATTTTGAAAAAGGACATAATTTTTTCTCAACAATGTTTTGCACATCTGGATGTCACCTGAAATTTACTACAATATAAGCAACATATTCCAAGGTTGTTATGGATCAAGAAGGGTGAAATTTTCTTCATCTACAAGAAAACACTTAATTAGGGTAATCATGGGATAAATAAACAAATTATCCTCATACAGTTTAATCAAAAGGTGGTATTGTCTATTATAAAAATCACTCGGGCTTATTAGCTATGATACTCAAAGTCAATGCAGGAGGAAGTTTCTAGAATTCTTAGTTTCAACTCAGCCTTCTCTTGTATTCACATAGCAACTACTGCTTATCTTAATAAAGCCACTAGAGACACAATTCTGGTACAAAGGGACCTTGGGGAAATAATGAATGTGGCTTTTACAGAAGCTGATTAGAGAGGGTCTCCCATAACATAGCAAACATTGGTTTGCTAGATGCAGTTACTTCCATCCTTCAGAGAATTTCTTTGCCGTAACATGTCAAGTGGTAATATAAAGTGAGGTTTCATGAATAGCGAGACCAGTGCTAACCTGAGGCTGGCGCACAACTTTACCTTGACCATAAGCATACTTATGGAACTAACTTTCCTCATAAGATTTTTTTCCATTATATTTTTCCTCTATATTTCTCTCGTTCATTCCCTAAATTCTCCTTAAAATAGTCCGTCCTATAGAGATGCTCTCTGACTCCCAGTGCCCGAAGAGGGTACCACCCCCCAAGATTAGCATGGTGCAATACTGATCAGTGTTAACCACAGGGAATGTAACATTGGCTGTAGCACACTGCCATGAAGGCCTTGACAGTTCCCTGACCCCTGCTCCCCTGCATCCTCCCTCCTCTCTTCTGCTGCTGCCTGAACAAAGCGTCACATCAGCACTGTTTACTGCAGCAACTTGGCCAAGGAAGTCATAGCAGGACAATAGACATATAATCTGATAACCTTGTTAGCCTGAATCAGAACTCCTGACAAGTAGGAGAGGTTACTGAAGTGGAATGAAACTATTACAATATTTTGGACTCACCGAAATGGCCTTTCAACTTTTTCCCCCCCACTGGAAAAATAGTAGCATTTCTTGTCCTTTTTTTTAAGATTAAAACCAGGCACAAAGACATGAAATATAACAACATGTACAAGGTCAAGGCTGTCTTTTTTAAAAGAACACAAATGGAGAAGGCTGGACAAGGTCCCCGGATTTTCTTCTACTAGCAAGCAGCACATGATGGTCTGTTCAATGTCTCAACAACTCTGCCATGAAGCCTTCCTTCATTGGGATGAGCACAGCATAACCTTCATGAACCAAAGGAGCAAAGGACATGGAATTAATTTGTGCACATGATGACCAGTAATGAACTCATTTCAGATATTGGGGGAAGGACAATCAAGGTCTTTCTATTTTCTTTTTTATTTACTTCAGATTACAAGATGCTATTTCAACATAGATTCTGCTTTGCCAGGTTTGATTTGGGTCTTTTATTGCCTTCCTTATCCCCACTTCTGCTTATACAATGAAACTCTGCACTTCAAGAAATATAATATTAGCCTTAGTATTACATCCCCATGTCTGGGGAAAAAACACAGGATGTATAGTATGGTATACTGTGAAACTGTAAGGGAATTCAGTGGGGCTTACATGATTTCCACATCCATTTTTCCCACTTTCATTTCCTATTGCTTTTACTGGTGCTCATTAAATCAATAGAGGTGACCAGGGTATAACAGCCCTGGGCTGAGATCTGGAAAACCAGGCTCCACTGCTGTCTAGGTGACCTCGAACATATCCATCACTTAATCACTCTATTCCTCAGTTTCCTGTTAATACAATAGATGAGTGCATTCCAAGTGTCCCAGGAGAGCAATCCCTTCCTGTAAACCCTCTAAAAGTAAGGGATTTCTATTTCTATTTCTATCTATTGATATTTTCCAATAGAAATAATTTAAATGTAATGGTTTGGCATGACTCATGATCCTACTTTAAAAAAAAAAAGATAATATTCCACCCTTATTTGCACACAACTGGGATCCAGATCTTCTGAAAGGTTAATGAATCCAGGCCAAGTCCATACCTGGATAGGACTTTAAACCTAGTTAAGAGATTTTTATTGTGAACATTTTGTACTTTTGTTTTTTACTTGTGGACTCTCTTGAAGTGTCAAAAATATATATTGGCTTTTATTCTTACTTGGAAAAACAACATGTCTGGCAGCAGCTGGAAAATCATAATGATAAGCTGACATTTTCCTCTTATTGCATCCTTTTTGTGAAAGAGTTTTAATAATGATAGAAGTACAATACTCCAATTAATTCTGACTTTTAAAATATGAAAAAGGGTGGGAAGGACTCTGTACTCCTTCCTATTTTGTGCTGGGTTTTTGTTTTTATTTTCGCAAAAAGGTTTAATGCTAGAAGTGGGGAGGTCTTTTAAAAACTAAAACATTGAGAAATAATCTGAAGCCTATACATTATTTACATTTTTCTTCAACATTCAGATGGAGATATGATCTTATCACTGAAGACAGGTCAGTTCCCCCTAAGAGTAAAGATCCACATGTGCCCACCGAAAACAACCCATGTCTTCCCATAAATTTGTCACAGGGGTTTCAATCAAAATTCTGGAGTCTTTATGTCTTGATATTGTATGGATACCAATGGAGAAGACTGGCAATCTATCTATTATCCTTCACTCTTATTATGTGCCAATCCATTTATTTTCTGGATACACATTTCTCTGATGGCATCCTGTACTAAAGCAAAGTCTGACCATGTCACTTTCTTACTTAATAAACTCCAGTGGTTTCCTACCACCTACAGGATCAAATACATAACGCTCTATTTGTCATTCAAAGCCCTTCATAATCTAGCCCCCTACTACCTTTTTACACCTTGCTTCCTAGCACATGCTCTTTGATCCAGTGACACTGGCCTCCTGGCTGTTCCACAAAAAAGACACTCATTCTCTCAGCTCTGGACATTGTCACTGACTGTCCTCCATGCTGAGAATGTTTTCCATCCTCAGTTCCACCTACCAACTTCCCTGCCTTCTTTAAGACCCAACTAAAATCCCCTATTTTACTGGAAGCCTTCCCCAAACCTTCTTAATTCTAGAACTTTCTTATTTCCTATTTATCCTACGTATAGCTTGCTTTTTATGTCTTTATTTGCAGATTTTCTTTCTAGTAAGATCCTAAGCTATTGTCTTTTGCCCCTTTTTGTATTCCTAGCACTTAGCACAGTGCCTAGCATATATAAGGTGCTTAATAAATATTGATTGACTGATTGAGTGATTCTCCTGCACAATTCCTCATTTTTAATGTATATACCAGCCTGTTCATGCCCATCATGCACTTCTCCACTGCCCTTTGGGTGACCCTCAACAATTAATTATTTGAAAGCTGTAGTATTCCATAGCTTGAAATCATATATCACCAAAGCAAGACTGCTGTTAAAAAAAAAAAAAGATAGCCTTTGTTTAGTTTCATTATAGGGTGTAGGACTTTAGGTCATTAAAAGATCTTTGCATTCTCCCCAAACAATCTGACCTGATCTTTTTCCTGTTTAATTCCCATTTACAGTGTCTCTCTGAAATACATGCATTGATGGACCAACAAATTTATGGATTTTCCATCCAATTGAACATGATAGCCTCAACAAAAAAAAAAAAAAAAAAACATTCTTATTCCACTTGATTCTTCCTATGTGAAGAGATAGGCTGTACTTTTTAGGGTAATTATCAACCTCATTTAGCATCATCTACAATATTATAGGGCTCAATGCATTATCACAAGGTTGTCTATTTCTTGCTTGGCTGAATATTGATAACCAGGGGTCAATGAGCAAAATTCTTTCTGTTGTATCTTTCAAAGCATCTTGGATGATTTTGATAAATGTATGGGAGACCCCTTGTTAAAGGAGAGTCTATAAGATCTCATTTTGCTCAAATCAAATTACATTCGACCCTCAAGAAACCATAAACAAATCAGGATCTTGCATCCTTTACACTTATCAATGGTGTGGCTGCAAATAGGTAGTCTGTTTAAAATATACTTCCTGCTTCTACCTTCATTAAGTATGTCTTCAGTGCAAGTATAGATTATTCTCCTGTAAATCTTAATGAGATAGGAAAGCTGTAGTTAGTGCCATTCTCTCAATCACCTTTTAGGGGAAAAGTGTAGGATGGTTTCCATGCCTTTTGTTGCTGCTCCTAAGTAATACACGCCATTTCCCAACTTTGGGCATTTTCAATGATTGTCTGTCATGCCTAGAGTTTTCTTCCTCCTTATTTCTACCTCCTGGCTTCCTTCAAATCTCAACTAAAATATTACCTATTGTAGTAGTAAAATGCTACAAGAAACCTCTCCTAATCCATCTGATTTCCAGTGACTTCCCTTCCCACATATAGACAGACACATATATATGTGTATGTATATATGTATACGTATACATGTATGTGTATAATACATATGTGTGTATGTATATGTATTAGAGGAGGATTTTAAATAAGGCTCATAATCACTCTGAAAAGTATCCAGGGGGTGGGGATAACCTGGGACCTTGAGGTCACATGAGGCCCTCTAAGTCCTCAAGTGTGGCTCTTTGACTGAGTCCAAGTTTTATAGAACAAATTCTTTTGTGAAGTTTGGATTCAGTCAAAGGGTCACACTTGAGGACCTAGAGGGTCACATGTGTCCTCAAGTCCACAGGTTCCCCACCCCTGGAACCTATCTCTTCACTGAAGAAAAATCAAGTACAGTACCTATCTCTTCACTGAAGAAAAATCAAGTACTTTTTTTTTTATTATTCAAAGTTATGATATGTAGTTGTATAGAAAAACCCATAGAATTGGTTGATCCATCGGTACATATATTTAGAGAGATACTAAAAATGGGCTATGAGGTGAAACCAGAATTGAACAGGAAAAAGCAGACCAGATTGTTTAGGGAGGAGACGAAGCTGTTTTAATGATTCCCAAGTCCTACCCCATGGCACCCCACAAAAAACAAAACAAAGGCCTCTCTTTTTAATAGTAGTCTTATTTTGGTGATACAGTGCTCCAAGTTATGGAATACTATAGCTTTCAAACACAGGCGCGGTTCCCTTGTGTCTATTTTGCATGTTGTCTCCTCCATTAGACCGTGATCTCCTCAGAGGCAGAGACTGTCTTTTCTCTTTCTTTAATTACCAGCGTCTGTCACAGGACTTGCTACAAAGTAGGGATTAATCAATATTTATGGACTGATTTTCCTCTTCCAAATATTTTGAGGATCAGTTCCTCAAAACCTGCAGAACTGTCACTCTGTGAATGAACCTTTTCTCACTATCTAATTGTCCAGTTCAGCTACCATTCCCACTTTTGCTTTTTTCAATGCCATTTTCACTACTTCACGCAGGTTGTCCAGAACAGAGATATCAGAGGCTAAATGTGATGACTCCATTATCCTTGATGGTAAAAAGTATCTGTTAGAAAAATCTGCTTCAAATTTTTAGGTCAAATCATTTGACTCTTATTCCTCATCGGGGAAGATGGACAAATTGGACTTACTGACAACTAATGTCTCTTTCACATCTGCAACTGTGCTCTTATGCACTCCCATTTCTCTCATTAGATTGAAACAGGAAAGGAAATGTTTGCCATTATTCATTCCTTTGGGTTAATGTTTCTAAGGCCTCTATTAATATGCAAACGTTATCTTGGACATAGAAAAATGTTATAATGAATTTTCACCCATTATTACCTTACCCCGAATTAGTTGATCAGATTGGCTTTTCAATCACTTAGCGACCCTGAGGGACTGGGGACACCAGAGAGATAATTTTGATGTTGATACAAATCCCTGACTCTTTAGGAAAGCCAAACTCAGATTGGGTAGGAGGGTTCAGCATTCTAGAGAAACTGAGTCTCAGAGAGTAATTGAAAAAAGATAGAATTGGATGTAAAAAACGTAAATGAATAGGTCAAAGAATAAAATGGAAGAGCAACAAAGACAAACTTCATATTTTTAACAATTTATATGCTTACCCTAAGCCCTAAAAGCCTAAAAAGCCCTAAAAAGAGTGATTCTTTATAATACTTTTATGTTTGGCCTAGTCCTCTAAGAAGAGGTTGTAGAGATTTCCTCTCTGGCTTTATGTAAAGATATGAAATATGCCAGTCATTATGATCTACCTTTATGCAGAGATTGCTATTTAGTCCACTAATATCAATGTGCCCCTGGCTTTCACATTGCTTACAAAGTTAGACTAAGTGTCCTTCTAATAGTAAAAGAGTCATTCCTACTTTCAGCTTTTGAATCATTTCTAGAGTTGAAAAGAATTTTGTAATATTTCCAGCTAGGAAAATTATCAATTTCAAATAGAAAGAAGAAATTCCCTCATAAGGGAATTATCTGATGATGAAATTTAACTGTCTAGCCTTTCAAGGAACCTAGATATCATAATATCAGTACTTCCTAAATTGGCTTACTTAAAGTTCCTTTGATGAGTCCCTCCAATTCTTGCCTCCAATTCTTTTTTCTGGAATGTTCTATCCTATGACTGAAATGTTCTGTCCCCTCACCTCTACCTCTTTCTTGATCTCCCTGGCTTCCTTTAAAACTCTGTTAAATTCCTACCATCTACAAGACGTCTTTCTTCTTCCTTTGAGCTTCTAGTCCCTTCCTCTCTCACATTATCTTCTGCCTCACTCTGTGAATATCTTGTATGTACCTAGTTATTTATGTATTCTCTTTCCCAATAGAGTATATACTTCTCAAGGATATGGACTTGTTTTGCCTTTATTTATTTCCCCAGCATTCAGGAAAGTATCTAGCATATTGTAAGTACATAATAAATATGTGTTGATTGAATGGAATGAAAGGAAACCTTTAGATATAGGATAGCCCCACTAAAACACTAGATTTAACAAAGGCAGCCTAATCTGTATAATCAAGCATAAATGTGAACTGTTTAACATAAAAATGACTTTCATATGATACTCAGAACACAACAAATAGCCTCCCAGACATTGTGTGATGAAATGCTCCCTCCTTCCAAATTTGGAGTTCATTCATTCTTTTAAGGACAATTTTTGAATACCTACTTGGGCACAACACTATGATCACAAAGAAAATGTCTATGAGCCAGGCTTAAAAGCAAACAATAGAGAATATGGTTAATAATTAAGGTAAAATATAGGAATAGAGAAGCAAAGTAACTATGATCTGAAAAAGATGCCAGTTCCCATAGATCCCAAGCTTTTGAATTACAAGGAACCTTTGAGGTCACAGAGTCTCTTTAAGTCCATTTTGCATACAAGGATACTTTTTATATTGCAGCTTGAAGCCTGAATAAATCATATAAATTAGCAAAATATTATTATTATGACAGTAACAATAATTAACATTTCCATAGCACATTAAAGTTTACGAAGTGCTTGACATATATTATCTCGTTTGATCCTTGTAACTTTCTGAGGTAGGTACTATTATCTTCATTTTACAGATAGGAAACTGAAGTCCAAGCAGGGAAATGCCTTTGTTCAATTCTTTTTTGGTTGTGTTCCAACTCTTTATGACCCCATTTGGGGTCTTCTTGACAATGACAGTGTAGTGGCTTGCCATTTCCTTCTCCAGCTCATTTTACAGAATTTTACACAAGAGGAAACTGAGGCAAACAGGGTTAAGTAACTTATCTAGGGTCACATAGCCATGAAGGGCCTGAGGACAGATTGGAACTCAAGAAGAGGCCCCCAAAGTCTCTCTACTCTGTCACGTAACTGCCCTAACAGCATTAACAACATCTTAATAACTGGCTCTACAAATAAAGGCAAAATATACAGAGGATACACTGTACCAGGGAAATAGGTAATTTTTTTAACCTTCTTAGTCACATCCGTTTCCTTAAAAATAGAATATTTTTAAAATAGCAGTATCTAAAATATCTTTATGTGGTCACTAGTAAGTTGGAAAAAGATGGATTTAGGAACCTAAACTTATTCTCAGGAACATGGACTAATCAAGAAAATCAGTCCACATTCTGGATATTTGGAAGTGGAATGGAAACACAAAAGACAGAGGATGTCTGGCTCTATATGAGAAAGAAACAAAGGTCTCAGGTCCCCGTAATGATACTACTCCAACCATATTTCTCTCAGGGTCGTTTACTCTAAGATGACATAGTTTTAGCCATAGCCCATTTATTTATTTAAGGTTTTTAAATTTATTTTAAACTTAAATACAAAATAAGAAAAGGAAAAAAAAAGCATTGCCATATATATGCAGAATATGAGAGGATTCAATATGAAGCATTATCTTTCCATTTCAAGAAAACTTATATAATAAATACTACACATTATTTTCAAAGCTGTTCAACTTTTCTTTGCTTCCTTGTGGGTTTTCTTTTGTCCTCTGCTGTACTTTTTATTTTATTTTTCTCCACCCCACCAAAGAAGGCCACAATTAAGCTCAGATATATACATATGTGTCTATATGCATATGTATACATATACACATCTACACATTTATGTATGCATAAATATATACATGCACATATTTATACACATAAACATACAGATATCCATTAACATACACGCATGTACACATATACATCCAACCACATATATGTAAGACTGTGTTATGCTTATTTCCATTTGTCCTCTGTTCCTCTGAAGGTAGATATCATCTTCCTTCATACCTCCAAGTCTTCCCATATTTTTCTAAATCCACCAGCTCATCATTTCCTACACTACAACAATATACCAACCCAATCACACATTCTATCTGAGAGATTGTCTATGAGTTTTTTTTTCCCCCAATTTTCTGCATTCTCTCTATTCTTGGCTACATTGGTTTCATTTATACAGAAAAATTTTAATTTAAAATAAGCACAATTGTCCATTTTACACTTCAAAACTGTTCTTACTTTATAATATGGTTTAAAGTCTGATACTACTGAATCTAGTTCCTTCACATCTTTATCCCCTGATTTCCTTTAAGTTCTTGACCCTCAGCTCTGCCAAATGAATGCTGTTATTATTTTCTTCTGAGTCAGTAAGATAATTTTTTTTAGTAATTTAATTGGGAAGGCATTACATACATAGATTAGTTAGGTAAAACTGTCATTTAGCCCATTTATTTAACAAACATTTATTAAGCACTACAAACAATGTACTTTTCCAAACAGGCATTGTTATCATCATACAGTTACACAACATTACTCAAGAAAACACTCACCAAATAGCTATACATATGTTACCGTTTGTCCTTTGATTTCAAAGAGGACTAATGACATCACAGGGCACTGTCTTGACTTACACATGAATTGGATGTGAGGCAGAGTTGTACAAAGTCATCTGTCTCACTCTCTCTTCCAGAATCACTGAAGTCTGGTGGCATGACAAAAGTCAAGATGACCAGCAATGATTGGGGATAGAATGAATGACCTTGGTATGTTCAATGTCTGATCAAGCTCTAATTGCTTCACAGCACCTACTTCAGCACCTTCATGACTATTGGAACAATTTGCTCTCTTCTGTCCATTCTGCCAGGGGAAGATCTTCACATGCTTGGAGTAGACATTCCTCTAACTCCCTGATGGGTTTGAGGCCTGTCAGTTACCCTCAACCTGATCTGCTGAGGTCTACCAAGAAGGTTTTACTGGGGTGTGGCTGTTTCACATTTATAGTTTCTCGCAGCCATAGGTGAGAGCTGGGTGACAGGTAGACACCAGAGGAGGATGAGCAGCCCTGAAAAAGAGCTTGGCAAGCCCCCAACACCAATACTAGTCTTTCCCGATCACCTCATACACACCAAGTTTACTTAAAGTAATAATTCTTAAGTGGCAAAGATAAGGATAGGAGGGGGTAAGTCAGGGACATGCAAGCCCATTATTGACATTTCAGTGTGAGCATGTATACCTTGAAAAATTGGTGAATGTTATGAATCAGCCTTGATTTATTGCTTTGTTGATTGTCCAGACTTAAGAAAGTGGTGGAGAAAATGTTAAAGCGGCAGAAGTGGGAGAAGAAAAAGGAGACTTCTACTCTAGAAAGGTCGGAATGAAATTGGGGCAAACAAGTAGATGTAAGAAAATGTGAGAGAGAACCCATAGAAATGGCTGAGGATGGAGGAAAACTTCCTCGTATAAGAAGGGCAGGTACCTCTGCCATGGTGATAGAAATGCAGCATTGTTAAAAACCAATCTGGGGTTCAACAAAGCATGGTTCAGAGGCTAACTGCAAGAAGCACAACATGAGTTTAAAAGGTAAATGAAAATAGATATGGGTGCTCATCTCCAGCCTCAGGAAGGCTTAGCAGTGCAGACTAGAGCCAGTGGAGAGAGGGTATTATTCTGCATCCTGGAACTGGGAAGAGGTAAATGGGATTCATTAAGTCTAAATCAGCTTTCATTGAGGGGAAGGTAATTTTTCCATGTTGAATGCAAAAGCAAAGTCTTGAAAGGCCCCTGAGATATCTTTCTCTATGTTAGCTGGATGTTGTCTAGAGCTAACAGAAAAAAAAAAAAAGCTGAAAATATTCTGATTTATACCTAAGGCATGTTGATATAGGTGTGATGTCATGCTGAAGAAGAATCACATTGCTTCAGCTCCCTTCAGCAGATGGCAATGGCAGATCTGCAATGCAGCACTGAGCAGCAACTTCAGAGGTGGATAGTAGGGGCAGAAGGTTATGGTAGGAATAATACGGAGTAGGGTCCATGCCATATAGTCCAGAGATGTATCCTAAGACCCTGTTCTCATGCAGGCTAAGCAACCTTTTCCTTAAAAAGCGAAAGAAACTGTCTGGGTGACTCAACTGAACTTAAGGGTTGAAGATGGAACTTTTGAGAGAGTAGTCTAAGTTCAAAAAACTAGGAGCTGGGTGAATCACCCTAGCAAAGGCATAGGCAAAGAAGTTGTGCAAAATGGAAATGATATATCCTTGCTGAATATCCCTTCCATACTATGGCTAAGTAAAATACTTATTGTTGATAATTGTTAGATGATCTACAAATGCATCATTTCATGCCAAGTTCAAACATCATGACCTACTGGGGTGGCCTGGGTCAGTCCTGGCCCATAATTTGAGTAAGAGCTTCAGCAAATGCAGATGCAGAGGCAGAGTATAGGAACATCAGCAAGAGAACTCTGGGACCCTGCCATAGAAGGTATGAGAGGAAGAGGAAAAAAAAGAGGCATGGATCAGCTGTCTGTCTGGATACTGAGACACAAGAACAGGCTAGAGAACCATCCTCACTTACAAAAAATCCTTCCATGCTTTGGATTGGGAACTACCTTTCCCCACAAGTAAGGGAGTTTGTATACATTGATGACTGGAGAGGAAGAAAATGATTTAATTATTTTTGGTTTTCTGGCTGCCATTCACTTTAATATTCTCTAATAATTAAAAGATTGCTATTTGAATTGTAGTTCCTACTTGTTCTGTTGATAAATAAAGCACTAGATGGGAAAACAAGCTAAGCATTACCCCTCCATTGAATGCAAAGAGCCTTATGATTACAAGGTTGAATAATATACTCATTACATTCACAATAGGTCAGAGGATGCAAAGGATAAATAGAAAAGGTACCAATAAAGAAGATTGGGGGGAGGGGGGTTTGCTGGACTTGGAGACTAGGATAACTGATTTCAGATCTTGCCTCAGACATTTATGACATTTAACCACTCTGAATCTCAGTTTTATTATCTATAGGAATGCGACGCTAATACTTACTAAACATAATTGTTGAATTTGTTATTAGGCTCAAATGAAGTAATACATGTATGTGTATATAAATATATATACATTCATATATATATGCAATATAATATACACAAAGCACTTTTGAAAACTTTAAAATCATTTATAAATGTCAATTATCATTATCAGCAAGCTCATACATAAATAGCAATTTAAGGTTGCAAAAATATGTGTATATATACAGACATATTTGTATGTGTGTGTATACACATATATATATACATATATATACATATATGTCTATATATATATATACATATATGTATATATATATATATACATATATCTTGTTTGTACATAGTTGCTTACAGGTTGTCTCCCTCACTAAATTATGAGCTCCTTGAAAATAAAACCTGCCTTTTCCCTTTCTTTGTATCTCCAGAGCACAGTAGAGTGCCTGGAACATAGTGATCACTTAATACATGTTTTCTGATTGACCATATGCATATATACAATCTCCTTTTGTCCTTCCAATAACTCTGTGAGGTAAAAGTATTACTATCTCTATTTTATATATGAGAAAACCAAGGCTCAGAGAATTTAAATTACTTTCATAGGGCCACGCAGCTAATAACTATCTCTGGTAGGATTTGAACCCAAGGCTTACTGACTCCAAGTCTAGGTGACTATTTATCATGCTGGGAGAGCATGAGAATATCATCCCTTATCTAGAACCCATGCAAGCGTGCCATCATGAAATAGGTTACAATACTGATGAACTTCTTCAGGAAACCAAATTTTACCATGATCTTCCATAAGCCCTTACAACTGAAAGTATGAAAGACTTTGGTCAGGTCAACTAATATTGTGTACAGAGCTCTGTTCTGTGCCTGGCACTTCTGAAGATGTCAGACAGCAATCACCTTGCTGACCATTCCTTTGCCCTTCCTGAAGCTACACTGGCTCTTGGGTAGATGATCATCTTTCAGGTGAAGGATCAGTCAATTAAGGAGGACTCTGCTGAGAATTGCCTACAACAACTAAGTAAAAGATTCCCCTGTGATTAAAAGGAGACAACCTGTTTTCTTTTATAGATATTGACAATGGAGGCATCTTTGATCTCCCAGGGGATAATCTCTTCTTACCATATAACCCAGAAGATTTCAGTCAGCTTTTTAATGAATAGTGGACTTGTAGATCTCTGTTGAGAGATAACCAGCACTAGGAACTTTGCCACACAAGAGCAGCCTAATGACCTTAAAAAACACTTTTTCAATTGGAAGTTCAGCTAGAGAAGGATTGACTTCCACCTGAGGTATATGGCAATGACTTCAGCATTGGTTGATAATGGCCCACTGTGAACACTATGGATGTGTTTAGCCCTTTTCTCTAGGTTCATGACTTCTTCCTTGATCAATGTGGGTCTATCACTAATGAGTTTTTGAAAAGCAACAGAGATCTTTGGCCCATAAATAGGCTTCAGGGCATCATAGAAGTGCTTTGAATTGGCATAAAACTGAATGTCATCCACCTTCTTACTGAGTCAAGAATCCTACATCTCTCTAAGCTTCACTTCCACTTTATTCTTGACGAAATTAAATACTAACTTCTTAGAGACAGACAAAGTACCCTACTGGTAAACCCTGTGGAGTTCTCATTTTTTGCTTAGTGGCTTCCGAATTACCCCATCATTTTTATCTAACCAATCCTGATGTTTGTGATTCTGTACACCAAGTCTATATCTCAAGAAATCATTAGGAGAGAGATTGCACCCAGGGTAGCAGGTTTAGCAATAGAGATGAAGGAAATAGGAGACAAAGAAGTAGATCAAAGGTATACATTATTGCTAATATCAAGTAACTTCCTTTATTTTTTTTTTTTGGAGGGGGCAAGGCAGGGCAATTGGAGTTAAGTGACTTGCTGAAGGTCACATAGATAGTGAATGTTAAGTGTCTGAGGTCACGTTTGAACTCAGGTCCTCCTGACTCCAGGGCTGGTGCTCTATTCACTGAACCACCTAGCTGCCCCCAATAACTTCCTTTATTAGCTGAATATAGGGAAAATGAGTAAATATAAAAGACAGTTTGGTGTAATGGAAAGAATATTGGACTTTGAATCAGAAGACATGGATCTAAATGCCAGCTTTACTACTTATTAGCTAAGAGGCACGCGTGGGCAAGTCATTTAGACTCTTTATGCCTCCCTTTTCTAATCTGTAAAATGGGATTATATTATAGTGTTTCTGGTTTGTTCGTTTTTGCTAAGTGCTTTATAAACATTTAAGGTTATGTGATAAAGCACAAGTTAGGAAGACCTGAGTTCAAATCTTGTGTCAGGCACTTAGCGATTAAGGGACCCTGGGAAAGTGACTTAACTTCTCTCTATCTCAGTTTACTAATCTGTAAAATGGGGGCAATAATAGCACCTACCTAACCAAGTTTTTGTGAAGATCAAATGAGTAAACATATGTAAAGCATTTTACAAACCTTAAGGTGCTATATACATGCTAGTTATAATTATTAAATGGAAACTATGATTATGGAAGAATGTAGCATATTTGAGCAAGCAAGATACTCTAAGATAAGCAAGATATGGGGGAGATAGGCATGCACTCTAATATGGAGAATTGCAGCAAGAACACTGGATTTTGAGTCAGAGGATCTGAATTTGAATCCTTGTTCTATTACTTGTTCCCTGTATGATTTCTATGGGCAGCTAAGTGGCACAGTAGACAGAGCACCGATCTGAATCCAAAACCAGCCTCAGACACAGATTGTGTGGCCCAGGACAAAACACTTAACCCAGTTTGCCTCAGCTACCTCATCTGTAGAATGAGCTGGAGAAGGAAATGTCAAACCACTTCAATGTCTTTGCTAAGAAAATCCCAAATGGGGTTTCCAAGAGTATGACAAAAACAACTGAATGACAACAATATGTTTTTTTTCAAGTCACTACACTTGGGATGCAGGTGTTTTATCTGGAAAATGAGGGAAAATAGGTGATCTATAAGGTCCCATTTAGTTCTAAACTTATGAGTATTCCTCTCTTTCCAGGCTGGGATAAGATAAAAGGGCAGCTTTTCTCATGCAGCTTCCCATCATTGGTCATCTATGTTTTTAACTATGCCATACTATACATGTGTGTGTATGTATGTACGTATGTATGTATGTATATGTGTATGCATATATATGTGTGTATAAGTAAAAGTCAATGTTTCTGATCTGTCTTGATTGTCTGTGTCTCTCTTCTGCTCATTAAAGATGTTTCACTGACTCTTTACTTTCCTTGGTTCTTCTTGCCATTACTATCATTCTCCCTCCCACCCCCACAATATAGTATTATTTAACAGAGAATTAGTATTATAAATATTTAGCATAGAGAGATACACACTTATTTTTGTTATACATTGAATTAGAATGACATATGTAGCACACACACATGCACGCGTGTGTGCATATTCATGTGTGTCAATAAATAGGATCAGAATGGAAATGTAAAGGCAGATTATTTTTTTTTTAAGCCCTAGCAGGACACTTCCAAAACAAACTCCTTGAAGTTACAGACTTTCTTATTTATGAGCCTGGGAGAAATTATTATTTCTCTCCTATATTAATAATCAATTATTGAATTACAACTAAAGATGTTTTCCCCTTTCTGTTTCCTCATTCAGAAATCAGCCCCTTATAGGTTATTCAGCCAGTATCTGAAGGACATTGCTGATCATGCAATTGGAATTACTTTCTCCTCAATCTTGTTCAGCTCCCACTCAAGGGGGAAACACACTGTGTTTTACTCAGGCTTGGAGCGGGGTGAGAGGTAGAACCTTTGTCTAAATTGCCTGGGCCTGGGGGTGATCTGGGGGTAAGAGGGACAAAATCAAAGTCATATCTCCCCAGCCCCTCATTAGAATAAGTCCACCTCTCATTATAATATTCATTCTCCTTAATTGTTAACTAGAGTTAATTGTCATCTGGTGGGAACACCCACTCTTCCAAGGGTATACAAGCATGAAGAGGCCGCCATGGCCTTTGGTTTACAAGAGACAGATAAATAACTGTTCTTTTATTAATTACTTGATAGATACAATTAATACAATGACTAATTACATAGAAACTCTTGAGTTTTTATATGTCACAACCCTCATACCCTCTATATCACTTAATGTAAGTTTGTGTTTTGTTCTTTTTTTACTGATCCCCTCCAATGTTAGTGTACTCCTCAAACTATTTAACTACTTTGCATTTATTCTCTTGGTGTTCATGCTGTACACACACCTCCCTAAGAGCAGGGGTTGTTTTATTTGTTGTCTTATCTCACAGCACCAGGAATATAGCAAACATTTCATATGTAATTTTTGAGTGATCAGTTGATAACTGACACTAAACAAATCCTTAGATGATGAGAAGAAAGTAAAAAAATCTAGTCTACATAAATTAAGTCATCTTGACTTTTGGCCATTTAGAGTCCAATATTCTATTTCCAGTGATGAAATATTCAAATAAATAATCTTTTGTACTTACTTTATTTTGTGTGCGTGATGGGAGGAGAGATAATAAGGGATTAAGGGAATTCATGGCCAAATTAATTAGAAGCATAATTTGTAGCTACTATTTATCAGCACACAGGTTTCAAACGGATTCCATTAGACTTACTTACTTTTTAAGCAAAGAAGGAAATCTTTTGCTTATTTTTCCTAATAGCTTATTTGAAACACTAGTTTTTACTTTAAAATTAAAGTGATAGAGAAATGCGTAAATGTGTAATTCCCTTAACATTTTACTCTATTTCCTTATAAAGACACATTGGGGACCCCAAATTCTCAAAGGCTGCGCCAATGGAGCAGAAATTCTGACAATGTGGTTCAATAAATAGAATAAATGTTGCATTTA
>CM053588.1:156796181-156821324 GCA_028646515.1 Pseudochirops corinnae | reverse complement strand
TGATTTTGCCAGGGATGGCTCCTGAAAAAGGGTAAAGAAGTAGAATCACAACCATTTCCAAGGTCTTCCGGGAAAAGAAGAGAAAGGGAAAAGGAAATCAGGTAGGACAGGAAGAAATTCTAGGTTCTCCGGAAGGTGGCTGGATCCATAGTCCAGGTATCTTGGACCCTAAGACCAAGATACTCCAAATTCAAGATACTCAGTGGGTCTGAATCCACTGTAAACTACAGCTTAAAACTCCTACCTATGCATTTATCTTTTCTCTTAACCCTGAGGACACAATTAGTTCAAAATGAAAACATTTAATGAAATAGTATAGTAAGAAAAGTGGGAGTAAAATATTATTTGACTACATTGCCTTGGGACATACTTTTACACACATATATAAACTTTCATTGGGAAGAGTGGTACACAGAAGGAGAGAATGTAGCTGGTTTTTGTAGGGAGGGACAAATGCAATGAGCCTGCAATGAGACCACTTGTGAAAAAACAGCTACCCCCTCTAATACAGCAGGACCACTGTCACATGTCACATGGGACTGTCATTGTGCTATTCCCAGGGGGTCTCTTCCCTCATGGTCTTCTGTGCCTTGAAGTCTCTGCTGGATGTTTAGTCTGATGTGTAGTATCTTCTAGGTGTTTCATGCTTTTTGTCTGGTATGCTGCTTGACAGGACTCCAAGCACTCCAGGGTTGTTGCTTATCACTGCCATGTGTACTGTCACTGAGTACAAGGCTCTTATTTTAGTTTCTGACTTTGTTCAGACCCCTCAATCGAGAATCTACCTATTCCCCATAAAAGGAAGAGTAGCTTCTGCCTTCTTCTCTTTTAACTTAAAGCTTAGAGTCTAACCTACCATTCTTTTAGACAGGCAAATCCCTAATATACCCAGTCACTGGATAATAAATTGGGGAGGAGGCAACCTCTGCAGCATTCCCTCTCATAAGGAGCACATTAATCTGTTGTCAGAGCCTTAACCCAAATAGAATTTCTTTCTGGATCATTGCTTAATGTCTGATTGCTTTAAGAGGGAAATAACCAAAGCTGGAGGGGCTGTTAAAAAAAAAAAAAAACAGGTACACTAGTGCACTGTTGGTGGAGCTGTGAATAGGTCCAGCTATTCTGCAAAGCCATTAGAAATTATGTCCCAAAAGTTTCCTTTACCTAGATATATCACTACAAGATGTACTCAAAGAAAAAAAGAATGTTAAAGAGGAAAAGGTTCTATATGTACAAAAATATTTATAGTAGTTCTTTTTATGGTAGTCAAAATTGGAAAGTAAGGAAGTATTCTCCCAATGAGAAATGGCTAAACAAATGGATGTAATGAAATATTGTTGGGCCATAAAAATTATGAAATGGACAATTTCAGAGAAAACTGGGAAGATTTCTGTAAAATGATGCAGAGTGAAGTGAGCAGAGTTGGGATTATTTTTTTGGGAGGGGGGTGAGGGTAGGGCAATTTGGGTTAAGTGACTTGCCCAAGGTCACATGGCTAGTAAGAGTTAAGTGTCTGAGGTCAAATTTGAACTCAGGTCCTCCTGACTCCAGGGCCAGTGCTATATTCACTGTGCCACCTAGCCACCCCAGTGAGCAGAGTTAAGAGAACAATTTATGCAATAACATTAAAGAGGAAAAAAAAAAACTCTTGAAATACTTTAGGAATTCAGATCAACATAAAATAAACCATGAGTCCAAAAGTATGAAGACAAAACATGTCACTCACTTCCTGACAAAGAGGTCATAAACTTAATTCAAGCTGCAAAAAAAGACATACATGGTCAATATGGGAATTTGTTTTGTTGGACTATGTGTGAGGCCTAGTTCCTTAACAGGCCAAAGGCGACCAGCTGTCGAGTGCTACGTGGCCCCCTGGACGTGAGGCCTAGTTCTCTAACAGGTCAAAGGCGACCAGCTGTCGAGTGCTACGTGGCAGCCTGGGGCCGGAGTTGAGGTCCTTGCCTCTCTGACAGAATCGAGTTGGGGTGGAACAAGAGATGCCTCCTCAGCTTCGGGGTGGTACGCAATAGGCTCAGTCGGCAGTCGCCACTCCCTAAAGGGGAGGCAGTAGGAACAAGATAAAAGGAACGGCAGCCGGAAGAAGCGCTCTCTCAGCCATTGCTTTTTGGGTCTAGCATGCTTGCATGTAGTAGATAAAATATGTTAAAAGGCAAAATAATAATTGAATATTAAATGGCTTAGCCAACATCTCGGTGCAGCGTGTGTTCTGTGGGGGAGCGTTCTGTGATTGCAGCAAGTGCATTCACAGCCGGATTTTCATCCGATGAGCAGTTCTCAGAGCGGAGAAGCTTACAGGCCAGGTGAAGGGGTAAGTATAAGGTAAGATACCCTTAGATCATAACAACTATGCATCTATGTTTTGAAGGCTTTTCCTATTTTTTTTTCAAATTTGCTCAGTGGGAAATGTAACATAGTATAAGGGACAGATTAAAAAGAATTGTAAAAATTGATCTTTATAATCATCACTTGAAGTCCTTCCAAATCTCTCTCTACCTCATTCCTCACTCCAAATTGAGTCTGGCTAAAACCACCCTCCAACCTTCTCTATTTTCCCTGTCTATCCCAGTTAGTTTCATGATGAGCTAATATTTATATAGTATTGATCTTCTTGTCTTAAGTCTTTCCTTTTTCCCAAAACAATTGTCAAAATTATATTCCTAAAGCAGAGATCTGCCCACATCAATCTCCTCACTAAGCTCTAGTGACTTTCTATTGCCTTAAAGCTAAACTACTCTCTTTTTTTTCATCTAAAAATTTTATTTAAAATATCAAACCTGAAAAATAATCAAGCTGCCAGTCCTTTGCACGGCACCTGAAGAGTCAGCAACAACACACTCTTCTTCTTCCTATGCCAAGTGAAGGTAGAATTGAAATGCTTTCTCCCCCAGCCAATGCCAAGGGTCTACTGACCCGCTGAAAACTGTGGGGAGACTTCCTGGTCCAGAATTCAGCTTTCATGGAAGGTCCCCACATAGAACAGAGTCCTGGAATGTGAAACCTCGGCTCTTTGGAGAAAATGGAGGGTAGGGACAGAACAGCTCTTTTGAAGGTCCACGATACCTTCAGGAAAGGAGGTAAGGACCCCAGCTTGGGCATCTAACTCTTCTTAGATTCCATGATCTGCTGGACATAATTGACAACATTGCTGTGGAGCTGGGGGGTGGCGACAGAAAACATCTCTTTGGCTAGGAAGCGGGCTGCCTCACTGCCACTCATCATAGCATGGTACAGTGGGAGGGTATACTTCTGTTTTCCCTGACTCTGCAGGAACTCCTGGACTTTCTTGAAATCTGTCTGGTAATCATTTTTGATGATGATTTGGCTCCAGCGTAAGTGCAGCTCTGCATTTCTGGCGTTTGAGATCTTGGGGTATGTCTCTCCCATTTCTTTCACATTCCCAGGAGGTAGAGGGGATTTCTGTAGGATCTTATCCAGAAAGTAGACCAGCTGGTAGGTCTTCCAGGTAGAGATATCCATAGCAGCAATAGCTCCTGGGTCTAGCTTCTCAGCAGCCCAAAGCTGGGCCAGCTCCTCAGCAGCTTCATAAGTGAGTAACCAAGGGAGAGGTCAGGTAGGTAAGGGGGACACCCTGGTGTGTTCAGCCATCTATCCAAGTCAAAGCCTGGTATAGAATCCATTCTCTTCTTCTTCAGTTCAGGGAAATATTCCAAGAAGAATTCCAGAAAGTCATCAGCCAAGATGCTTTGGAATTTAAATTCACTGACATAGGCCTTAAGGAAGCTGTCAAATTTGTCCTGGTCTCCCACCAGGTGGGCCAGGTAAGAAACAAAGCAGAACCCTTTCTCATGTGGGGTTTCATTGTTGGTATCATCAGGATCAATACCTGGCTCAATCTTCACTGGAAGTTTGTTCAGCGCATGGTCCTCTCCAGTGATGTCCATGTGCTGCTGAAGGAGTGCCCTCCCTGTGGCAGCTTCTAGGCAGGAGATTCTTAACTTTGGGCATACATAGTGAAATCCTCATTCAGCCAGAACCCGCCCCAGTTGGAATTGGTGACCAGATTCCCAAACCAGCTGTGAGAGATTTCATGGATGATAACATTTGCCAAGGAACGGTCCCCAGCCAACAGACATGGAGTAACGAAAGTCAGGCAGGGGTTCTCCATGCCCCCAAAGAGAAAAGATGGTGGCATGAAGAGTAAGTCATATCTTCCCCAAACATAGGGTCCAAAAAGTTTCTCTCCCGTTGCCAGAAATTCTTCTATCACACCATTGTATTCTTCCTTGGCAGCTTCAATCAAGCAGGGCTCAGCCCACACGCAACTCCTGGGTCCAATTTCAGCAGAAACCAGATTTCCAACAGCCAAAGCTACCAGGTAGGAGGGGATAGGCTGACACATTTGTAAGAAGAACTTATTTGGGCCTTGTTTCTCCCATGTGGTGGCACTCATCACTGCAGTGAAGCCATCTGGCACCTCAATGAGGGCAGAATACTTGCTTCTCACTGCAGGAGTGTCAAAGCAGGGGAAGAAGGCTCAGTTAAGGGCAGCCTGACCCTGGGTATAGACGAATGGCTTCTTTCCTGCTGTCTGCTCTGGAGTCAGCCAGCAAACCCCAGGCCCCTCGCCCACATGGTACGTGAGCAGCAACTGGAAGCGCTCCTCGGTACGGCAGGGCTGAGGAAAGGCCACGCTCAGTGCCTGGCCGTAGTGGGCAAAGGGGTGCGTGTGGAAAGGCACGGGCTCCTCAGGCAGCTCCCCAGGGCCGGGCCACTCCCTCTGCAGCGCTTTTGCCGTCACCTCAAGGCACGGGTGCGAGTCGAGGTGAAGCTTGGGCCCCAGGCAGTGCAGCTCCAGCGCCTCCGTGCCCGAACTCCACCCGCAGCATCAGGTGCAGGTGCAGCAGTTCAAAGGCGCGGAAGTTGGAGGCCAAGGCCACATCCAGGGCCATGTCCGGGGCCTGGGCCATGTGCAGGGGCCGCCATGGCTAGGAAGCCTGTCACAGGCCTGCGGCACTACAGCGCCCCAACCGACTGCCCACCTCGGCTGCTGCCGCCAACCCCCCCTAAACTACTCTTTTTAACATTTAGAGCCCTTTACAACCTAGCTACAACCTACCTTGACAGCTTATTTTACAATACTCTCCTTCGTAGACTGTGGGGTCAAGCTGAACTAGCATTCCTGGTCTTCCTCACATGCTATTTCATCTTCTTTCATGTGTGTTTGGCTATCTTCCAGTCCCTTGTACCTGGAATGCACTCTTACCTTACTTTCCATTCTTAGAAACTCTGGCTTCATTCAACATTCACATCAAGTATTACACATCTGAGGACTTCCTTACTCCCCCAGGTATTTCTTTTCTTGAAATTACCTGGGATTTACTTTGGGGAAAGTCCTTAATTTAGAAAGGTTAAAGTCACCCACTGCACCCTGGGCCATCACCAGTTGTCTTGACTTAGGTCTTTCCAATGGATTTCATAACTCTTGAGGATAGAGTGGGGCTGATGATTTTGCACAGCTCTGCTTCACTTAAATCCAATTCATGAGGAAGTCAAGACATCACCTTACGATACCATTGTTCCTCTTTAAGAAGGAAAGATGAACAATGACATTTTTGCATGTACACACGAGTTGAATATATGTGCCTTAAGGTAAAAGTTTGCTTCATTTTTGCCTCTGTATTCCAGTTCCAAACACAGACCATGGCATGTAATAAGCATTTGGTAAATGTATTTGACCAACCAAATTGTTTCAGATCTTACTTTCTTAAGCCTCCTTTATCACCTCTTGCTCCCCGCTTGTCAAAAGATGACAACTAAGAAAATTCAAGATCTCCATTCTCTTTTTTTCCTCTTTTTTACATAATTTAAACCTTTCTATATCATTCTTCCATTCTCTCTTTCTTTGCTCTTATCTCTGATGGAGAAATGGCCCTTATTTACAAGATCATTCCCTAATTTCTTTAATAATATTCCATCATCTCCCACCTTCTCCAAAACCTGGACTCTTGAATTATTCTCCAACTCTCTTAGATTCAATCTTTTCCTATCTATTGCCTACAAACATATTCAGATTTCCCTTTATGTTATGTAAGGGGAGCACTGACCTACAAAAATTCAGTTCTTGAAACATGAACAAATAGTCTCTGCTTGTAAGTTAATGTTAGCTGGTTTCCACCCAGGATGATTGAAGGTTGATTCAACATGATAATGAAGTCTTCTATTGCATGCAGAGCCAGAAGAACCAATAACTCAAGGCATGACTCAGACATCTTGGGTATCTTTCTTTGACAGCTTTGAATGCAGAGCCTTTGCTTGAAGTAGCTGGTGCCTGGCTGATACCATGGGCACTATGTATTAGTGAGCACATGGTGTCTATTTCTTCTGCATTATTTTTTCCTGATCCTAGATAAACAAGAATTCTGACATAGGAGGGCCCAAGCAACCTAGTGAGTCTAGAAAATCTTGAGGTCCCATCAAAGTACTATTAATAATAAGGGGCATTATGGCAGCAGCTTCAGGGATCATGACCCCCTCATAAGGAGAAGAAATTCCAGCTATGGACACCAATCATGAGAATCCAGAAGAGATTCACACAAAGGGAGAACTTCATAAGTACTTTATAAAGTGGAAAAAGGGCTTCTCAGGGCAGAAGTCAGGAGATATCCCCTTTGCCCCATGTTGTCTTGCTTGCTATTTGCTTGACAAACTGTACTATAACCTTAAGTGCATTCTCCCCAAGGCCCTTCTGTGTGCAAGTGGAAGGCATACCTTTAGTTTGGAGGATATGTTTTATATCAATTTTTCTTACCATACCATTTTAGTAAATGCTCTTTTAAAAACACTTGTAGAAGTCAATCAGTCAATTGATAATGGGGAACAATCCTTTGGATGCTTAGGATTTAAGCACCAAGGTTCCACAACCCCTCAGGATAACCCACAGAATGCTGAAGAGAATCTGTAGTAGTCAGCTGACCTCTGGGGACCAAAACCTATAAATATGAATGCCCTATGAGGGAAGTGCTCCCAGAAGAAGTGCTTTGCTAAAAAAATAAAAATTTGAAAAAGCTTTCACTTGACCCTGACATCCCCTCAAATTATCATTTCTTCTCCTCTTCACAGACAAACTCCAAGAAAATGTCCAATGGACTTGGTAATTCTGCCTCTTGCTTCTCAACCTCTGACTCAGTCACTCAACAAAACTGTCTTCTCCAAGAGTACCAAACTCTAAATTTGGTATTCTTTTCACTTCCTTTTAGAAATAATCTGAATTTTTCAATACTATCTGTCATTCATTCCTCCCTTGGTTTCAAGGATTCTATAGGTTTGAACATTCACTCTTCCTAAACAGCCTCAATGGAGATAAATCACTTCTGATTCATCTACCTATCTTCAACTAGGAATCCATAGACTTCTTAATTTCAATGTGTCCAAAATGAAATTTATTCATCTTTTCCCAAAGTAAGGGCTCCTATAAAATTTACTATATCTGTTGATGGCATCATATAGATTTGCAACCTTTAAGCCATCCTTGATTGTTCTTTCTCTCTCATCACTTCCCCCACCTCTATATTCAAGGAGTCTTTAAGTATTGTTAATTCTACCTTCACAATATTTCTTGCCACTGTTCCTTTCTCTCAATTCATATGGCCACAACTCTGGCTTGTATTTAGTATGGTTTATAGTATCAGCCTCCTAATTAGTTCCCCTGCTTCCAGTCTTTCCCCTCACTGTTCCTTCCTCAACATAGCTGCCAAAATAATGTTCTTGAGGCACATGCCTGACAATACTTCCTTGAATGAAATCCAGATTCCTAAAGCTGACATTTAAATCCCTCCACAATCTCTCTTCCCAGCCTTATTTCATATTACTCCTGGTCCCCCTTAGTGCTATTGTCTTACCCTGTTGATTTTTTTCCAATTTATTATGTATACAAATTGCATGTTGCCTCTCCCATTAGACTATGAGTTCCCTGAGAGTAGGAATTGCCTTTTGTCTTTCTTTGTATCTCTAGCATTTAATGAAGTAGGTGCTTAACAAATGTTGAGTAGCAGACTGATTGACAGTTAGCCTGGAATACTAACTGATCTTAGAACTCAGGATTTAATCACTTGCCACTGTAATTTTGCATAGACTATCTCCCATGCCTGGAATTCTTTCCCTCCTCACCTCACTCTCTGAGAATCCTCTTCTTCCTTCAAGGCTCAGCTCAGGTATCACCTCTTTCAGGAAACCTTTTGATCCTCACCCCATAACAGATGTTAATGTTCCTCTTAAAATTATCTTATATTTATCTACTTCTGTACACTGCATATTACTTCAATAAAATGTAAGTTCCTCAAGATTAAGGATTGTTCCCTTTCCTTTTTTTAAATCCCTTTTGCTTTTTAAATCGCTTTTGCAGAGACAAATGCCTTACACATATAGGTTTTTAATAAATGTTTGAGCTGAGTTGAGAAAATATACCTGATGCATATCCAAGCATACAGCTTATCCTCATTGTGATTAAATATCTGGTGAAATGGATCACTCAGATCTTAAGGGTTCAAATAATCAATCATTTTAATAAAAATATACCAAATTCAAATATCTCCAGGTAAAAGCAGGCTCCAAGGCTGTGCAAAAAGTAGTTCAGGAAGACAGAAGCAGTTAAGTAACTATCAAGAATGTTTTCTGGGGTCCCAAGAGTTCCCAGTTAGAGTCTTTCTGCTTACTTTATACCTTTCTTAATTGAAGGTCCACAACTGAAACCTAGATCAATCCACCAGGGCACAAAATTAACCTAAATTCTCCTAGGCCCACTCACAGACAGTGCCAAGTGGCGTTAGAGTGTGGGAGGATAATTCAAGCCTCACCAATTCCATAGCTGGTCCACAAGAAGCCTACTGATGATGTTATGAATCTTGAGTCATAAATCAAGACTAGGGATCATTTTAAGGGCCCTTAAAGGCAGTCAGTGGGAGATGAACAGGAACAGTTTTATATCTCAGAGGCTTTACTATCCTAGGAAATACAAAGTCTTTTTTTTTTTTTTTTTTTTTTTGCTTTTTGGAGGGCAATTGGGGTTAAGCAACTTGCCCAAGGTCACACGGCTAGTAAGTGTGGGAAATTCAAAATCTTATCCAAGTCATATCATTAAATGCCTTCATATTTTTCATTTGTGGGTTGACCTTTATCTCTTTTGTTTTCCTAAGATTCCTTCTTTCAGTTTCATACTAAAATCCCATTTTTTTTTTTACTTTTTCCTTCCTTGCTGCCAAAGTATATGACTTTACATAATTATGGTTCCCTGGTAATTCTGATATAAATACTTCTATTTTCTTCAACCACCCTTTTCCCCCCTCTCCCCTATCTCTCACAAGTTCATCCACTCTATTAATACAGATCAGCCATTGTTATATAACTTAAAGCAGTGGTTCTCTGCCTAAGACCATGGGAAAACACATATTTCCAATGGTCTTAGGAACTGAGACACCGCTCCTCTATTCCTCTCCAGGCGAGTCTGTCCCGCCCACATGCAGATACACCCACATACTAGTATTAAAGGGTTGGGACATTAGGAAAGTTGAGAACCACTGACTTAAAGTCTTCAAGAGTTATATGGTTTAGTGAGATGTTAAGTTACTTGCTCAGGGCCTAACAACCCATGTGTATCAAAGACTTGAACCCAGGTCTTCCTCATTCCAAGGTCAGCTCTCTATCCATAATACTTTACTGCCTCTCTCAATCACTTCCAGATATGAAGAAATGTGAAAATCAGATTTTAACTAAGGGAATCACCACTTGTTTTATTACAGTAAAAGCTTGATTGATTAGAATGTCCAAATAACCATAATTGCTTTCCTTTATTCAACTTTTAGGAGAACAAAAAATCACAACGAAACAGCTTGCCATCAAGAAATCTTGTAAGGGAGGGGAAAGAAGGAATAAAAAAGAATGGAAAGTATGGGATGGGAATTCTTGAATATATTTGGGAGTTAATAACAATATAGCCCTATCTTTGATATCTCCTATACTAGTATTATGAAAAATAACATTTGAAACGATGATTTTTTTGGCCCTTCAAGACTCTAAAACATTAAATAATAAATTAGATCCAATACAAGGTACTTACTGAGGCAGGGAAGTGGACATACACATTTAAGAAAGTCTTTTAACAGTAAAAGTTAAAACAAACAAAATCTTTTGATTAATCCTTAGAAAAGAAAATGAAGAAAATAAGAATTTTTTAGGTGGTTAGTGCTTTACAAATATTATTTTATTTCTTTCATTTGATCCTCACAACAAAACTTGGGGGTTAAGTACTATTTTTATCTCCATTTTACAGTGGTTAAATGTCTTGCCCAGGGTCTCACAACCAGTTAGTGTCTGAGGCCAAATCTGAACTTGGATCTTCTTGACTCAAGCTTGCATTGCTTTCTAGCTGACTAGAATAGATTGGGAAATTAATTAATCAGAACACTCATTTCCCTGAACATTTCAGTTAATGGAGGCCTTCTGGTACTCCTACACTTCATTCAACTACATGTGGGTATAGCACAGAATATCTTCCTATTGACTTTTCTATTCCATGTATCAAAAAGTTAAAACTTTTTTTCATAGCAATTCAGTGCAATTATGGGACAGAAAAAAGTGCTTTGACCACAAGAGGCAAAAGCAGTTAAAGTGCTGTTACTACTAAGGGTAGTAGTAACATTCTATAATAGACTATTATTCACCTCTCTGACTTTTAAAGGCCTCTTTCCAGACAATCTGGAATGCTTTGCACACATTCAAAGTACAATGAATGTTTCCTTTCTTTTCATTTTTTCCATTCTAACCAGCTGGTGCTGAATAACAATTCTCTATGTTCCTTTCAAACTATGCCTCCCACCGTGTCATTTGATGAGCAAAAGATAGGCTGAAATTATCCAGCTGGGATGTAAAAAGTAATTGAGAATTGTCCCTGGGCCAGTGCATTTCCCCCTTAGAGACCATCCTGATTGAAGTTGTGTTACAAATATGTTAGAGTATAAGCATGATTTCCTCTATCCCTTTGACATTCAGAATGGCTTGCACACTTAAAGAAAGTATTGATCTAAAACTGATGACTGTGGTGAAAAAATAAAGGAAAGAGAGTATAATCTTCTAACCATCCCCCTAAAAAAATATCCACCAAACTGAGAAGTATCTTAAGTAGAGGGAGCTAATATGAAAGTTCTATTATCTAAGCCTTTATACATCAAGTTTGTAAATTTGAAAGCATTTCTTCACATTTAGGCAATATGTTATCATTTGGACATGGATAACTTAGTAGAAAAAAGGTGTTCCAAAAGTCTAAGATTTATCCCTGGTACACTTTAGCATTTCTATCAATTAGATGAATGGGAAAATAATAATAAGATCTTTCATTTATATAGTGCTTTAAGGTTTTAAAAGTACTTTGCATATGTCACCTTATTTGAAATACACAACTACCTTGTGAGGTAGATGCTACTATTAGTCCCATTTTTATATAGGAAGAAATGGAAGCACAGAAAAGGTAAGTGTCTTGCTCAGTATCACACAACTAGTAGGTATCTGAGGCAAAATTTAAACTCAGTTCTTCCTGACTCCAACTCTAGTACTTTATCTGCTGAGCCACCTAGCTGCTTTTAAACTCTTTTTGCCCCTTCCTTCTTTTTGTGTGACCACTGTAGAGCCCACAAATGGGTAAAGACACCCTACTCAACTCCTCATATTTCCACTTCTAGAACTATGCTAGCCTAATACACGGTTTGAATAAACAGTCATCTATTGGCATGAAGTAATATATACAGTATATACTTCCAGGACCATATTCTTATTTATAAGATCACAAATTCAGAGCTGGAAAGGATCTTAGTAATCACTGAGCCTTCATTTTGCAAATAAGAAAAGGGAGGCCTTAGAGGTAAATGACTTGGCCAAAATCATATGGGTTACTCAGAGACTGGATTTCAATCCTTCATTATCTTATGTGAGTGGATAAAATTCCTATTAAGTGGCAGGTTGCTTTTTTTTTTTTGCAGGGGAAGCATTAATTTATAGAAAACCTCCCCCCTTAAAAATGAAGCTCCCCAACTAGCATCCTCTTGCTAGTTGGGTTGTGCCAAAATAAGCGAGAAAGAGCCCCAGAGCAATTTTGGCATGGACTTTATTTAGCACGCGCTGTTCAGGGCTACATCTTACCTTGCCCAAATCAAACAGGGCAGATCACTGATATATATAGGGTCCTCCCGACTCTTAATGGTCAGGGATTACATAATAAGAGGTTTACAGCAGGGATTGGCTAGTACACATTTTGATTTTCGCAGGCACAGGGAAACCTTTGGGGGGGTCCTGCAGCCAACTAGTCTATTTCCATGAAAAAGAACAGGAAGAAGATAGATGGCTACCCCAGAATGGGGGAAGGGGAAGGGATCAAGGGAGGCAGGGGAGGCCAAGTACAACAGTAGCAGGCAGTCAATAAACATTTTGTTGATTTGTATTAAATTAAAAGGAGTTGAATGTTAGATAACACATAAAGGATGATGTATAAAACCATTATCAGCTTTGGAAATGAAAGTACTTAAGAATTCAACCTTGAATTCTGCCCCTGACAGGCAGACAGAGAAAATTTGGGTTTAACAAGTTCATGGCTAAAACCTGGTTAACAGCAGCTTCTCACTGCTTTTGTAATACAAGAAATTATGTTACACAGAAATCGTTTCTGCATTCATGACTCATTGATGGAAAGATTCCTACCTAACTGCAGCTGCTTGTGTTCTGCCCAGCTTTTTCTGAGCCTCTTTTGAGGTTCTTGCATGTCTTTGAACTTCATAATGCCCCAGGACCTCCTCACCCAGGAAGGAGATTCACACCTTGCCAACATCATTCCTGGAACTCATAACTCCTCAGTGCTCTCTGCTGGAGGGTGTAAAGGAGGGAGGGCTCCCTTTAGGTGAGGTGGAAAGCTGAGGAGGATTTCCCCCTCCCCAGTTACCTCCTCATCCATTTCAGCTTCCTTATGTGTAGCCTGTCCTCATTAGATTGTAAACTCCCATAGTGCAGGGACTGTCTTTCCCCTTTCCTTTGTATCCCCAGTGCTGAGTACAGTGCCAGGCATAAAGTAGGCACTTAATAAATGTTTATTGACAGTCCCATAGATTAGGGGAAGCACCAAAAAAGGCTTTACTAATGGCTCCAAATAGCAAGAAACAGATGTCTACCTGCTAAAATAGTGCATTCCATATACATACACATATTCCACCAATGAGATTCACTTGGTTCTGGAATTTCAGCTTTTAAAATGCAATTGCCTCATTGGGATAGTTAAACCTCATTCACACCATAATGTAAAATACTAATTAGATCAATACCTAGATGAGTTAGATAAGTATAAATCAACTCCAAATGAAGTTAGGATGGGAAATTGTAGGGTGGGAATAGTGGACCTGAGTAGAGACTTTAGACTCAGAAGGAAGCAGGAAGACATCGTCTTCGGGAAAGGTAGTAATGAATTATGCAAAGATCTTTCTTCACCTTAAAAGTTTATATAAATGTCAATTAGTATAATAGTTTACATTGCTAACATATTTAAGGTTTATTAGCAAAGGGGGTCATTTTGATGAATTTAAAAGAATGAGGCCATTGTATGGGATAATAGGTCCACTGTTCTAAACTGAGCCAATCCAATCATTTCTAAAGCTAAGATTTCCTCAGTGAGATGTGAATCTATAATTACTCAGGTTTACATTAATTAACAGATCTACTCAGTCATTTCAGTAAATTAATATGTTCACACCTTCCAAAGGAAATCAAAATCAAAATCTTCACACCACCTACTTAATCACTCCATCCAGAACTTTTTCCTTGTCCTGAAATTTAGAGTCCTCCTAACATAATCAGAATTTCAAACAAAGGCCTTATCCTTTTAACTTCAAGATGAAGTTCATGGGCCACCTATCGAAAAGAGCCTCTCCTTTTCCCATTCATTCCCTTCTCTGTCCCCCAAACACTTTGTTTTCCAAGATTACCTATCAAGGTATTGATTAGTTTTGCATACCCACATATATGTCTATATATGTGGTGTCTATATATACATATATGTATGTGCATATGTGCGTAAATGTGTATATGTGTGCGTGTTTTATTTCCCCTGTGAGAATGTAATCTCCTTAGGAGCAGAAGCTCTCACTTTTCTCATATCCCCCAAGGTTAGCTCATGGCTGGCACACAGTAAACACTTCATAAATGCTTGTTTATTGGTTGTTTGATTTATCAGTTCCATGGATTTGTTTACCTATGGAATTTTCAAAACACATCTCCTTCAAATCCTTTTCAAAACACATGAAGGATCTACTGTGTTTAAATTTATTATAGAATTCTCAGACAAAAAGAGAATGGGCTTAATTAAAGGATTGTAAAAGGTTAAATACAACATAGTACTTCCTCATAATAAGGACTGTTAAATTTTGAAATAGGCTGCTAGGAGAGCCTGCATAATGTCCTTCCTAAAAGTCTTTAAACATAGCATAGGCTTATATCTATTAAAATGAATTACTCTTGAACCTATCCACAGGTTAGAAGCCCTCGCAAGGTCCCTTCAGACTTATAAATCCTGTGTGCCGTAACAGACTGAAAGTCTGAATATTTCATAGACACCTTAAGAAATATATCCTTAAGATTCCGAACCTTATAATCATGTAAATTGTAGCAGACAAAGCATTTTGAAGTCTTTAGTTGCCTTTGCCTTCCTGCCTTTTCCAGATGCTCTCATAATTTTGAGTGCCTTGCCCTGAAAATACTCAACCTGCATAGTGCTCAGGGATTCCCATTACGGTTTACCTTCCCCTTTGGGGTGAGGAGAAGCAGGGAAAAAGCATTTATTAAGCCCTGCTATGTGCCAGGCATTGGGTTAAGGCTTTTATAAATATTATTTCATTTATCAAATCGGATTTGATTCAGTAACCTATTGTCCCAGACCCACGTGCTATTTACTCTTTTAGATTGGCTTCCTTCATTATTCTCTCTATATATCTGGTAACTAACTATTTATATCTTTTCTCCTCAATTAGCCTGGTGCTTCCAACTCAGTAAGTGCTTAATATATGCTTGCTGACTCACTGACTGAGCAATGCCAATTCCCATCCCCATCACCCTTCATCAAAACTTCCCTGTTTTCTTATTACCATAATATTTGGACAAACAAAATACACAGTAACACATAATGACAGAACTTCCTGGATTTTCTTAAATAAGCTTTTATTAATGCCAGAAGAATGGTGAAAATGCCTTTTGGTGAAAATGGTGAAAAAACCTTAAAGAGCTTTATACTTATGCTACTATTATATATAGTATATCATAGCATATTATATATATACTAATGTCAGGCTGATTACTTAGGCACTTTTGAGCAGTGGTTCCTCTCCTCCAGTTCAAACCATGTTGGTGGCTGTTTGTTCTACTCATACATAGGAGAGCATTTATCTTTCCTAGCAGATTTAAGTTTTGGGGAAACTATAAGAGCTGTTGAATATTCGGAATTGTATAATTTGTCATTGTATGAGTGAGTTGGGAAACCTGTTGCAATTTCCTGCTTTACTCCCAAGTCATGTAAGGTGAGCAGAGTGTTTGTTCTAATGAGGTGAAACACTGAATAAAGTAAGTGCTGCCTTGTGGCTTAATGAACTACATTTGATTAGCTAATTAACCTCATAGAGCACTTTGCAAAAACATCAAAACCTTATTTAGCACTTCAGAGAAAGATGGAGAGAAAGAGAGCCTCCAGCTATATTCTATAGAAAGAAACCCATCACCAATCTAGGAATTATTTCAAAATCAGTTGTGTGTGTTAAATCATATTCTGGATAGTACAAAGGTCAAAAATCAATACTAAAATAGAAAGATGGGGTGCTGGCAGAAGGAAGAAAGATGGAGTAACTGGAGGGGGGGAGGGGTAGCTCTTCCAGGCATATATAAGATCATTATCCCCTCCCCCAGCAAAGGCGCATGCCCAGAACGCTGATTCGCTGAAAAGTCCCTCCCTCTCCAAAGTGTGTGGGGTGTCACGTGCCCGTCCTTCGGTCCAGCGCCAGTTGAGCCGAGAGGCGGGGAGACGAGCCTGTCACAGTGTGACGGGTAGTGACGTCACTGGGCCAGTGCCTCAGCACGCCCCACTTATCTTACAGAGAGAGAAAAGCCCAGAAGTGGCAGAGGGAAGCTAGCAGCCTGAGAAGAGGAGCTTGGCCCTTGCTGGGCTGTCCCGCTCCCATCCCCCCCCCCCACCAGCTCCCCAGGCTTGCCACATGCCGCTCCCTGCCGCCCTCCAGTCCCGCCTGGCCAAGCGAGGGCTCCTCAAGCTAGTGGAACCCGAGCCAGAGGAAGAAATCATTGCCGAGGACTATGACGACGACCCCGTAGACTACGAGGCCAGTCGCCTCGAAGGTCTGCCCCCCAACTGGTACAAAGTCTTCGACCCGGTGTGCGGCCTTCCCTACTACTGGAACGTGGAGACGGACCTCGTGTCCTGGCTCAACCCCCACGATCCCAGCTCGGTCATCACCAAGGCGGCCAAGAAACTCAAGGGCAACTTGGAGCCTGAAGAAAAGATGGACTGCGGCCACGAGAAGCCGGACCGAGGCTACGAGAGACCTGAGCGCGGCCACAACAAGTCGTCGGAGCGGGGAGGCTACGACAAGCTGGACCACAGGTACGAGAAGCTGGAGAGGGAGGAGGCCAAGGATTGGCGCCACCATCGCCGGGAGGAGCTGTCGCCCTACCCCAAGAGCAAGAAAGCCAGCCACAAGGACGAAGAGCTGGATCCCATGGACCCCAGCACCTATTCGGATGCCCCCCGGGGCACCTGGTCCACGGGCCTTCCCAAGAAGAACGAGGCAAAGACAGGTGCAGACACCACAGCGGCCGGGCCTCTGTTCCAGCAGCGCCCATACCCTTCCCCGGGAGCAGTTCTTCGGGCTAACGCTGAGGCTTCCAGGGCCAAGCTGCTGGATTGAGCTAGCCGGCCAACCTTAAACTTTCCTAGGGATCCACCGCCTTTGTTTTCATAATAAGTAACACTTGGGTGGGGGGAAGAAAAAGGGGTGGGTGCTGGGAGGTAGGGTGGGAAGAGGAAAGAAAACGGAAGACAGTTTGGTGTGCAGTGACGGCAGCACCGGCCTGACCTGTTTAAGGAATGATAACACTCCCACCAAATTGGAAGATGGGACAAAATATTGACTATGACTGTCGGCATTTTAAGAGAAGTTTTGCAAGTACAGACTAATCCATTCTGGAGGTAACAGTTTTCATGGCATTCAAGGGTGACATTTTAAATATTTCCAAAAGGAATCCCAAGCTTTAAAGATGAAAGGAACTATGGACATCATATGAGGATTCCTTAGCAAAGGACTTCTTGGACCAAACCTCCTGGAGAGAAGAAAACAATTTCTTTGACCAATCCTCCTAGTGGATCCTACTGAATTTTTGGTCCAAGGAATAGCAAGAGACAAAGCATATCACCAAACCTTGCTCTTTATTAGCATTACATCATTTTTCTGCTATGTACTGGCATAGAAGTACTTATGCCCGAGTATACATGGGCTATATTCTAATTTTCAAGAAACCCTGGGTGGGAAACAAAAACCAAAAAAGAAAATTATTTGTAACCTGCATCCAAGTTTGAACCCAGTCTTTATAATATCGGAGTTATGGGTCTGAATCTTGGATTTATAATTATTTTTACAACAGGACATTTGAATAGGGTTTTTATTTTCCAAAGAACTTTAATATTTAATGGTCTCTCTAGTTGTCAGTGCTCTCTTTTCAAATCATCAAATATTGTAAACTTATTTGACTTTTGTATATAGAATTTAAGGTTCTTGAGGGCAGGGACTATTTTTTTCTGTGTATTTTCATTGCCTAAGCCTTAAGCTTAGTAGGCATACAATAAATGTTTGTTGAATGTAATAGTCTTAATTCCTTCTCTTTACAGATAATTAAACTTATAGGGGGAAAAAGATTACAAAAGAACATGGACTATAGGATTATAACAAGATGACTGAAAACAAACTAGAAATTACCAACTGAAATAGTTTCTTATGTTGTAAAATATTTATGAGAATCATTATATTCATTAATATATTGATGAAAATATGAGTAGGGGACAGGCTTTTATAAGGAGTTTTCTATAGTAGGCGCTACCTTCATAGTCATATAATTGATTGAAAGATAAGAATATATGATCTTGCTGGGATTACTCTTTATGTGCCAAAAAAAGAAAAAAAAAAACAACTAAATAGTTCAGTAGGGGGAAAAAACATTTAAAGACACTATTTTAAGTGTCTTAACAGTCTGTTAAGACTGGTATAGAATTCAATAACAGATCATGAAACTATTCATTTTAAGTATCTGCATTGAATATTCACATGAAGCAAGGCATAGAACAGGAAAACATGCTTACCAAAAAATATTTTCCGCTGTCAGAATGGTATGTACAAAATCCAAACACAAATATTAGAAGGTTCTTCACAGGGGCCTGCTTGCCGATGACATTGAGATTGCAACAAGGCTCAGAACACTGCAAAACCTCAGTAATTCTGTGGTTCCGCAAAAAGAAATTGTCCTAGACATTCAGAAAAAATAAAAGTGAGTTTTTAGAAGGTGAGTGGGGTGGGCGAAGAGAGATAAGAAGTTGCAAGGATGGGAGATGAGAGGTAAGAGACTTCAGAGAGTGGGGAATGAACCCTCACTAAGTCCATGGCAAATGGTAATAATTAATCTCAGAGTTAGGGCCATGGGAAAATCAAATAACAATGGAAGGAAGGGATTGGGATCAAAGAAGTAGGAGAGTTCTCCCCCCAGGAAAGAAAAGGATACCAGTAAGGAACATTCCAATGAGGTAGAAAGGAAGCATGTGTCTAGTAAGAAATGAGATATTCTTGGGAGGTGTGAAGTCATAGATTTCATTTGGGACTTGTTTACTTAATAGGAAACCACATTTTCAGAAATGGTTGCAACTCTTAGGAGTATATCCCACTCCCAGGAAAAGGAATGTCAAGGACAGCAAGACCCAGTCAGTGTATGCTGAATAGTGGCAGAGAAAGGATAACATGACCTTGCCATTATCGGAGTACGAATTATCCATGACAGGAGAAGGACTACAACTTGTAGGATTCCATATGACAAAGTTTCATGAATTGGTATATCTTGGGCAAGAAACAACAGAAATAGAGAGAAGGGAGGTAAGACCCACAAAGGCAACAAGAAATGGATAGAAAAGGGATCTAAAAGTTGATATGCAAGAAGCTTTACCTTCATGAGGGACACAATTTTGAATACATAGGCCATGAATCCAAAAGTAAACTTCAAAGTATATGAGAAGGGAAGAATAAGGACAAAGTAACAAAGAACTTAGAAAAGTGCATAGCAAAAGAATGTTACTTCAACTATGCAAGGAAAGTCAAAAGGAAATACTTGAATGAAAAATAAGTAGACAAACAGATGAAACACCTGCAAAGTAGATAAATTAGGTAAATTCAAAGAACTTCACATATGATAGAAAAGTTGAAGGGAATGCTTGTGACAATAAACTAAGAGCAAAATAAATAAAATGAATCACAAGAACAGGATACTTTAAGAGACTTTAAAAAGGAAAGGCATGAAAAATATCAAAAATAAATACTAAATAATCATAGCTTTAGATATGAGTGAATTACAATCTAATGAAATAAGAACCCAAAAATCTGTATAAGAAGTACATCTGAAAAATAAGACTTGCAAATGAAAACAAGTTGTCAACAGGAATTCATTATGAACTTACAATTTCCCATGAAAATATAAGCAAGAAGAAATAGTCCCTGCCTCCAAGGTGCTAACACCATAGTTGAGTGTAGAGTGGAGAGAAGAAGGTACCCATTTACACATGATGGTGAAGGCTCAAGAATAAGAAGCAGAGCTGGGAAAGGAAAGAAAATGAATTTGGAACAAGTCTTGCTATGAACCTGGTGATTTCCCCAAAACAAAAAACAGGTGTTACAATCATCCTGTCAGACAAAACAAAAATTAAAATTCATAATATTGAGAGAGATAAAAAAGGAAATTACATTATGCTTAAGTAAACAAATATAATACTAGACGCACACCAAATGGGCTAGCATCTGAATTCATAAATAAAATGTTAACAGAATTGCAAAAAGACCTACATAGTAATACTGTATGAGACTATTTTTTGTTTCAGACTCTCAGAGTTAGACAAACAGAAATCAGACAGAGGGAAAAATATAGACCTGAACAAACCCTGCTAAAGAAGATTTCAAAGACTTGGGGCATCTTCTGGATAACAATATAAAAGAATATTTATATTTCTCAGGTTTGTTTGGAAAACAAGAAAAATAATTATGAAAACAAGGAACACATGCAAAAGATGCATACCTAAATGGAGGATTAATAATGAGTGGATGAAGGAGCAAATTGGAAAAATGATAACTATGTGAAAGAGAATATTGTCATTGTTCATCCCTCTGCTTTTGAAGAGGACCAGTGACATCACAGGGTGATGACTTGCATGTGAAACTGGACTTAAGTGAGACAGAGTTGCACAAAGTCACAGAATTGTTAATCTCATTCTTTCTTTCAGTCATTGAAGTCCTATGGCAAGACAAAAGCCAAGACAACTGGCAATGGCCTAGGATGCAGTGGATGACCCTTGCATCTTCACAGTCTGACCAAGCTCTGTGTGCTCCACAGCACCTGCTTTAGCCACTTTCATAGCCATTGGAGAAATTGTTTTGCCAGGGGATGTTTTCACACGTTTGGGGTAGACATCCCCTAACTCACCAGTGGTTTTGAGGTCTGTTAGTTACCCTCCACCTGGTTTAGACCATTTATAGCAGCAATTCTCAACCTGTGGGTTATGTTCAATTTGTAACAATGAAAATACATCCTGCATATCAGATATTTACATTAGGATTCATAACAGTAGCAAAATTACAGTTATGAAGTAGCAACGAAAATAATTTTATGGTTGGGGGTCACCACAACAGGAGGAACTGTATTAAAGGGTCACAGCATTAGGAAGGTTGAGAACCACCAATCTATAAGTGATAGTTTACTGTAGTGTTCCAGCTTCTTGGAGCCAGTGTCATGATAGCATACCAAAAATTTTGGGATGCAGACAAAACAGTCTTCCAAAGGGAAAAATTGAATCTCTGAAAACACACATTAACAAAATAGGTAAGTGAAGGATTATATGTGCAATTTAACCAGTAGAAAATCAACAAGGACAAAAATTAAACACAAAAGGGTAAATAATGAAAACTTAGAGAGACGGAGCTCAGATAAAAAACAAGACTACAGACATGATGAAATTCAAAATGGTTCTTTGGAAAGACAAAACTAATAAAACTTTAGCAAACTTTTTTTAAAGAAACTGGAAAATTAAATTGCCAAAATGAAAAATAAAGTGAAATCATGAGAGAAGAAATTTTGAGGAAATTAGAGCCAACTATACAAAATGTACTGCTATCAGAACCTAAAATGTTAAAAAAAAAAGGTAGATAATTATCTACAAAAATATATAATACCTTAAGTAGCAGAACATCAAATAAAGAATTAAACAACCCAATTTCTGACAATTAAATTGAACAAGTTACAAAGGAATCAACAATGAAAACTACCTCTGGTCCAGATAGATTTACCTATGAATTTTATCAAACATTTTAAGAGAAATTAAAACCTATATGACAAAAATTATTCTCAAAAAATTCAGAAATAGCTTATACTTTTAAATTTTATTTATGAGAATAATATCAATAATAAATATTGATTCAAACATTAAAAAAAGACTACAGCAATATTTTTAAAAATAATTATAATAAATTTAGATCTGTATAGGAATTTATACTAGACATGCAAAGATGGTTCAACATTAGAAAAAATATCATAATTAGTAATAGTTTTAAAAATAATTGAAACCACATGATAGTATCAGGAGCTAAACAAAAGCACAAGACTTTTAAACATTTTGCAATGTGTAGATGTAAATGACATTTTTAAATAATAAAAGTAAATGTTGAAAACCAAAAATAATATTTTTTTTGCATTAGGGAAAAAACCTCACATGATAAATAGGTAGAGGACTAGGTCTTTGGAAAATTATTTATGTCAGGCACAGTTGATGTGTTGCTTGGTTTTACTGTCTGCTTTTTTTCTCTCTCTCTTTAAATCTTTGTTACAGGAATGATTCACTGTGTAGAGGAAGATGGTAGTGGAGGGAGAGATATATTCCCTTCTACAGTGTGATATAAATCCAAAGGAAAACAACTGAAAGGCAGGAAGGGGAGGGGCGGGGCAGGCCTGGCTATGGAGGCTCACCTTCAGTAGTAGAAGAGAAGTAGCTAAGGTGGAAATGAAAATGTGTGGTCCCACAGAGTTCAGAGCTTAATTGCTTAACCAGAGTTGGGAAACCTACAACCTCAAGGCCACACGTGGCGTCCACGTCCTCAAGTGTGGCCCTCTGACTGAACCCCAAAGGATTTGTTCTGTGAAGTTTGGATTCAGTCAAAGGGCTACACTTGAGGGCCTAGAGGGCCACATGTGGTCTTGAGGCCACAGGTTTTGCACCCCATGGTTTAGGCCTTCCTGGATATGATTCCTGGATGTCCAGGTTAAAGGATAAGGCAGCAGCAAAAAGCAAACAAAGGAAGGATTGAAGAAATGTAATTTTATTAACTGAAGGAACTATCACATATAAGTACATATGATTCACATACAAATATGTGTTAAAGGCAGTATATGAGCCTGAATTTTTCAAACTCCAAGTCCAGAATTTGATCTACTCATTTTCAATAAAACTGTAAGAATGGAGAGTCAATGGCATCCTCAGTCAAGTAGATGCAAATTAAATGTGGGTTATTTGGGCTAATTTCTGCTTTCTCATTTCTCTGACAACTACAGTGAAAATTAGGGGCCATCTCCAGTTGTCTTGATTTGTATCTTGCCACTGGACTCAGGATGACTCAGGAGGAGAAAGTGAGGCTGGTGACTTTGCAAAAACCCTCCCTCACTCAAATCCAATTTACTCAGCATCACCTTCCTGACACCCTGTTCCTCTTTAAGAGCAAAGGACAAACAATAACCTGTGAATAGTACTGGCTACTCCACATCTGGCAGCACAACTCCTCCCTCCCTTCCTTCTTCCTTTTCTTTTTCCTTTCCTTTCTTCTCTCTTCTCCTATCCTTCCCTCCTTCCTCTCCCTCTGTCTACATAGCACATCATACCCTTACCTATGGGTGCTCTGCCCAAAGAATGTAAATTTAGATCTCTGAAACCTGGAAAGATATCTTGGGGATTATGGGCTAGATTTTTTTCTTAGGGATGGTGCCTTAAACCCAATTCACTCTATCTCTCATTGTTTGGCCAACAATAGGTCCCAGCCCAAGCCCCACTTAGTGGCCATTATTTGGTCTCTGATTGGCTCAGAGTAAACATAAATTTTAATTGTTTCTGTTTTGGGCAGAAATCTTGAGGTTCTTCTCCTCCCAGACTGATTTTTTTAAACTAGTAAAAGAGGCCATTCTTTGTCTTATTTCTTCCCTAGCCTTAATCATTGGATTGGTGGTATCTCAGTCAAACTGAGACCTGGGAAAGACCTTAACTTAAAAAGGCCATGGTCTTCCACTGAATCAGGGCCATCTCCAATCATCTTAATTTATGTCTCACCACTGGACCCAGATGGCTCTGAAAAAGAAAGTGAGGCTGGTGACTTTGCACAGCCCTCCCTCACTCAAATCCAATTCACTTACAAGTCATGGCATCACCTTCCTGATGCCATGGTCTTCTTCAAGAATGAAGGACAAACAACAGCAACAGTGAAAGGTATTTGGCAAATACTTTATGTAGATGTGTATGGCAAAATGCATAAGTTGAATTAGAAAAGATATAATCATTACCTTTTAAGGAAAATGATTTTTTTTGTAGCCTAACAAACACATGATCTACTTTATTGTAGATTTTTTTCTTTTTCTTTTTTTTCTTTTAGATTTTATGTTTATTTTTAGTTTACATCATTCATTTCCACAAGGTTTTGAGTTACAAATTTTCTCCCTATCTTTTCCCTACCCATCACCCCAGAATAGCCATCCCACTGAAAACCTCCTCCCCTAATCTTCTCTCTCCTGTATCCTCCCCCATTCCCCATCCAACTTTCCAGTAGGGTAAGATGGATCTCCATACCCCAGTGCCTGTATATCTTATTTCCCAATGCGTGTGAAAATAATTAATAATAATTTTTTTTAGCATTTGATTTTAAAACTTTGAATTCCAGATTCTTTCCCTTGTTCCCTCATCACCCACCCTTACTGGGAAAATAAGCAATTCAAAATAGGTTGTACATGTGTAGTTATGCAAAATATTTCCATAATGGATATATTGTAGAAGACTGACTATATTTCCCTCCATCCTATCCCGCCCCCTCCATTTGTTCTATTCTCTACTTTGACCCTGTCCCTTTTCAAAAGTGTGTGCTTCTAACTACCAACCCCCCAATCTGCTCTCCCTTCTAACATCCCCTCTCTTGTCCCCTTCCCCCTACTTTCTTGTAGGGTAAGATGTCCAATTTATTGTGCATGTTGTTCCCTCTTTACGTCAAATTCAGTGAGAGTAAAGTTAACCCATTCCCTTTTGCCTTCCTGTTTTTCTCTTCCATTGTAACAATTTTCCCTTGCCTCTTTTATATGAGAAAATTTTGTCTCTCCCTATTTCCTCTCATTATATTCCTCTCTCACCTCTCAATTTTATTTTTTAAATATCATCTCTTCCTATTCAAATGGTCCTGTGCCCTCTGTCTATGTATACCTGTACACATATATACACACTCACATATATATTCATACACACATATACCCTCCTATATAGACATTTATATGTGTATATACATATATATGTGTGTCAATGTGTGTATTTATATTCCCTTCAACTATCCTCATACTGAGAAAAGTTTCATAAGTTACAATTATCATATTTCCATGTAGGCATGTAAATAATTCAACTTTGATAAGTTCTTTATGATTTCTTTTCCCTGTTTACCTTCTCATGCTTCTCTTGCTTCTTGTATTTGAATGTCAAATTTTCTATTCAACTCTGGTTTTTTCATCAAGAATGCTTGAAAGTCCTCCACCTCACTGAAT
>CM053588.1:156775867-156795681 GCA_028646515.1 Pseudochirops corinnae | reverse complement strand
ATATGAATAATTTGTGTATGTATATCTCCCCAGCACTTAGCACAGTGCCTAGAACATAATAACTATGTCTAGTCAATATTTAATAACAACAACAACAGTAATAATAGCTAGAGTTTAGATAGCAATTTAAGGTTTCCAAAGCACTTTATAAATATTATCTAATTTTATCATCTCAACAACTTGGTGAGAGGGGAGGGGAGTGCAGTTTTTATCTCCATTTTATGGAAGAAGAAAACTGATGTAGACAAAGGTTGTGACTTGCCCAGGATCACATAGCTAGTGTTTGAGCCTAGATTTTAACACGTCTTCTTGGCTCTAGGTCTGGTGTTTTATCCACTGTGCCACCAAGAAGCTTTTATTTATCATCTCTCTGCCTGTCTATCCATCTATCACCACCCTGAACCCATTCTGGACTTTAGTTCTTCTCATATTATTCTTACAGGGCTCTTCTTCTGTATATATTTTCAATTACCTGCTCCTTTTGGGAGTTAAATAGATTGATGTACTAACAAATTTTTTTTAAGAGTCAGGAAAAATCTAGACTCAAATCTGTCTTTGACACTTATTGGCTGGGTGATCATGATTGAGTTACTCAGCCATTCTTAGCCTCAGTTTCCTAATCTGTAAGATATAAATAATACCTGAGCTGTTATTAATAGAGTTGCTTTGAGGCTTAAATGCTATAATATATAAAAAGGACTTTACAAACTTTTAAACACTATCGGAATGTCAGTAACTGTTATTACTAGACATTTTTTCATCAATGGAAAATCACTGGACATTTGTAAATAATGAACTTCCATCTCCAAGATTATCAATATGCTCCTAATTGATAAATCCATAAGGATTTTTTCTCAGTTTTCATCCTCCTAACTTTTCTTTAACTTTTCTCAGAAGGAAAATTATATTCTAGGGTGGCTAAGTGGTGCAGTGAATAGAGCACCGAGGACCTGAGTTCAAATCCAGCCTCAGACACTTAACATACAAAAAAACTAGCCATGTGACTTTGGACAAGTCACTTAACCCCAATTGCCCTCCAAAAAAGCCAAAAAAACAAAGAAAAAAAGAAAAAGAAAATTATATTCAGAAATTAGTGATGAAAAAGCTAAAGCCACAAATAAAATATTATCTAAAAGTTATTAAAATTTAAAACACATAAGGGGGGAAGCATAACTTTTACCTGAGGGATCAAGAAAAGTTTCAAAAATAAGGTAGCCATTGTGCCAAACTTTGAAAGAAGGTGAGGCTTTAAGTCTGGCATTGATGAGAAGGAAGTATAGTTCAGGGGTGGGGAATGCAAGCCTAAGAAAGTGCAGGACTAGGGGCAGTCAGCTGGTGCAGGGCATACAGCACTGGCCCTGGAGTCAGGAAGACTCACTGAGTTCAAATTCAGCCTCAGGCACTTACTAGCTGTGTGACCCTGGGCAAGTCACTTAACCCCAATTACCGCCAACCCTGCACACCCTTCCCCCAAAAAAAGTGCAGGATTAGATTGAGGAAAAGTGAGTAGTACAGTTTGGCTGGAATCTATGGGGTAAAAAATAAAATAAGGTGAAATAGGACAGTATAGAAAGACAGTAATCCTCTATCTACATCATGAAGTCAAGTTCAAGGGAGAATTCCTCTTGAAGAGTTTCCCTAATCTCCCCCAGGTAAAATTGGTAACTTGTACTTTATCTAAACTGCTCACTTGCATTTGTCAAAAGAATGTAAACTCCTTGAAGGTTAGAGACCAGTTCATTTTTCTCTTTGTCATTGTATCCCAAGCCCCTAACTCAGTGCCTAGAATATAATTGCTGTGGAATGAATGTTTGTGGATTAATTGTTACCATTTATTGTACTTACCCTTTTATATTACCTATCCCTTTCTTAAATGTTTTTAGATAAGTAGATTATACATTTCTAAGTAAGCAGCCTCAGGGAAGGGGATAGAGTCAGAACCAAGAAGACCTAAGGGTTCAAGTCCTGCCACTACTGCATACTGGCCTTGGCCTAGGCTAGTCATAGGCTTTCTCAGGGACTGAGGGCAAGTGACTTGCCCAGGGCCACACAGAAATCATGGCAACTCTTGGAGACTATAAGCTGCATTGATAGAGGGAAGTTCCTCATTCAAGAGTTATAAGTATCAATTAAATCACAAGTCTAGTACCTATCCATAAATAGAATATAAACTTTTTGAGGGCAGGGGCTGGATCATTTTTCATTTTGTACAATCATACTAACTGACATTTATGTAGTACTTTAAGGTTTGCAAAGCACTGTATGTGTGTATGTGTGTGTGTGTGTGTGCATGCATGCATGCACCTAATCTTATTTGATCTTCACAACAACCTTGTAAGGTGAATAATAAAAATATTTATTGGATGTAGCATAGTGTTTTCTACTAGGTAAATGACCATCCACCAGTGGTTGAATAAATGTTTATCAGTCAATTAGTTAAGGGACATGGCATGATCTTAATTAGAAGAGGATTGCTCATCATTGTACTGTTAACCCATCTAATTTCATCATTTAAAAAAAATGTGCCAAGAATTAAGGTTTGTGAGGTGGAAATTTCTTGAGGCTCCAAATGAGGTGAAAGTTGAGGTGAAATTTTTTGAGAGCTGTCCTCCTCCCAAGGGAGCTGCCTTCAGGACTGTTGATCCAATGGAACTGGCCTGGAGGTGTCTGCACTTCACTCAGGCCAAACCTCAGGGAAAAAAAGAAATTTAAGTGAGAACTTTATTATAAGTTTAAAAGGAATAGAAAGTTGTACATAACGGATTTGCAGTTTCATGTGCAATCATCTTTTTATTATGTTATGGAAATTCGTGTTTTATTCCAAAAATTAAAAATAAAATAAATTTTAAAAGAATTGTTTCCTATTCAAATACTATATTTGAAAATCCAGCAATTAGGACTTCATCCTTTATTTTTAGAATTTCCTAACATTTTGTGTCAGTCAATACATGCTAGTATAACACTTCTCAACTCCAAGGGTAGCCAAAAGACAAGGAAATATATATATATATATATATATATATATATATATATATATATGAAGTAACAGACAGGAGCACAGGGTGTATTTAACACCTTAGCCATCAATCATAGGAAAGTTTCAATCCTTGGCAACCATTTTACATCAAGAGGCAATTTATTCCAATGTGATGGCAAAGAGATGGTCAAAAGCCTGTTTTCTGTTGGCATGTTGAAAATTGCAAAATAAATCTTCAGTAATATTCACCTCAGTTCTCGGACAACAAACGAGTCAAACATACTTGCTATGGCATATGACTAATAGTATATATTATATACTAAGCAACATGAGTATTTTTTTCCTCTTAAGGTAATAGCCAAACCAATTACAGAAAAACATAATGATGCATAAATTTAGCCTCTTGGGCTGTAAATTTGTGGAGCTTGTTTAAAAGTCATTAAACTAAAGAAATCAGATTTATCTGTACTGTCCTTTAGAGCAATAAATGACTTTTGTTTAATCATCTTATCCTTTAAAAAAAATCTAATACCTAGTTACCTTAAACTTCACACTTTTCCTAGGTCATTCATGACTGCAAAATCTCATTAGGCCTATAAATGAACAAAGTGCTCTTTGAATTACAAATATGTGTGTATATGTGTATTTGTATGTGTACATGTGTGTGCATAAATGTGTATATATGCATACACACATGCACACACATATACACACATACATAAATATATATGGTTCTATCGATATATCTCAAAAAATGGTCACTTAATAGAGACAGGTAGAGTAGGGGATGCTGCCACAGGCATATTGCATATCTAAAGATAAAAGGTAACTCAGAGGCCATATAACCCAAATACTTAATTTTATAGATGGGGAAACTGAGAGGCAGGAAGGGTTGTGACTTATGTAAGGTCACACACATTAGAGACAGGATTTGAATTGAATCGAACTGGGTACACATCCTGGCAAATCACTTAACTGGGTGTTGTAGTTAGATTGCTCCTAAGAAACTTGCTAGCTGTGTGACATTGGAAAAATCACTTAACATCTCTTAACCTCTGCTTTCTCATCTATAAAATGGGAATGATAATAGATAATAACAGGGTAATTGGTTGAGCACCACTGGGGTTTGTCTTCCATGGTCTCTTCTACAAGCATCCCTTTTTCCAATATTTCTACCCTTTCATTCATTTCTTCTTCATCTCTCTTTTTTTTTTTTTGGAGGGGGAAAGGGAAGACAATTGCAGTTAAGTGACTTGCCCAAGATCACGCAGCTAGATAGTGTCAAGTATCTGAGGCCAAATCTGAACTCAGGTCTTCCTGACTCCAGAGCCAGTGTTCTATTCACTGTGCCACGTAGCTGCTCCTTCTTCATCTCTTTAGAAATTAGTTTACCCTTTGATCCATTCCTACTCTCTGCTTTTCAAGGGCTATTAGCTATCTGAAAATAATAACAATAATAATAGGATTATTATTAAATTATTAAATTAATGACAGGACATTAATGGCTATTGATAATTTTGTGTTACCCTTCCAAGGTTATTTGCATTTTTACAGGGTAAATGCATCCTGGAAATACGAAGCCCTGATCCAAAGGTGTGAAGCATTAATTGTAGGATTTCCACACAATGACCTTAAAATTACACAGAGTAGGTAACTACAACTTCCCCGTCTTCCTTTGGGGCCCAGCTAAAACCCCATCTTCTACAGAAAGCTTTTACCAACCACTCTTAATTCTTTTGCCTTCCCTCTCAGTTATTCCTAATTTATGCTGAATATAGCTTGTTCATACACATTGGGGTGGGGGGAAGCTTTTTGCCACCCCTACTAGATTGCAAGCTCCTTGGAGACAGGGACTATTTTTGCCTTTCTTTGTATACCCTGCATTTAGCACACTGCCTGACCTATCAGGCTGGGAGGGGGGGGGGCAAAACAAACGTCCCCTGATCAAAAATAGAGTTCCCCATCGGCCAGCTACAGATCTTGCAATATTAAGAGGAGTCATTCCTGACTTACGGCATTGTCTTCCCTAGAAGTCCTCTTTGAAACTGAAAACACCACTTAAAGTAATATACCATTTATTTAATGCTAACAGCATGAATTGTCTTCTTGGAAATTATCAAATCACTCTTTAGAGGGGCTAGGGGTCATAAGATGAAGCTTTTGTTGGGAATAAATCAAAAAATCTGGAGGATGGGGACTTTAATAACATAGGGAGGACAGGACAGAAATGTGTACTGTATTGGGGAAGTCTGGGCCTTCACAAACTGATTGGAGTGAGGGAGTGTATTGAAAAGAGGGAGAAAATAAGATTAATTGACATTTATTTAATACTTTAAAGATTCCAAACAGAAATGCAAATTAAAACAGCTCTGAGGTACCACATCACACCTATCAGACTGGCTAATATGACAAAACAGAAAAAATGTAAATATTGGAGAAGATGTGGGAAAATTGGAACCAATTATTGGTGAAGTTGTGAACTGATCCAACCATTCTGGAGAGCAATTTGGAACTATGCCCAAAGTGCTTTAAAATTGCGCATACCCTTTGATCCAGCAATACCACTTCTAGGGCTGTATCCCAAAGAGGTGGGAAAAGGACCCATGTGTACAAAAATATTTATAGAAGCTGTTTTGAGGTGGCCAAGAATTGGAATTTGAGGGGATGCCCATCAGCTGGGGAATGGCTGAACAAGTTGTGGTAAATAAATGTAATGGAATGCTATTGTTCCATAAGAAATGATGAGGAGATGGACTTCAGAAAAACCTAGAAATATTTACACGAAGTGATGCTGAGTGAAGTGAGCAGAACCAAGAGAACATTGTACACAGTGAAAACAACACTGTGTGATGAACAACTTTGATAGACTTAACTCTTCTCAGCAATACAAGTATCTAAGACAATTTCAAAAGACTCATGATAGAAAATGCTATCCACATCCAGAGAAAGAACTATGGAATCTGTGCATTTTGAAGCATACTATTCTCTCTCTCTCTCTCTCTCTCTCTCTCTCTCTCTCTCTCTTTCTCTCTCTCTCTCTCTCTTCTTTCTCATGGTTTTTCCCTTTGGTTCTAATTCTTCCTTACAAGTTGTAATGTGGAAATAAGTTCAGTATGATTGTACATCCATAGCCTGTATCAGACTGCATGCTGTCTTGGGGAGGAGGTGTAGAAGGAGGGGGGAACAATTTAGAACTCAAAATCTAATAAAAGTGAATCTTGAAAACTAAAAACAAATAAATAAATTTTAAAATATATTCCAAATTCTTGACATGCATTATCTCATTTTTTTTCTGCAAAACAACCATAGAAGAGCTGTCATGTGGATCAAATGAGATGCCATAATATTAATATCCTCATTTTACAAAAAATAAAACTGAGGCTCATGGAGGAAAGGTCACCCAAGATTACAGAGCTAAGGGTCCAAACCCAGCCCTTGTCTGTCTCTGGTAGGAAATCCAGATCATCAGGATTGTTTTGGGGATGAACTCTTTTAAAGGGGCTACATTTTTTCTGTGGATACTGGAAGAAGAGTTTTGGAAATCCATGTTATTAGAAAGGAGCTACCTGTACTTTTTTATTTCATAACAGATACATAATAGGTGTGTGTTTACTTAAAAGTACTGATAAAGATGGTTGTAATTCAAAGCATCCTTTTGTTCATTAAACTTAATGAATACTGACTAAACACATAGAACTCTATTAAGCACCATAAGATGGTCTATCACTATTCAACTCAGCATTTTTAAAGCCAGTATAATGAGGTCTTGTACTAAAATCCAATTGTGATGCTCTATTATAGTACAAGGCTTTCTTAAAAGCAGAGGAAAAGCACAAAGTTTTATGGGTCCTCTGTGAACCCAGAATCAATATAGCTAAGTTTAGAGATGCTCAGCAAATTCCTTCATATGACAAAGACAAGAAGGAGAAGAATGAGAGGCAATATGGTACAGTAGAAAGCAATCTAGATTTGCATTCAGGAGACCTGAGTTTTATCACATACTACCTTGTGACCTTGGGCAAGTCACTAACCCTTTGTTGGCCTCAGCCTCCTCATCTGTCAAACAAGAAAGTTGGACCAAATGACCATTTTAGTCTACATTTCTTAGCCTGTGAAGTTCAGGTAGCTCAGTATTTTGGCACCAGCACCTAACAGAAATTGCCTACGAAAGTACAAAAAGGGCTATGATCAGAACCAGCAGAGAAATGTCTACATTAGTGAGATCTCCTTTAAGAATTATTTAATGCACAAGGCACTATGGCTTCAGGAAAGGTCAATGATCTCAATGCATAAATAGTCTATAATATATGGAATTTTTTCACTCACAGAACTGAGCCCAAGTGGCTTCTGGTAGAGTTTTTAGATGAAGACAGTTGAAAGGTGCAAGAATTAAAGAAGGAAAAATAGTTTTCTTCCCATGCATTTAGTAGTAGCATGTCTTCCATGTACTGAAAATTGGAGTGCTGTAGTTCTTCTTATACCAATATATCAAAGACTTCAGATTCTTCAAATATTTGTGCATTTTTTAATTGTTATGGTGCTGGGTACTGCAGGAGGATGTTGATACTTTCCTCTATGAAAAAAAGAGTGAAAAGATCTCTTTTCACAGAAGTAAACCATTCAGCATCTGTCAGAGATAAACAGTGAGTCCTGTCATCCTCAACTCTAAATGCATTATATGCCACTAAAACTCATTGTAGAAATAGCTAGCCTTCTAGTATGGTTAAGCAGAAAAAAACTCAGCCGGTTTTAAGTCTTCAGTTTTTAGACAATATGATAAAGGTCTATGTGTAACTTGGTTGCAGATGGATATTATAAATTCAACATAAAGAAAAGTACAATGTTGTAGGGGCACTGGAACAACATATTGGATGTGTACCTCCTTGATCATTGGCAATATCCTAGGCTCAGATCTTACACACATCAAGTTCAGCCTTAGAAGAATTTATCCCTCCCACCAAATCATGTCTCTTGGGCTCATTTGGTAACCACCCAGGATTTCCCTGATAAATCTTAGAAGAGATTTGAAATATAGTTTGTGTCTAGGTATCAGTAGATCTAAATTTTAAGATCACTTTTCCATGCAAGAATACAAGATAACAATGTAAATTGTGTTCAGGTCATCTTCTGTTTTACCCCACAAATCGAATGCTAAAAGCAAAGGACTCACAGCGGCTCATTTTTCCTCCTTTTCCAATGAGTTTGACTTTCACCCCATGGATATGTTGAGACCTTCAGACTGAAGGTGTTGTCCTAAGATCCATGGAAAGGACATAATTGTGGGGTTGCTAGAGAGCCAAACCCCCAACATTCTAGTGAGTCTCTTCATTACCACAGGCCTCTTGGCTTATGATACAATACTAAGGACATGTATCTTCCCTATCTCCCCATGTCCCCAGAATGAAAACAAATTTGATGTTACTAGGGAGGCAACCGTCTTTCTTTGTAGACAATACAGGTAACTCACAGGAGTTGTTCAGTCATTCAGTTGTGTTCAACTCTTCATGCCCCCGTGGACCATAGCATGCTAAGCCCTTCCGTCCTCCACTATGTTCCAAAGTCTGTCCAAGTTCACGTTCATTGCTTCGATGGCACTCTCTATCCATCTCGTCCTTTCCTGTCCCCTTCTCCTTCCACCTTCAATCTTTCCAAATATCAGCATCTTTTCTGAGCCCAACCTTCTCATCATTTGGCCAAATCATTTAAGCTTCAGCTTCAGCATATGTTCTTCCAATGAATAGTCACAGTTAATTTCACTTGGGTATTGACTAATTTGATCTCCTTGTTGTCTAAGCAACTCTCAAGTCTTCTCCAGCATCACAGCATATGCACACACACACACATACATACACACATATGCATATTATATGTGCCTTAAATATGTGTTTGTTTATATATATATTATATATATTATGCACGCACACACACACATACACACACACACACACACACACACACAGGAATAGCATAGGGCAAAATCCAGGTCTTTTGCTCCCTTTTCAATTCATGGTTAGCCCTATTGCTACTTTCCTCACTGCAGGGTCACATGCATTATTCTCTTCCCTAAGAGGTTGTTACTACCCAGGAATTCTCACCATTCCCCACTTTCTCTCTATTGAGCTTAGGTTTCAGAACTATCCAGTAACTTGCACATGTCTAAGAAATCCTATGTCTTTTATCCAGGAGACTAGGTCCATGAAATTTTGAGGCCCAGTACAAAGGGGTCACCCTACCACACAACAGTCAAAGCCAATTTAAGATGTCCTCATCCTCAGAGGTGGCGGTTGGCAGATACCACACTATCAAAAGGAAGATGGAATCAAGGTCTCAAAGTTTCACCCCCTATAACCTCATCTAGCTGAGAAGAAAACTCCCCCAATCAACATCCTATAGGGGAAAAAAATCAGCATATATGAAAATCAAACATAAAAATGAATTTCCAGATTGAAATTAGAAAGTCTGCTGTAAGAAGCAAGATTACTCAGTGGCTCAGAAAAGAAGTAGGCTGTCTAGAAACTGTTCTAATCTCCATAAGCCTTTCATGTACCTGTGTATGTGTGTATTTGTGTGTGTGTATGCATATATATGAGTACATGAAATAGCAACAAAATATTAGTGACCTCTTTCAATGTAGCCCCCTGAGAAAAATAAATTTAATCCTAACCCTCCATAGGCTTCCCTACCTACATTTATTTCTAGCTTTCATCATTTAAAGTAGCATTCAGGCCTCTCAGAATTGAGAGCATTTTTTTCAATCCAGACAGAAACATATATGTTGTCATTCTACCTTTGTAACTTAGACGGATATTTTTTTATGTAAACAAATACTGGGGTGTATTTATTTATTAAGATGAAATAGATCTAGGAAAAATCTTGAGAAAGACAGCAAGTCATGAGACATTGTGAAGGAATTAAAAGTAAAAATGAGGCCAGTGCATACTGCCTGCTTCTATTTCTAGCTGTCCCAACTGTGTGACTTTAGGAAAGTCACCTCCCCTCAAAGGACCTCAGTTTCCTCTGTAGATTGAAGGAATTGGCCTGATGATCTCTACATTCCTTTTTATCTCTAGGATTTAACTCCAGACACTTGAGGATGTTTACGAAAAGCCACTGAGTCCCTTTTTAAGGATACAAGTGAAGGGCCAGTCAACACAAATGGAATGCAGAGAACTCATTTTCTCCAGTGCTAAAATGAAAAAGTGACCTAATATGTCAAAACTTTCTGAGCATTTTTACATCCTACTTAATGGACCAGTGGAAGTCATTAGAGAGAGTATTTTGATTAACATTAATTTCTATATCAGAAAAAGTAAATGATTCTCCATTTCTCTGCCTTCCTCTGTTCTCACCTTCAAGTTGTTAAGGTCTTTGGAAAGAATCAAAGATGACACTTGAACAGCTCACAAATCAGGTTTAACTGTTCCCATGTCAGTTTGAGTTTAAAGTAGATTCCTTTCCTCTAACGACCCTATCAAAAATGGTGCTATGGACCAGTTCTGGGTCACCTCTTATAATGATTTATGCAGCATCTCTCTGAATTTTAAAGTATCAGAAAATCGTACCTCCTTCCTAGCTTTGTGCTGCCAGAGCAGTTATGAACAGTATACCCGTCAGTACTTTGGCAGTCCAAGAAAAAAAGTAAATATTTTCCTTTTTCCTAGTTTTTTGCCACTCTGTCTCATCTCCCTACTGGATTGTAAACTCCATGAAAGGCATAGACCTTCCCTAAATGCTATAGGTGATTTAGTATTTAGAACAATGTTCTGAATAATAGGTTCTTAATACATAAAGCTCATTGAATAACAGATTTAAGGAAAATACCTTGGAATAGAATAAAAATCAAAGTAAAGAGATAGAAAATACTTGACTTACCTAAAGAAATATGGTACAGTGGATGGATCACTAGGCCTGGAGTCAGGAAGACCTGATTCCAAACATCAGTACATATCTGCTAATAAAAATGGTCAGACTTGGTCCAGTTTTCTTGTCAGTGGCCATCCTCTCCATAGCTTTCCCTCACCACCTGGATCCAACCTGAGGGGACCCAGGCCTCTGAACTTCTCAAACTCCAAGGATTACCTCCAATTCTAAATGTGTCCATCTGGAGGAAAAAACAAAAAAAAACAAAACTAATATCAAGAAAAAAAGCAAACACAAAAAAACTAACATAAAGGTGCCAAATCCAATCCAGTCACAGGCTTTTACTACAAAGAACAGGACAGATGCTCATGCATCTTGAAACAGCTCTGCATGATCAGAGGCCAGAAAGGAAGCAAGAGTAATGAGACAGGCCATTTCCTTTTATATATCTGCAGAATGTTGTTATGCTACAGTTGCATATTTTTTACAAAGTATTTCTCTTTTCTGTTTGCATACTATACTTGACATGCACTAAATTAGCATATGCCTTCCCTCTTCTGCAATACTACACACAAACCAAACTAAATGAATTGCTTTGTGTATGGATGGAGGGCACATGAAAAGGGCTGGTTAAAATAAATCCGTTATGAACCTGATCAAGAGGTATTTACACCAACAAAAAGAGAACATGAAAAGAGAATACTGTCCATATAGATCTGTCAAGCCAGAAAGCTTAATGTTTCTGGATTAGCAGTTTGTGCTGGGTACTAATGAATCTCCTTGGTGCTCATTTGAAATTATTTATGCTTTTGTCATTTGGTGACCTTTAATCTTTCAACGCTTCTTTCCACAAGACATCTTCACTCAAAGTCATTTTATTATGATAATTATTATAATGTGCTTTAAATTAGCATAATTGTTGCAGTAATTGTGCAATCGTGAGTATAGAGACTAGGCAGGTACAATACAAGGAGAATAATGCCAGAAGAAAGGAACAGAGATTCATATGACCCAGTATTCTAAAATGAATTCACCCGTAAAACCAATGACTTCAGAAGTCTTTTTTAAATTAATTAAATTAAATTAAATTTTCATTTCCAAATTCTCTCCCTCCCTCCACCCATTGAGAAGACAAGAAATATGATACCCATTATGCATATGATGATTTCAGAAGTCTTTGTCCAAGTACATGTAGTATGAATAATAAATGCTGAACTAGATCTGAGTGCAAAGAGTCAAATTTGATCCCATAGTGATTACTGAGATTTGGTAGGCTGGAACTCATGCTTAGAAGATGTTTGTGGAAGGGTACACATATAGGTATATTGTCATTATTGAAAAGGAATAGAAGAGATGAAAGGGACAGGAGGGCATAATTGTTCATTAAAAGGATATACACCAATGGAATAAATCAAGTAGGCCATCTTTTGCCTCAATTCTTATCTAACCTTTAATCACTGACTGGGTATTGCATCAGACAAACTGAGACCTGGGAAAGAACTTAGCTTAAAAAGGCCGGGGTCTCCTACTGCATCCAGGGCCACCACCAGGCATCTTGACCCATATTTTGCCCCTGGATTCTGATGACCCTGGAAGAGAGAGTGAGGCTGAGGACTTTGGACAGCCCTGCCTCACTTAAATCCAATTCACTTGCAAGACATTACCCTTCTCATGAGACAATCTGCTTTTCTGGCCCTGATTTTGAACAGTGAAGATATTGAAGTTCAAATAATGGAAACAATAGGAGCAAGGAATAACTCTGAAAAATCTTTAGTTTTCTAGATAATTTCACTTGATTACATGTGTTTTTAGCTGGGTAAAGCAGCCTGAAACTTTGTCTACATGACCTCAAATATTCAAATAGCAATGGAACAATGTAGATGTTTCTAAATACCTGAATCTTCCTAAATATCTCAACTTGTGCAGAGCTATTATATTTAAAAATTCTTGATCAGAAGGCTTAGCATCATGTAGCAATAGCCTGAATGGTAGAGAGGCATGTCTGATGACTTTTAGTGGTAGGTTCTTAGATCATGGGAAATGGGTTGTGGCCCATTTTTATCTTCTATTACATGTTGTTCTGAGTTAATCAGAAGATGATATGGAAACCTGTCGGCTTTTTTTTTTTACTGTGTAATGAGGTCATTCTCTCTAGAAAGCTTGAGGTCTTTGGATTAGCTGTTTGTGCCAGGTACAAGTGAATCTTCTCAGTACTCATTTGAAATTATTTATGCATTTGCCATTATGTGGCCTTTAATCTTTCACCATTTATTTCCATAATACACAATCATTCAAAGTAATTTTATTATGTTGATTATTATAATGTGTTTTAAATTATATCATTATTGCAATAATTGTGCAATCAGGAATATCAAGTGCCCTCCTTCCCTTTATCTTCTCTGTGCTTTGAACTCCCTAGATGTCAAGGTGTCTATGGCATCTGTTGTGACAAAATTCTGTTATTGCTTCAGTCTGATTTTATCTCTGCATATGTTTGCATATAAGTAAATTCATGGGAACTAAAACCAAGTTTGATTACTCATTCAATTCATTCAGCATTAAAGAGTCCTATGGTTTCTTTTTTTTTTTTTTTTAAACAATTTAGATTTATTGTTTGGTTTTTTTTTTTGCTTTTTTTTTTTTGGAGGGGGGACGCAGGGCAATTGGGGTTAAGTGACTTGCCCAAGGTCACATGGCTAGTAAGTGTTAAGTGTCTGAGGCTGGATTTGAACTCAGGTCTTCCTGACTCCAGGGCCAGTGCTCTATTCACTGAGCCACCTAGCCGCCCCGAGTCCTATGGTTTCAATCAGACTTAAATGGTTATTTTAACAGACTCCTATCTATTCCTTGGTGCTCAAAATTTGACTTACTTGCACACATTTGTTTTATAAATGAAAACATTTTGTTGACTTCAGACATTTAGAAGCTGTGTGACCCTGGGCAAGTCATTTAACTTATATTTGACTCAGTTTCCTTAAGTGTAAAAAGAGGATAATAAGAGCACCTACTTCACAGAGTTGTTGTGAGGATCAAATGAGATAATATATAAAGAACTTAAGACACTGCTTGGCTACATAGTACATGCTATGTAAATGTTAGCTATTATCATTATTATTTGGAAAAGTAGATTCCTTGGAAGTTGTACTCAAAATTATCTGATAATTATGGCCATTGATTTTTTGCACCTGCCACTTATACCTGAGCCCCCTCCATCATCATCACTTAGTAATATTCTTTAAAGTATAAAGAATACTTTATTTGTAGTTTGCTAATGTGTTTTGTTAAATACGTAGTGTGATAGATTGAGTTTACATATGATTATATTTCTTATTTATGTCTTTATTTTTGCCTATAGTTATTAATACTACAATAAAGTGTTTTAAAGTCAAAACTCTATTTTGAAAGTTGTCTAAGTTCTTCACAATATAGGCACCTTTACTATTAGGACAATATATATGTATAAATGCATTCACATGTGTATACATATACAAATATGTATTATGCATGTAATTTTGAATTCATAGTCCAAATTTTGAAAGGCAAAATATGATGTTTTCTTTTCCATCGCTCCAACTTCCTATAGTCTCACCCAACTGGAATAATTTACTTTCACAGGCCTCTTCAACTTTTCCTGAAATCATAGCAGAGCTCTTTTTCATTTACTGTCTCCCATGCCTGGAATTCTCTCTGTCCTCACTTCCATTTCCCAGATTTCCTGACTTCCTTCAAGACTCAGTCCAAATCCCGCCTTCTACAGGAGTCTCTCCAGCTACTAATGAATTTCCTTCTCAATGTGCCCTCTATCAACTCTCCATATACCTTGTATGTACCTAGTTATTTATGTGTTGTCTCAGAAAAACCTCATTTCAAATATGGCCTCCAGACATTTACTAGTTGTGTGACCCTGAGCAAGTTGTTTAAGCTCTGTCTGCCTCAGTTTCCTAAACTGTAAAAAAGGGGTATCTCACAAGGTTATTATGAGGATCAAATGAGATAATGTTTGTAAAATGCTCAGCACAGTGCCTGGTATATTAGTAAATGCTTATTTCCTTCTTTTCTTCCTTTTTTACTTCTTTCCTTCACCTTTAGAATGTAAGCTTATTGAGAATAGAGACTGCCTTCTTGCCTTTCTTAATATCCCCAGGGTTTAGCACAGTTCCGGTCACATATTGAATTTAATTAATGCTTGTTGACAAAGATTAACTGACAACTCAACATCACACAGATAGTATACAGAAAGAGATGGAAAGGCATTTATTGCTCCATTGAGAGAGAGAATTCCTGAATGAGGATACTCTCTCTACTAACATACCTCTTACAATCTTAGTGATTCCTTAGAGGACACCTTTTTTGACCCTTGCTGTTGTTTGTCCTTTGTTCTCTAGGAGGACCAGGACTTCCCAGAGGGGTTGCCATGACATACAAGTGAACAGGATTTAAGTGAGGGAGGGCTGTACAAAGTTTGTTAAATTTTTCCATAACTCTTTCAGTTTCAAAAATATCATTCGGTTATTTGTCATAACAACCCCTTGAGTTCATACTTACCTAAGTTTCACCAGTTAGAAACTTGGGACACGAATTCCTTTCCCAAGGACAGTGTCAGAACTTAAAATAGACCTCTCTATTCAGGACTGCTCCTATTTAGTCATCTGTACAGTGCTCTATTTATCTCTATCTTCATCTATAATATGTTCATTACAATTCATTTTTCTCCATTATTCAGATTCTCAAGAGGCTATATTTCATAGAGAATGGAACGTGAAGATTCTCTGACTTGATCTTTAAAAAGTCATAGAACTTTCAAAGCTTCAGCTTCTCCTGTATTGAAAAGTAATTAATGAGTGAGATTTGCTAATTGATGGGATTGTTCACAATGCTTTTGTCTCATGTGACTCCGTAAGATCTGACCTTAAACATTCCCTGAAAAGGGGGTAGATTGGTAGGGATAAGGAAAGAGAGAAGTAAGAGTGACACTTCTTCATCACAGGTTCAATGTAGAAATTAATTCAAATATGAGAAGGTGATTTTGGAGATGCTCATTTGATAGATGTTCTGCAATTTATTAAGTTTCTGCCCTAAACTAGTCATCTAGTGATTTCAGATTCTCCATGAGAAAATACACTGTCCTTTTGCTTAGAAGCACAGAAAAGCCATGGAATAAACCTTGCTAAACCTGGAGCAGGACCCAGATAATGACTCTTGAAAATTCTGATAAGTATATCAGAAACTAAGAAGAGAATGAATTCTATTAACTGGAAATCTCCCTGCAATTAAATGTATTGAATTTGGTCTCAGTTCTATGGATGGTCCATGATTGTTTGAGTACTTTCTGAATGAGAAAATAAATATTAGACATCTTGAGCTAGATGTAAGATTTATATGACTTCTCTAAATCCATGACTTTGTTACTCTTGGAGGCAAAGTAATATAATGACTAGTGTACCAAACTGAAGTCAGGAAACCCTCCCTCTGACACTTACTAGCTCTGTAATAATGATGATAATAATGATATATATTATTATGTTACATCACATTGTATCACATCACATCATTTTGTATTATACATATATCATATATATATATATTTTTTATTTGTTACTAGCATTTATATAGCACTTTAAAGTTTGCTAAGTGCTATGAATATATTATCTCATTTGAATCTCATAACATCCTTATAACAACCCTGAAAGGTATTCTATAATTTTTCCCACTTTACAGATGATTTAACTGAGGCAGATGAGGTTAAATGACTTGACCAGTGTCACACAGCTAATAAATGCCTGCTATTGGATTTGAACTCAGGTTCCTGACTCTAGGTCCAGAACTCTATCTGATGTGCCACTTAGATGCCTCAGAAGCTTTGAGAGGAAGTGAATGAGAATGATCATGTGAGTGAGAAAGTCCGGGGATAATGGTCCTAGCCACCCAGGGTATATCCTTTTGTTCTTCTTTCTCCCCAAAGGTCCCTATCTTACCTTGTATCATTCATTTAACCAAGAGTGAGATACTTAGACACTCTGAGCCTTGGGTTCTCCATATGTAATATCTCAGTATTTTAGAACAAATGTAGCTTTTTAAACATAATATTTCCAAATTCTAAAATTACTTTCTTGAATATGAGAATGGTCATACAAGGAGATGAAATGTCGATGTAACAACTTCTATGTGCTGGTAATAATATACCTGCTGTTTCTGTCCTCATTAAATGTATACAGCCAATGGCAATTGTTACTTTCCCATTTTAAACTCTATACAGCTTTTTCCCCAAAATCATTCCCTTTAAAATTTCATTTATAATGACAAAACAAGGCTTCATTAAAGCATCTTTTTATGATTTACCTCCAACTGAAGGACCCCGAAGCTATCCCTGACACCTACACAACCACCTTGGTCTAAGTTCTTTCCTCTTGCCTCTTGTACTTCTTGGTTTGTGCCACTAATAAAAATGAGAATTAGTATTTATAAATAGTTTGTGGTGTGCAAAGTGTTGTACACATATTATCTCTCTTGATCTTTACAATAGCTCTGGGAAGTAGGTGCTATTATTACCACCTTTTTACAGATGAGGAAACTAAGGCTGAAGGAGGTTAAGTGAATTGCCCAGGGTCACAAAGCTAGCAATTGTCTGATGTAAGATTTAAACTCAGATCTTCTTGACTCCAAGACCAACACTTAATCAACTGTAATACTTAACTGCATTTAAAGCCAGCTTGATAGAGCACCTAGAGAACTAGACCTGAACTAACAAAATGTGGATTCCAAACTTCTCTCTGAAACTGACTAGCTTTGCAATTTTGAACACATCATTTAATATATGTGAGATTTAGGCTCCCCATGTGTAAATGGGGATAGTAATAATTTCAACATTCAGCACTTGGTTAGTATAAGACTCAAATAAGAAAATGAGTGTATTTTTCACCTTGAAGAACTAAATACTTTTCAATTGTTAGTCTCATGCTTAGCATCATATAGCTGTTATTTGTATGCTGCAAATTTATTAGGGACATAGAACTATATCTTATATACTTTTTAGCAGGGGTGGGGAACCTCTGGTCTCGAGGCATGTGGCCTTGAGGCCAGAGGTTCCCTAACCCTGCTTCAAGCCTGCACACCTGGAATATATAAAGCTTTGCATATTATAGACTCCAATAAATATTTCTTGGATGAATGAATATAAGAGATTTAAATTGACTAGGAATTCTGATTAAAAGGTGGGAGCTTAAATTTCATCTTCCTGATTTACATAGAAAGATAAAGAAAAATTGTCTGTAACTTTTTTTTTAAAGTGTGTATACATAAATAGTCCTAGACATAATATATGTACAATGCTCACCTTAACTCCAGTTAAGATAATAGTCAATTCTAATAAAATCCTAGCCAATAGCAAAAAGAAATTCTCCTATACACATAAAAGATTCAAATATTCTTAATATAAGCCCCCTATTTGGGAAAATTGTCTTAATATGCAGTCAACAAACATTTATTAGACACTATGTACCAGGAAGACTTGAGTTCAAATCCAGTCTCAGACACTTACTAGTTGTGTGACCCTGGGCAAGTCATTTAACCGTTTTCTCAATCTACCAAAGAAGGAAATGGGGGGGGGGGTGGAGTCAAGATGGCAGCTTAGAAGCAGAAGAACTTGGTAGCTCCCCCTAGAAGCACCTCAAATACCTATAAAATATGACTCTGAACAAGTTTTAGAGTTCCAGAACCCACAAAACTACAGAGTAACAAAGCTCCTGCTGAAGGCAGCCCAGCAGTCTGATGGGAAGGTGTTCATCACAGCAGGCTGGGAGCCCAGATGAGCACCTCATGAACCCAAGGCTGGAGACCTAGGGCAGCCAGAACAAGCTGCAGCTGGAGCTTTCATAGAGCAGATCATGGGCAGCTGTGGCAGTTTCCAGAATTATCAACACATAAGAAAAAAGGACTAAGTGAAAGCTCAGTGGAACTTGGCTAAATTTGGGGGAGAGAGTCCAGCAGTCTGCCTCAAGGGTGAGAAACAACAGTGGCATCCCTGCAACCTCCTCCACGTGGCTGCTTCAGAGCTCCTGGCCTGCAGATTGCATGGGGGCCGAGTGACCATTCAGAGGCTAAGTGCTCCTGCCTTAACTGGCCTGGATTGGAATTGTGGTCTTGGGTGGTGGTCCTGAGGTGTGTGATCAGTGAGCCAAAGCTGGTGGGGGCTGCAGAGATGGTGGCTTCCTAATAGCCTCAGCAGCTGTGAAAACCCCAGCAATTTGGGACAAACATTTCCACTCTGGAAGCAGAGTTCTACTGAGCCCAAAAGTCAAGTAGTTGACTGGCAACATGAGCAGGTAAAGGAAGCAAAGCAAGCATAGCAATCCAACTTTAGATTCCTTTTTGGGGAACAAAAAGGATCAAAATATGGAATGGGAAGAAGACAACACAGTCAGAACTCCCGTACCAAAAGCTTCCAAGAAAAATGCAGAGTGATTATAAGCCATAGAGGAGCTTAAGAAGGATTTTGAAAACCAAATAAGAAAAGTGGAGGAAAAATTGGGAAGAGAAAAGAGAATGATGCAAGAAAATCATGAAAATAGAGTCAACAACCTGACTGAAGAAAATAACACCTTAAAAAATAGATTAACTCTGTCCAGGCCAGCCAGACTCGGGGATTCCAGGGGTCCCAAAGTACCTACCATAGCCCTGCAGTTGTGCCCGGTCGCCCCAAGGACCCTGCAGGTGCTCTCAGTCACCCAAATGACTCTTCAGAGGAGAACTCCAGATATGGACAGAATAGTCCAACACACCTCAGTGGAGTGGCCAAGTATCTTTATTGTCTTACAAATCTCCTCTTGCTGCTGCCCCCTCAGCCTTATTTGCCTTCCCCTTTTATTCCCTTTCCATCTGCCCTTTTGTCAGGTGTCCCAGCAACAGGATCCTGATAGGCAGGGAGTGCTCCTTCATTGATGGTGCATGCTCAATGCCCCCATGTTTGACGTGCAGTCAT
>CM053588.1:156735632-156775367 GCA_028646515.1 Pseudochirops corinnae | reverse complement strand
TGAGTAAATAAAAAATAAATTAAAAAAAAAAAAAAAAGAAATGTAGATTCAGAAAAAAAAAAAGGTGAAATTGAGAGGTGGAAGAGGAATAGTATGAGAGGAGACAGGGAGAGACAGAATGGGTTAATCCTTTCATATAGAAGAGGCAAGAGATAACTGTTACAATGGAGGGGAAGGAAAAAAAAAGTTTCCTCTAGTACCATTTGGTACAAGTTTTATCTTTAAGAGCATCCTTAGATGATTTGTGCTTTAAGAAAAAAAATAAAAGGCTTTCCATCTACCCCTCCCCCAAAAAAAGAATATGTTTCCACAAATCTCATTTTGATCCATACTTTTTGTGTGTGTTTGTTTCCTAGTGTAGGTGCTAATTTAAAACAGAGTCACTCAATTAGTGAAGCATTTCCTGGGAAGTATGTATAAGGAATTAACATGAACAGAAGAGCTTGCTTATTTCTTTACAATTTTGGAAAAATCCTGTATATTGCACTAAATCATGGGGATGGGGAGCCATATGGAAAATGAGGGAGGAATAGTGGACTTAATGAAAGTAGTAAACAACTGGAGCAACTATTGTTTGATAGAAACTCAGGAGACAGACTGAGATGAATAAAGAGTATCAGGAACTAGAACTGTATTATTTATAATGGGCCAGATTTTTGTCTGCCTCTGACACTGTTCTGTAGCCTGGGAGCAGGAACAAAGACAAACTGACTCCTAGGTAGGCTTTGTGAAAGTTAAGGTAGACAAGAGAATATTTAGTTACAGGAAAGCTTCTGACCACGAAGACACAGCTTTGGGGAAGAGGAAGTTCAGTGTAGTAGGAGAGAGTTTAAAAAACAAAAAAATTTTTCCTTTGAAAGGTTAGGCTTTCACCAAAAACAAAATCTGTACTCTGTGTCTACTACTTTCCTATTAGAAGGTGGGTAGCCTCTGACAGACAAGCTTTTAACAATCTCTTTCTTAAAATATTTTTGCCATTTTTCTTGCTGAACACTTCACACAATTTTAACCAAACAGAATAGTTTTTAAGAATAGAAAAATGTATATTATTTTCAGGTCTACATTCTCTCCCTCCTACCTCCTCCCAACCCCCCAATAATAAAGAAATAGAAAGAATACTACTATTATAAATATGTATAATCAAGTAAAATGAATTACTGTATTGATCATATTAAAAAAAATGTATCTCAAAAAAAAAGACAGTTTTTTTGTTTTTGTTGTTTTTTCTTTTTGGAGGGAAAATTGGGGTTAAGTAACTTGTCCAAGGTCACATGGCTAGCAAAGAAAAAGACAGTTTTAAAGAGACCTGGGAAGACCTTCACGAGATGATAGAGAGTAAAGTGAACTGAACTAGAAAACATTTTATACTGTAATAATCCCATTGTAAAAATGAACAGCTTTTGGAGGACTTAAGAACTCTAGTTAGCACAATGGTCAAACATAATTTTAAAGGACTGGTGATGAAGAATGCTATCCAACACTTGTCAGTGAGGTAATGGATTAATATGTAGAATAAGACATACATTTTGAACATAACCAGAATGGAAATTTGTCCTCTTTGACTATGCTTATTTGTTAGGAGTGTTGTCATTGTTGTTATAGTTGGAGGATGGAAGGGGAATCAGGGAGGAAAAAAATAGATACTTGGTAATTTTTTAAAATAAACTTTTAAAATTAAATGAAAAAGAAAAAAGTTATGCCTTTAAAATTAAATGAAAATGAAATACATACAAGAAATTTTGGAACCACCTAATAGGAGGTAATATATACCTCATTTGTGAGTCTAGGCGTGAGGTATTTTAGGACATTTTGACAATAGCAGTAGAAATTAAAAGGCAGCCATTACTAAGGGAAAAAATTCTATAGGACTTTTAATTGTACTCTTTTCTTTGAAAATTAACATTTATATACTTATGTTTTTTTTATCCCTCCCATTAGAGTGTAAGCTCAATCAGGGTAAGAACAGTTTTCATCTTTGTCTTTGTATCCCCAGCAACCTAGCATTTCTTGGCCACACAATAAGAACCTTTATTAGACATAGGGTGAGTGAGAGAAAAGAATCAAATATGACTAATTTTCAAAGAGGTAACTGTGTGTGCAATGAAAAGAACACAAAATTTTAGGTGTAAATGAACCTCATTTTCTTCCTTGCTCTGCTATTTACTACCTATGCGATTATATGATAAAAGCTCACATTTATTCAGTGTTTTAATTTATAAAACATTTTTCCAACAATAATCCCAGTATTATAGATGTGGCAACTAAGGTTCAGGGAGACTAGCCTAGAGATAGAGGGTATCAAAGCCCATATTCAAATCCAGGTCTCCTGACTGATAGGACACTGTCTTGCATCGTCGTTTAATCTTTCAAGACCTCAGTACACACTATGGCCTCTATGGCATCTCTTCTATTTCCAAATTAGGGAGTCGTACCCTGTGGTTCATGATCTTAATTTTCAAAATATTTTGATAACCATATTTCAATAAAAATGGTTTCCTCTGTAATCCTATGTAATTTTTATGCATTTAAACACATTCTGAGAAGTCCATAAGCTGGCACAAATATTGCACACATACACACACAAAGATTAAGAACTCCTGGTCTAAATCATTTGAAATTATTCCTTTTTACTAGAAGAATGATGCTACTAGTAAAAGGAAAAGTTAGGATAGGCAGCCTCAGCTGCCACTAACTCATTAGTGGAAGAGGTCATATTTGGTTCTTCAGGAGATGACTGACATCCAAATACAGATGTACAATATCCACCAAATAGGAGGAATTCAGAACTAGAGTTTAAGATAGATTAAGACTTTGGAGATCTGAATTTGGAAAATTTGAAAATCATCTGGAATGAAGGGATTGTTAAGTAAGCAAGATGAGAAGGGGAAGGGAGAGGGAGAGAAGGAGCAAGAAAGAGAGAGAGAGAGAGAGAAACAGAGACAGACAGACAGAGACAGAAAAAGTGAGAGAGAAAGAGAGAGAGAGAGGTGGGGGGGGGGAGAGAATTAAAAAGAGAAGCATAAAGTGCTGAGTACATATCTTTAGGAAACGACCACATTTTGTATGTGGAAGGACAAAGGATGCAGAAAAGAAGAAAAAGAAGGAATGGTGTGAGAATCTGGTTAATACAGATTCTGAGGAATAAAAAGAGGGAAAAATTTTAAGGGAGTGGTCAACAGAAATAAACATTGTACAGAAATAACAAGTGACTTAAAAAAATACTTGGGATATTATATTTCATGAAGCAGGGCAGAGTAGGGGCAAAAGCAACTTACTGGGGGTTGGGTAGCAAATAAGAAAATAGAAACAAGTGTAAATTACATGTTTCTCAACTGTGGCAATGAAAAGCAGAGAGAACAATCGCTAAAGGGAAAATCTGGGTGAAGATAAAGGCTTCATTTTGCTTTGTTTGTTAAAGGACAAATCTGTGCATATTCAAAGGCCAAGAAGATGGAACTAATAAAGGTAGGGAAACTGAAGATGGAAATGAAAGGGATTAACTAAAGTTGACAAAAAGGATGGAGGAGTAGAAAAACAGCCAGTCTTGGTTTCAAGAATACCTGTATTCAGCCTTAGACACATTCTGGCTGCATGACTTTGGACAAGTCGGTTCAATTTTTAGCAGTGTTGAATTCGTTACTCAAGTATGTGCTCTAATACAGAATGTTGTTGCCACAATAATTGTAATTATGTTCTAATACATTTTCCTCTACCTGCAATATTCAAAGTTTAACTTCTCAATGCCGGCGGGAATTCTCTAAATATTCTAAGTCACAGAAGAATTGTCCATCTGTATTAGTGCAGGGAATTCTGTATATCAATGAAAACTCCATACACTAATGAAATTGGTTCCTGACCAAAACAAAACGGAAAGGCTGAAACTGAGATGGAAAGTCACAGAGAAAATAGAGAAGTTAGCTTTGGATGTGCAATGTCTCTTCCTCTGGGTTATTGGGAAAGAAGAGAAAACAAATCTAGTAATAAAGATATCATTCCTGAGAGAGCAGAGGAAAGGACTCTTGATCTTCTCCGTAAAATAGAAGAGGAGGTGGTTTTCCTGCAAGTTTGGGAAATAGCTGGGACATGTAAAGAACACAGAAGATGTAGAACGAATAACTGAATATTCTTGTGAATTAACAGATAATTTCGAAAGTTTGTGATCCATATATGTCTGACCTCCAACTAAAACAAAGCAGCAGTATGGGCTCATAAATAACAGGATGAACTTGGAGTGAGGAAGTCTTGAGTGTGAATTGAGCCTCATATACTTACTAGCAATATGACTGTAGGTAAGTGATTTATCCTCTCTGAGCCTCAGGTTCCAGAACTACAAAAAAGCACAGGGTTGTTATGAAGATCAAATGAAGTTAACTTTGTGACTATCTTGACAAACCCTAAAGCATTATATCCATGATAACTATTATTATCATTTTCACATTAACTGTTATAAGTAGGCTTCAGTGCTTTCTGATTCTATTTAATCAATTGTTCTTTAGTAGAATAATCATTAAACTTTGAATTTTGCAGGTAGTGGAAAGTTCATTATAATGCAATAACAATTATAATAGCAAGGATATATTCTGTATTAGAGTGCATACTTAGTTAATGAATTCAGAAGCTGCCGGGTAGTACAATGCATAGAGTATAGGACCTGGAGTCACGAAAACTGAGTTTAAATCCAGTCTCAGGTACCTAATAACTGTGTGACCCTGGACAAGTCACTTAAACCTCTTTTTTTGCCTCAGTTTCCCCATCTGTAGAATGGGGGTAATAATAGCACCTGCCTCCAGAACTGTTGTGAGGATCAAAGGAGATAACATTCATAAAGTGCCTAGCACACAGTAAGTACTTATATAGTTATACAGTTATTATATATGTGTGCATGTTTATTTAGCTTTTATAGTTATTTCTTAATATTTATTATTAAGAATATGAAGCAGAGAGATTGGGTGGTAGGTAGGGGAACTAGATTTACTTCGCCATTCTTCCATAAATTCATTTGTGACCTTAAGCAAGTAATTAACCTCTCTGAGCTTCAAATTTTCCACATCATAAAAACCAGCCTGTTATTCTGGGTGATTCCCAAGATCCCTTCCAGCTTAAACATCTATAGTTCTTTCCCAAGAAAAGAAATACATTCAACTTAAAAGAAACTGCTTAGAATAGAGATAGAATTCTCATAATAACCAGCAGATGGCGGTAATAAGCACAATTACGGTAGCCTATAAATTGAAGAAAGCACACTATCAATCTGTTTTAGTATGCATTATATCAAGGAGAAAATACTATGCTATGTAGTGTTACCTTTTTAAAAAACATTTTAAAATATATTATTTTGATTCATTCTTTGATCTTTTTTTAATAGTTTTTTTCATATTTTAATTTGTTTGCACATTTAAATATTTTAAAGAGTTAAGATATTCCTGCTTTTCAGCATCGTGATACTCTCTATTCCTCCTCAATGCCATTTTAAAAATTTTAGAAAAATAATAGCTCATTAAATAAAGTTGAATTCATCTGTAAAACCACAGTTTAATGCAATAAACTGTTTTATTTTAGCTGAATTCTTATTACTTGATTTTTTAAAAATTTCTAATCTTGAGGATATTTCAGAAATCACTTGAATTCAACTTGTAGATAAGGTTCTGTGGAATATTTACCTTGTGTGAATTTGTATCAGATGAGAGAAAACCAAAATTAACTTCAATTGCAAATTCACAATTTAGGGGTGAAAACTGCTAAAGAATAACACTTTGTTACATTAATTGGGTGCTTACTGAATTACAACTTCAATAAAATAAAGGAAGACCTCCCTTTTGTGTGTGTTTCGTTTTTAGCAAATTGTCATAAGTTTCAACTTCCGTTCTTCCCCAGTGTCAGAGAACAGAAATTCTGAAGAGGATATAGTAAAAATAACAAAGGTAGAAGAATGAATCAATAAGCATTTATTAAGTTTTTACTTGCCAAGAGCTGGAGACACAAAAAAGTCAGTTAAATAAATGAGCTGAAGGGTCTGAGGGTTGTTAATATAACAGTCATGAAAACACACACCGTCCCAAAGATACAAACCTAAAAGAAATGTAATGTTAGCATGATCTGCCTCCCTATTCTATTTGAAACTGCTTTTCATATCAATCGGGAGAGGTGGTGCAGGAAGAATTAATGTTTTTACTGAGATATTTGACTGAGAAATATAAATATTTATGTTCCTTTTTTAAAATGTTAAATGTTTTTCATTTATACCATTATAGTTGGGGGGGTGGGGGAGTGGAAGGGAACTTTCCCCACAGACTCTCCATTATAATGGGAAAAAAATTAAGCAAAACTATCTGATAGTGACTACATCTGACAATGTATGCAACATTTCTGCTCTTTAGTCCCCTGCCTCTCTATGGTAAAAACTTGTATTTATCTGTTTCCTATCACTGAAGAGCTCAACTTATTTTATTGATCTTTTCATTTATGTTGTTATTGTATATATTTGGGGGGGTACTTCTTATTTTACTCTATGTCAATACATTTAAATCTTCCATTGTCTCAGGTAGCACTCCCCTCTGTGATCACTTTGCCTAAACCACCAATACAAACAGCATTCATGGGGGTAGAGAGGAAAGGAAGAGGGGGCAGAAACTTAAAACATAGTGGGACTGAGGCACAATCCCACATTGTTCTCGTCACCTACTCTGTCTTTTAGCTAGGGTAACGATTCTTATTTTAAGATTAACAGAAGTATTTGCTCTTTGATTCACTCAGAGTCTTGGTTCTAAAGTTTGTCATCTATAGGCAGATCCCTTAGATCTACCATCTCTACAGGCAATTCTTCTTAGTTCAAAGTTCTCCTACCTTAATACTATGGTGATCAGTTCCAATTCAGTTCCAATTGTAATTGATGTTACAATCACCAAAATTCCTTTGGGGCTTAGGTCAGATAGTTGGCTAGGGACAAAGGTAGGAATACAATTTATGAGCATTATCTTTGCTTGACTCTTTATATGAAATTGAGCTATTCCAGCAACAGACCCCTTCCAACAGGTGGAATGTTCTTTTTAGATCTGAAGACTTTTTCCTTTACATTACAATGTCTATCAATTAAACCTCTAGCTTCTGTTGAAATCTCACCAGAAGTTTTGTTTCTGATTTGGAGGTTTATTCTCAGTACTGTGATCACTAGGTAAAAGGTATAGACCATTTATTCAATTTTCTTGCATAACTGCAAATTGATAACCAAAATGGTCAAATCATTTCACAGTTCCACTGATGGTATATTACTACACCTGTCTTCCTACAACCTTTGCAATATTGATTGTATCCACCTTTGGTATCTTTGCCAATTTGCAGAGTGTGAGTAAGGTAAAACTGAGAGTTTTGTTTTAATTTGTCTTTCTCTTACTATAAGTGATTTGGAACCTATTGGCCAGTGGTCATTTGTAGTTTGAGCTTATGAAAACTGTTTATATCCTTGCATTAAGGTATAACTATGGTGTTAAATATTATCAATTCTCTATGTATCTTGGATAGCAGACTTTTATCTAATATTAGATGAAAACATTTTTCTACTTTATGATTTTTCTCTTTATTCTATCTTCACTGATTTTGTTTATAAAAATCTCTCTAATTTTTTGTTGTTAAAATTGTCCATCTTGTCCTTTTAAGATATCCTGTATCACTTATTTAGGTAAGAATTCTCTTCTCGTCCATATTTGGGAAAAGTACCTCTTGTAGTTCTCCTCTATGGATAGAGATCTGATTTCATTGGTAGCGAGAATTCTTGAAGGAGGAAATTCCCTCTACCAAAGTAGGTCAGCACTTTCTCTGTAATTTATTGTCGTAGAATCGCCTAGAGCACTGAGAGGCTAAATGACCTGCTAAGGACATCATGACCAGTCAAAGGCACAACTTGACCATAGGTCTTCCTTTTTTCAAGGGTAGTCCTCTATCCACTAGGCCATGCTGGCTTCTCTCTTAATTTCTATTTTTTATGAAGTGATCATTTATATTCAGATTGTATATACATTTTGAGATGATTATGGTATATGGTGTAGGATGTTAGTCTAATTCTATCTAACAGTAAGCATCACTGCTGCTCCCAGGAAAACAGGTGCAATCTTTCTCTACTTCTTCTCAAAGGGAGAACTCACTGACTCAAGCATACAGGAGTGGAACCAGTACTAGTCCTAAAGATGCCCAGCCTCTAACGAGAGTTAGATTTTCTTTTCTCACACTCTGCCTTGTTATGTCCCCTATTCCAGAGTCCTATGGAGAAATTGCTTATGACTTAGGTTTTGACTCATGTTCTGAATCTCCCCAAAGCAGGTACTAGAAAGGTACTCAATATATAATATCAGTTCTTCTACATATTAAAGGTAAAATTATCAATAAGGTAAATAAGGAACTTCTCATTTGGTCTGCTTGTATCAAGATGCCAGCTACTTGCACCCCTCATCAAAACAAAATCCTTCCTCCATCATCTTTGTAACCTGTATTAGGAGCTGAATACTCGTTCCCTCCATTGAGTTTAGTGATCTATATATACTTATAATCACTTTTATTTTCCTCTATTTTTATTCACCAAAATTATGTTTACCCCTTGGATACATGACTTTTTCATACTGCGTTCTCTCTCTCTGTCTCTCTCTGTCTCTGTCTCTCTATCCCTCTCTCTGTCTCTCTCTCTCTCTGTCTCTGTCTCTCTCTCACTCTGTCTCTGTCTCTCTCTCACTCTCTCTCTGTCTCTCTCTCTCTGTCTCTTTCTCTTTTTCTTCATTGTCCCAACTATTTAATCTACTGTTTTTTGAACAAGCTTACGCCTTTCCATTGCCATTCTCCTGTTATGAGTGACATCTTGTCAAGTGGTCAGTGACACCTATGAGGTCATTTTACTTACTTGTGTTAACATTTATTAACTACTAAAATGCTCTACAAACATAACTAAGGCCATGAGTAAGATTACAACCCATTCTCCTTTTAACTATGTCCTGAAGATTATAGGGCATCTTGCCTGCCACCGCAACTTCATATGTCACAACTGCTGGCACAGAACCTAGTAGAGGAACATATGGTATAGTACCAAGGGTGCTGGCACAGTATTGGCAGTTTGGTAGCAAAATGGATAGAGTATTGGACTTCTGACTTATTCAGTGACTTATTCAGTCAATAAGCATTTTATGTGTCTACTGTGCTCAGTACTGGGGATATAAAGAAAGGCTAAAGATAGTTCCTACTTTCAAGAAACTCACATTCAACCTCTGATACTTACTAATTGTGTGACCCTGAACAAGTCACTTAATATCTGAATACCTCAGTTTCCTTATATGTAAAATGGAGATACTTATGGCACCTTCTTCCCAGGATTGATAATCAAATAAGATAACAGATGTAAAGTACGTTGTAAACCTTAAAATACTTCATAAATCCTAGGTATTTGTTATTTCAATTTTTAGTGGATGTGGAGTCAGAGAGTTTGGGTTCATATCCTTTTTATGCTACTTATATCCTATATAACTTTAGGTATGTCATTTCACCTCTATAGACCTGAGTTTCTTCGCCTGAGATTGAAGGGGTTGAATTGGATTATCTCTAAAATGTCTTTCATCTCAAAGTCCCATTTCCCCATCATCATCTGTATAATATTCAGTTTACCAATTATAGATGGTCAGGTTTTCTCTGCCTCTTCATGGTCAATTTAAAGTCCTCTTCATGAGATCATCAAGTCTCTATGAAAATGCATTCTTTCTAGGTCTCATGGGAGGCACTCTGTTCCTGGCCAAGAACCCATAATTCTTGTATCTTAAACCATGGCCCATAAAGTTTTCTATAATTGATTTAAAAGTTGGGCTAGATAACAGAGACTATACAAGTGATAAAAGAAAGAGAAGCTTGCTTTATGATTAATGCTGTTAGTACTTGGATCTTAAAAGAATGAGTTATAATATTGTAATGATGTTATATAATGGGATGCAAATACATATCTTTTACATACCACAATTTTTATTGGAAGACAATGGAGCCTTGCAAGGGATAGGTCAACAATCTTGAAGTCGAGTAAAATTTAAGAATGTTTTATATTGGGGCAGCTAGGTGGCATAGTGAATAGAGCACTGGCCCTGGAGTCAGGAAGACCTGAGTTCAAATCCAGCCTCAGACACTTGACATACTTACTAGCCATGTGACTTTGGGCAAGTCACTTCATCCCAATTGCCCTCCAAAAAGCGAAAAAAATAAGAATGTTTTATATTAAAGGAATCTAGAAAGGTAACAAATGATCATCAAGAACCATCATGGCTTCATCAAGAACAGGTCATACCAGAACAATTTTATTTCAGTTGATTAATTAATAAACATTTGTTAAGTACCTACTATGTGCCAGGCACTATGCTAAATGCTAGAGATACTAAAAAAAGCAAAAGATAGCCCTAGTCTCAAGAAATTCATAGTCTAATGGGGTATACAACATGCAAACAAGTATGTAAAAACAAGATATATTCTGGATAAAATGGAAGTAATCAACAAAGAAATGTCACTAGCATTGAGGGATCAGGAAAAGCTTCCTCTTAAAGGCAAGATTTTAGCTAGGTCTTCAAGCTAGTGAAGCCAGGATTGTGAAACAATTGCTAAACTGTCAGATTTGAAGAATGCCATAGATAGATTCAGTTTAGTAATTTTAAAATTTTTTTTGTGCCATTTTTGTATAAAAAGATGGAGAGATGTTGGTCAGAGGATAGTATAATTAAGTAGATTCTGAATGGTCAGACCCAAAGAGTGGTCATTTATAGTTTGATAAAAACTTGGAAGGAGGTGGAACAACCCAGGGATTGGTGTTTGGCCCTGTATTGTTTAGCATTTTTATCAATGACTTGAATAAAGGCAAATATTGTATACTTGTCAGATTTATAGGTAATACAAACTATGGAGGGATAACAGAGTCAGAATTCAAAAACATCTTGACAGTCTGTAAGATTGGACCAAATCTATTACATGGAGTTTAATGGAAATAAACAAAGTCATTTCCTTGGTTTCAAAAAATTCAACAGAGTATAAGATAGAGGAATCAAAGATAACATTTCATCTGATAAAGACATGGGTTGAAGGGAAGGGTTAATAAACCAAAAACTCAATTTCAGTCAACAGGGCCAGCTGAGATGTCCAAAGTAATCTTAGGCCACATTGATCCCAGGTTGACAATGGCATTAAAGGACACAAAGAAGCCTGGATCTTCTGCAAATATTCTATTAAAGTTTGAAAACTGTACCAGAAAGAATAACGACTTTTTAAAAGAGAGAGAGAAATGACTCTCAACTATTCCTTATGGTTGAATACTACACAAGAAGACTTTCAGAAGCCCACAGAACAAGGGGATGGAGAAGCCATAGTACCCAGGTAATTCAGCTATAGTCACTGCAGGAGACATAGCCAGTACAACATCCAGACAATGCAAATTCTAGATACCCTGGGACAAAGTCACAGCAGGAGGCACAAGCAGATTGGTACCTAGGAGATATGCTGTCCAAAAATTTCAGGAAACATATCTGGTGTATTGTTGCAGACCTGCTTCCAGAACAATCAACAACGTTCAGTTGAGGCCTGTCAGGTCCAAAGCAAATGGATAGAACCACATCCTGTGCAAGGAAGAGACAGAAACATGATTGAAACTGAGACCTGAGTGAACCACCTGAAGACTGAACTAGAAACCAGAGAACTCTGAAAAGGGTCAGGACTTAGCTACCTCCTCCAGGACAGCAGAGGCAGCTTGGTTGATTAGTTGTTGTCCTTCATTCTCAAAAAGGACCAAAATGATAACACTATGTTAGAGTCAAGTTACAATCCATCCAACTATGGCTGATCAGACCAATATGAGTTTGGAATACTTTACCACAGGTTGGGCACAAATAGCCCATGTAAACATTTTGGGTGGATTCTCTAAATTTACATCTAAATTTGAGCTACTTCAATTCTGCTTTGTTCATAGAGCACAGCACTATGCCATGCTGGGTGGTCCTGTGTCCATGTTACACAATCAGTTCCAAAGTTCTTAAGAGAGATCTTTAGAGTGTTCTTGTATCAACACTTTTGACCAACATGTGAGTACTTGCTTTGTGTGAGTTCTTCATAATATAGTCTTTTAGGCAAGAGAACATTTGGCATTCTAACATGGCCCGCCCATTCGATTGTGCTCTCTACAGCAGAGGCAGCAGCATTCTGATGAAAGAAGGGATTGACTAAGTAGCATCTAGCTACCTTATCCAAAAGTACTGGAGTGAGAACAGAGTCCAAAACAAACACAAAAACAAGCTATAGAGATATGAATAAATAGAAGAAAATGTCAAACACTAAAGATTGAGAAAAACCCAAAAAGTCAATTCAAGGAGAAAAGAGTAACTTCATATCAAGTTCAAGGAAAGCCTCAGAGAAAATAGTGTCTTGGCTACTAGAACTGTAAGAGTACCTTGGAAGAAAGTAATCAAGAGATAAAATGATGAAATAAGAGAGATGGAAGAAAAAGTTAGAGAGAGAATAAATAGATTAGGACAGATGGGAAATCTTATGACAAATAGGAGATACCCTGAAAACATATAATGGAAATATCAGAACTCAATAATTCCATAATACAAAGAAATATTAGAATAAAATAAAAAAAAATTAATAACAGAAGAAAATATAAAATATCTATAATCATAGGTTGCATTAAGAGAATAACTTTTAAGACTAATGAAGTGATTGTTCAATTGTACTCTAACATGGTCAGATCACATCTTTAATATCATGGTCAGTCCTGACTTGCACATTTTAGAAAGGCTGCTGATGAACTGGATATGTTCTCAGATTTCATGAAATGTTCTCTGTCCCTAGCCAACAGCCCCAAATTTTTATATCTTAAAATCATGTCCCATAAAAATAACATGTAATAGATTTAGTAGTTCAATTAAACAACAAAGATGATAGGAGCGATAAAATAAGGAGGAAGTCAAACAGAATGGAGTCCATGTAATACGAAGATAAATTGAACAAAACAGAGATGTTTAACCAAAATAAAAGATGACAGCTGTCTTCTAGTATATGAAATGTATTCTGTGGAAAAGTCAAGAGTCGATAAACATTTGCTAAGTTTTCACTTTGGGACAGGCAATATTCTGCTTAGTCCCAGAAGAGTAGGTCTAGAAGCAAGGAGTGGAAGTCTTTTTAAAAAATGTAAATCCCAGCTTCACATAATTGCTTAATTTCATTTTTAAAGCTACCATTGATGGGCAGGGCAGAGCTGTGCTGTGCTGAGGATCTTACAGAAGCAGTAGTTTAGAGCTTCACCAAGCATACTATGGTTGATCATATTGGGCCCACATAGCTAACCAAGGAACACCACTAGAAAAAAGAGAAGTCCCTTCTGTCAACACTGTGGCAGAAGCAGCCATGACCAACCATGAGGAGGGGCTGAGCAGCTGCAACAGATGTGTCCATGCACAGCTGAGACTACTGGAGCAGTTTTAAACAGCAACTTAAAATGTTATTTTCTCTTTGCAGGTCACAATCAACCAAAGCAATATGATGTGGAATGACTGAAGAAATTTGCATTGCTCTGACTAATAGCAGCCAGTCACAAACTGAACTATTCCTAATCTCCACCACTGTGGCTGAGGGCAAGTGCTATGCCTTTCTAAGTTTGTTTCTTAATTCTACTATGTTACAGAACTAATTTTCTTTCTCATTACTTTTTGTGGTCAATCTATGCATGCATAATATCACATGAGATAGACAACCAGTCTATTAACATTTAGTAAGTGTTTACTTTGTGAAGGGTACTGCACTAAGTGTGAACTATGAATATGAAGACAGTGCTTCTCAACTCTAACCTATTATTAGAGACTACCTTTCTCCAACTGGGGAAATAATCATTTGTCATTCATATTTTTCATAACTAAAACCTCCAAGGGCAGAATTAATATGAACCATGTAGTTTTAAGTTGCCTGCATCAAACTACAAGCTTAACCTGGTATTTTGCCTAGTACCTGAGATGTCTGAATCACTAAGAGTGGTAGAGTCCCAGTGACATCTAATGTTACCTAAACTAACATTGCCTAATCATTACAGCTATCCAAAAGTAAAATGGGGTGCCCTTTCAGGTAAGGGGGTAACCCCTCACTAGAAAATTTCAAGCAAAAACTAGATGATTGCTTGTCAGATAAGTTGTAATGAAGACTTTCATTCATGTGTAAGTTGAACTAAATGGTCCCTGAGGGCCTTTCTAACTCTGAAATTTGGGGGTCCTACTCTACTATGTTTTTTCTTTAATCATTTCAGTTGTGTCTGACTGTAATCTCTTTTGGGGTTTTCTTGGCAAAGATCCTGGGGTAGCATACCATTTCCTTCTCCAGTTCATTTTACAGATAAGGAAACTGAAGCAAATAGGATTAAATGTCTTGCTTACAGTCAATACAGATAGTAAATGTCTGAAGCCAGATGTGAATTCAGGAAGATAAGTTTTCCTCAGTAAAGGCCTGGCATTTATCCTCTGTGCCACCTAACTGCCAATTTTTTTTAACAGAGAACTAATTCTTATGGCTCTCAGTTTCTGTCACAAAAACTAGGCAGTCAAAAAGAAAGGCAATAAGAAAGAAAGTCAATAAAGCAATTAATTTCTTATAGATATAGAGAGGTCAGAGAGAGACCAGGATGTGATAGGATGCTTGGGAAAAATGTGCCAGTCAACTAGCATCTTTTTATTATTTAGCATTTAATTTTTCCCCATGTACATGTAAAAACAATTTCTAACATTTATCTTTAAAAAAACTTTGAGTTCCATATTCTCTCCCTTCCTCCCTCCCTGCTCCCCCATTGAGAAGGCAAGCATTTCAAAAAAGGTTATACATGTGTAGTCATGCAAAATATGTCCATAATGTTCATGTTGTAAAAGAAAACATAGACAAAAAAAACTCAAGAAAAATAAAGTGAAAAAAATATTCTTCAATCTGCATTCAGACACCATCAGTTATTTCACTGGGGATGGATAGCATTTTTCATCATAAGTCCTTCAGAGTTGTCTTGGATCACTGTATTATTAGTAGTAGCTTAAGTCATTCACAGCTGATCATCCTACAATATTGCTCTTACTTTGTATACAATATATTTCACTTTGCATCAGCCCATGTAAGTCTCTCCAGGTTTTTCTGAGAACATCCTGCTCATCATTTCTTACAGTACTATAGTGTTTCATCAAAATTACATGCCACAATTTGTTTAGTCATTCCCCAACTGATGAGCATCCCCTCAATTTCTAATTCTTTGCCCCCAGAAAAGAATTGCTATGAATATTTTTGTAAATATAGATGCTTTTCCTTTTTGTTTCTGATCTCTTTTAGGATACAGATCTAGTAGTGGTATTGCAAATTACTCTACAGATAGTTGAATAGGTCCATTACTCCACCAACAATGCATTAATGTCTCATTTTGTCACATCCCCTCCAACATTTGTCATTTACCTTTTCTGTCCTATTAGCTAATCTAATAGGTTGTGGTAGTACTTCAGAATTGTTTAATTTACCTTTCTCTAATCAAGTGAGTTATAATATTTTTCAAAGAGTTGTAGATAACTTTGATTACTTCAACTGATTATAACTTTTGATCATTTATCAATTGGGGGTTGGTTCTTATTTTTATAAATTTGACACAGTTCTCTATATGTTAGAGAAACGAGGCCTTTATCAAAGAAATTTGCTTCAAATTTTTTTTTCACAGTTACTATTACTAACTGTATTTCCCTCCATCCTATTCCCCCTAGCTCAATTTATTCTATTCTCTCTCTCCTTTCACCCTGTCCCTCCTCAAAAGTGTTTTGCTTCTGACTACCCCTTCCCCCAATCTGCCCTCCGTTTTCTTATACCCTTCCCCCCTCCTAATTTCCTGTAGGGTAAGATAGATTTCTATACCCAATTGCCTGTGTATGTTATTCCCTCTTTGAGCCAATTCTGATAAAGAGTAAGGTACACTCACTCCCCTGACTTCCCCCTTCTTCCCCTCCACTATAAAGGTTTTATCTTACCACTTTTACGTGAGATAACTTACCCCCTTTCTATCTCTCCCTTTCTGTTTCTCCCAATACATTCCTCTCTCACCCCTTGACTTTATTTTTTAGATATCACCCCTTCATATCCAACTCACATCTATGTCCTCTGTCTATATATAACCCTTCTAACCAGCCTAATAATAAGAAAGGTCTTATGAGTTACAAATATCATATTCCCATGTAGGAATGTAAACAGCTTAATCTTATTAAGTCCCTTATAATTTCCCTTTCCTGTTTATTTTTTATGCTTCTCTTGAATCTTGTATTTGAAAGTCAAATTTCCTATTTAGCTCTGGTCTTTTCAACAAAGATGCTTCAAAGACCTCTATCTCATTGAATATCCATTTTTACCCCTAAAGGATTGCACTCAATTTTGCTAGGTAGGTGATTGATTCTTGGTTGTAATCCTAGATCCTTTGTCCTCTGGAATAACATATTTGAAGCCCTCTGATCTTACAATATAGAAGCTGCTAAATCTTGTGTTATCTTGACTACAGCTCCACAATACTTTAATTGTTTTTGGCTGTTTACAATATTTTCTCCTTGACCTGGGAACTCTGGAATTTGGCTATAATATTTCAGGCAGTTTTCATTTCTGATCTCATTCAGGAGACTATAGATGGATTCTTTCCATTTCTATTTTACCTCCTGGTTCTAGACTATCAGGACAATTTTCCCTGATAATTTCTTGAAAGATGATGTCTAGGTTCTTTTTTTTTGATCATGGCTTTCAGGTAATCCAATAATTTTAAAATTACTTCTCCTGGATCTATTTTCCAGGTCAGTTGTTTTTTCCAAGGAGATAGTTCACATTGTTTTCTATTTTTTCATTCTTTTGGTTTTGTCTAATTGCTTCTTGGCTTCTCATAAAATCATTGGCTTCCATTTGCTCCATTCTAATTTTTAAAGAATTATTTTCTTAAATGAACTTTTGGATCTCCTTTTCCATTTGGCCAATTCCATTTTTAAGGCATTATTTTCTTCAGTATATTTTTGTCTCCTTCACCAAGCTATTGACTCTTTTCTCATGATTTTCTTGCATCACTCTCATTTATCTTCCCAATTTTTCCTCCACCTGTCTTACTTGATTTTCAAAATCTTTTTTGAGTTCTTCCATGGCCTGAGACCAATTCTGATTTTTCTTGGAGGCTTTGACTTTGTTTTCTTCTTCTGAGTGTATGTTTTGATCTTCTTTGTCACCATAATAACTTTCTATACTCAGAGGTTTTTTCTGTTCTTTGCTCATTTTCCTAGCCTATTACTTGACTTTTAACTCTTTGTTAAAGTAGGGTTCTGCTTCCACAGTGGAGGACTCACTGTCCCAAGTTTCAGGGGTTTTGTGCAGCTATTTTCAGAGATACTTCTAGGGACCTGTAAGTTTTCAGTTCTTCCAAGGTGGTATTATCTAAGGAGAAGTATTTTCTACTTTCCTGGCCTGTGCTTTTGTCTGTAAGTGACCACAAGCACTCTTTCCTGCTCTGGAACTGTGAGAAGGGTCCTCCTCCACTGTGGCTGCAAGCTCTGCTATGCTAGTGTTCCTCCTTGCCCTGGAATTGCCACTCGGAACTGGAACTCAGATATGAGTGTAAGCAAAGCAACAGAGATCTGTAGCAAAGGGACCCCTGTAATCTCCTTCTGACCAGTCGTTTGACCCCCCATCACCATTTGTGGACTGAGAACTCCATAAGCTGCCACTGCCTCTGCTGCTGCTGATTCAGTCACTTCCAAGGCCTGCTCCTGGCCTGCTGGGGCAGTGCTGTGCTGGCTGAGCCAATGCTGGTCTGTGCTTCACACCCTACCTGGCACAACAGACCCTTCCTGCTGACTTTCTAAGTTGTCCCTGGTGTCTGTGGGTGGAGAGGCCCAGAAACTGCCACTGCTGCCAGCAATTCAGTTGCCCACCATTAGGCCTGCTCTGAGATGACTGAGGCCTGGTCTGCACTGGTGCAGCCTGCACTGGACTGACTCCTCTCTCAACCTGGTATAACAGACCTTTCCCACTGACCGTCTAAGTTGTCTTGGGTTAAATACATCTTTTTATGGGTTCTGTTGCTTTAGAATTTGTTTAGAGTCATTTTTAAAAAGTATTTGGAGGGTTTTAGAGGAAAGCTTAGGTGAGTCCCTACCTTTACTCTGCCATCTTGGCTCCGCCCTTCCAGCTAGCACTTCTTAAATGCCTATTATATACCCAAATAGTGTGCTAAGAAATGGAAAAATGAAGAAAGGCAAAAGATTGTCCCTGCTTTCAATGAGCTCACCATCTAATGTGTACAGCAACATTCAAACAATTGTGTATAAAGATGATAAAAAATACAGGATAAATTGGGGAGAATCTTAAAAGGTTAAAGAGGACTGGGAAAGGCTTGAAACTTGAAAGAAGGCAGCCAAACTAGGAGGCAGAGAAGAGAAAGGGGGGTATTTCAAGAATGTTTCATGGGAGAGACAAAATTCAAAGCCTGACAGAATTCTTCAGTGCTAGCAGTTGTTATTTATATAGAACAGATGGGCTGCTGAGGTGAGGTTGAAACTTTTCTTTTTTGCCACAGTACCATTCAATCAATTTTGTGCTTGATGAAATAAAACCCTGGGGAAATTTACCTTAGAAAGGGGGTATGATAAGTCTTAAAATCTAAAATGTGTTTGTCTGTAAGCTAGTTAACAGGTGAACTAAGACCCTGGGGAGCCAAAACAATTCAGTTAAGAGATTCTCAGGAAAAAAAAAAAGTTGTAAGAAGAGTTCAAAGGACAGACCTAATCTCAGCCTTGATTTCTTGTGCAGGTACCCTGAGGTGAAGAAAGCTTTGGAGTAGATTGGCTGAGAGAGCTGAGTGGGGACTATGCAGAGAGTTTCATAGACATAGGCTCAGAATTCTGATTGAATATAACCTTTACTTTCTTTATAAGAAAAGAAAAAAATTTACTAATTACAAAACTTAAAGTAGGTCTTAGGACCACAGATTTTGAGTTGGAAGGAATCTCGGAGGCCATTTAATTAACCCCTTAATTTTGTATTTAAAAATTAAAACACAGAGAAGTTAATTGCCTTGCCCAAAGTCACACAGGTGACAAACATTCGCAAAAGTAGTAAATATCAGAGGTAGAATTTTGAAGTGCCTCTGAAGAGAGAATCTTAGCTGAAGAGTCTATATATGCTCAGAAACTGTAAAGAAGAGCAAGCTAAGGAGAGCAGTCTAGAAAGCAACATAGCTTCTCCTCTATAGCAGAAACACTTATTAACCATTGTAGTTCCCACTCGATAGTAGTAGTGGCTAAATGAGCTAGTGAAAGAGCTAAACTAGTCAATCAACACTTTTTTTAAAGTTCCTAACATGTGGGAGATATTGTGCTAGGCAGAAACAAAATGAAATCATCCCTGCCCCCAAGGAGCTTATATCCTATTTTCTATCAACAACATCCATAGGAGAAATCTGACAGGTGCCTGGACAGGTTACCCTGAAAATGGATGGAATTGATAGTCAAGTAGAATGAGAGCAATATTTGGTGGAGAAACAGCAATGAGCAGTTGTCACTATGGATCAGCACAGACAAACACCTGGAGGGAGGGAGAGAGAATGGCAGAGTAATGAGATTGAATTAGTAGAAAACACAAGTAACTTTGCAGTGCTGGAAATGTGAGTAAGGTAAACAAATATTTATTAAGCACTTATGATATGCCAGGAATTGTGCTAAGTCCTGGAGATACAAATGCATGTGTTCCAGTCACAGATGTTCCTTGTGTGTGCATCCCTTGTGTGTGGAATCATATATTCTCCATGTAAAAGACTTTTAATTCCTATGAATGTATATTCTTTCCAGTGAGTATGTGTATTTTTTAAGTCTCATGATGAATTTTATTTACAATTAATGTGTGCAATACATAGTTTGTAATTTCATATATAATCTTTTTAGTATTCTTTATATTTGAAAAATCTTATTTTATTCAAAGCATGTTAAGTTTTAAATGAAAAATATTTTGAAAAGAAAATGGTTCCCTTTAGACTTCTCACTTTTCAGTTGATTGCATTAAGAATAGAGTCAAGTAACTGCCAAGAAAAGACACACAAACAATGTCCTAAATGTTCCCCTAGTGGGCTTCGGCAAAGAAAAGGGTGAATGATTTGTTATGGTTTCACAACAGTAATTCTGAGGTAATGATTCACTTGCTTTCTTTAAAAAAAATTAATCCAACTTTATTTTATTGGCAGTTCTGAATTATCTCCCTTTCTTCTTTCACTCCCCAGCCTTGAGAAGGCTAGAAAAACAAAACATGCCACAAACATGCATAATACAAAATAAATATCTGCATTAATCACTTTCGGGTGAGAGAGAGAGAAATATACTTCAAACTGAGTCACTCAAAAAGTTATAAGATAAAAGATTATTATATTATTACTTAACCTACATTGCTATTTAACCAAAATGTCTTTGTTATGAACTGACTGTATTGTTTGGATGACTGATCAAAGTAAAAATATAATGGTGGCAGCACATGAGCTATTGTTTAGAATGTCTCACAAAATACATAGACCCTAGGGGAGCTTGCTGTGGAGCCTAAAGGCAGGGAGGACCTTTGGACTACCCAAAGGTACATTATTATAACTGATGGAGCAATAGATAGAGTCATGGTTTGAGGGTTAGACCTCCTCTGGGAAAGAGTTCAGGTGATTTATTCATACTGAAGAGCTACAACCACCTTCACCCATCTGGCACTGATGATCTCCTGAGGAGTTGAGACCCCTACAGTTAGAATAATAAGACTATCCTTCCCAGAACAGTACTCTTAATTGACCAAAGGAAGAGTCAAGTACGTAATTCCTTAATATTTTTAATTAACTCCTAAACCCTTGGAAAGATGCAACTTTGTGAGAGTCCAGGCCAAGGAGATTAAATATATTAGCCATCTTTGCTCAATAGTAATGCTTAGCCATGAGTTTAAACAGCTATTAACACTAGCTAGGTAAACACCATGTTAAGTGACGGAGATACAGATTTGAAATAAGAACCATAATTCTTAGAGTTGAAAATTATCTTAGTGATCACCTAGTTCTAGTCAGATCTGTACCTAAATATCCTCTAAAATATTTCTGTTAAGTGATCATGTGATCTCTAAAAGATCTCCAATGATGGGGACCCAACTTCCAAAGCAAACTCTTCCACTTTTTGTACAGCCATAATTGGTAGGAAGTTTTTCCTTAAATTTAATTGAAATACATTTCTCTGCTACTTCCACTTCCCTGTACTTAGGAACAAACAGCAAACATCTGACGCCCACCCAACGTGAGGATCTTCTAAGTACTTTAAGGCAGCTATTGTATCATGGGGCAGCAAGGTGGAACAGTGGATACAGTGCCAGATCTGGAGTCAGGAAGATCTGAGTTCAGATCCAGCCTCATGGACTGTGTGACCCCGGGCAAGTCACTTAACCCTGTTTATCTGTTTCCTCATCTGTAAAATGAGCTAGAGAAGGAAATGGCAAACCACTACAGTATCTATCCCATTGAGGTCATGAAAAGTAGAACTCTGCTGAAAAATAATAAAACAAAATAATTGTTTCATCCCTTTTAAGGTTTCTCTTTCAGCTAAACATCCTCAATTTCTTCAGCTGATCCTTAAATAACATGCACTCCCTGGTTTCTCCCTCAGCATCTTGCTTCTCACCTCTGGATATGTCTCCTCTTGTCAACATCATTCTTAAAACATGACACCCAGAGACTAAGTCACTATTCTAAATGTTTATTGATTGATCAATTGATTCTACAGGTGATCTGACCAGGAAAGGTGGGACTACCATCTCCCTCATTCTGAACCCTATGTACCTCTTAATGTAGTTCAAGATAGGTTTTTAGCTTTTTTAGCTCTCATATCACACTGCTGATTTTTATTCAGTTATCAGTCCACTAAACCCTGCCCCCCCCCCATTCAATTATATACACGTGGACTCGTGTAAAAAAATCAGCTTCACAAGTATAAGCTGTTACATTTATCTCTATGGAATGTCTTATTAGATGCTGCCTGTCATTTTAAAGTGCTAGAATCTGTGAATCCCGTCATCCAATCTGTTAGTTAACTCTCCTAGATCTGCATAATTTGCCAGTTTAAGAGGCACAATATTACTCATCAAAAATTTTTTTTTTGCTTTTTTGGACTGGGGAAGGCAGGATAATTGGGGTTAAGTGACTTGCCCAAGGTCACACAGCTAGTAAGTGTGAAGTGTCTGAGGCTGGATTTGAACTCAGGTCCTCCTGACTCCAGGACCAGTGCTCTATCACTGCACCACCTAGCTGCCCCTCTCATCAAAAATATTCATTTAAGAAATGTTGAATAGAATAGAGGCAAGATCATATCCTTAGGTATTCTGCTCAAGTCCTCCCTCCAACTTGACATCAATACATTAATGAATGGGTATACCAAATACCATATAGAACAGCACAATGGATAGAGTGCCAGGCAGGAAGGCTCACCTTCTTGAGTTCAAAACTGGCCTCCGGCACTTACTAGCTATGTGAACCTAAGCCAGTCACTTAACCCTGTTTGCCTCAGTTTCCTCATCTAAAAAAATGAACTAAAGAAGGAAATGGCAAACTAATGTGCGAAGAGAACCCCAAATGGGGTCACAAAGAGTCAAACACAACTGAAAAAGGCATGAACAAACGATCATGTAATCTTTACCAGAGGTCAAGAGCTGAAAAAGACCTTAGTGGTTATCTAATCCAACCTCCTCATTTTACAGATGAGGAAACAGAAGCCCAAAAAGGTAAAGTTAATTGCCCCATGTGACAGAAGGAAGATTTGAACCTAGATATTTTCATTCTAGAACCAATGGCCTTTCCGCTGTACCACACTATGTCACTCTGGTCTCTCAACCAGTACTAAACTTTCTAACTTCCCACACAGAAATATCTCCATCCTTTCTATAAGGATAACATAAAACACTGCCCCTTCCATCAAGGAGTTTATAATCTAATTAGGAAGGCAGGTAAAATATGCAAAAAACAAGCAATATATAAATGTAAAAGAGCGATTTATTAAAATGCTGGGAAAAGACTGAGGAGAGCATGATCATTTCTGGAGAGTGAATGAGGAAGAGAAAACAGAAAAGGTTCCATAGAATCAATCACACCTAAGATAGATTTTGAGGAAAGAATTTCAAAAATGTTGAAATGATTAGAATATTAATTAATTTTAAGCATGGGGGCAGCATGAACAAAGGCACATAGGAAAGAAAAGAATGTAACTAATGATCTACTTTGGCAGTAGCACAGAGTACCTGAAGAAAAAGAGTATACAACATTGCAAGAATGGTTGATTAGAAGCCAACTCCAGAGGGTCAATAGGCAGAGTCAAAACCCAAAGAGTTATTAATGAATCAAAGGAGAATCTTGAGAAAAGCCCAAGAAAAAGAGTTTGATAAATGACAAAGATTTAATAGTGTCAAAGATCTAGCTCTGTGGAAAAGGATGAGAACTGAAGAATAATAATTAAATTTGACAATGAGGAGGTGATTTAGAATCTTGGAGAGCTGCCTCAGTAGAGTGGTAGAAAATTAAGCCAAATAGCAAGGATATGAGGAGCAAGGAGACAGCATGTTTCTGAGCTAAGGAGATGAAGGAAACAAAGACAGTCTAAAAATAAATGATGACTAATATATCAATTGCGTGGTAGAAAATAAAGAGGGACAAAACCAACCTCAGCAAGAAGAGTACTTTTTTCCCCTCTAAAATGGGAAGGGAAGAAAAAAGAATGGGTGTAGAGAAGCAGTAGAAGAAAATCAAAAGAGCAGATTATATTAAATGATCAGCATCTCAGTAAAATAGGAGGCAAAGTCACTTGCTGAGAGTGAGGAAGAAATGAGAGAGTAGAACTAGGGGCTTAAGGAAAGCTTTGGGAATACAAGTAGATTTGATAAAAGATGAATAAAAGGAGTATGAGACCAAAACATAAGGGTTTCTGTGTACAAGTAATATTTATTCTCATTTTAAAGGCAGAAAAATTTAGAGTCTAAAAATTTTAAAAGTTATTAGAATAGCTATGAAGCCTTTAATTTATGGTAAGAAGGGACTACAGAGATTATGGTGGTTTTGATGCAAAAGTGGCAAAATACCTAAAAAGTCTTTGGAATGATTTTCTTCATATTTCTATCTTCTCCATTTCATTTGAATTTTAAGTCATTAACGTTAAGAACTTATTCAAAGAGTAACATACCGTCTTATTGGGTTTTTGGCACTTAAAAGTCATTTAAAAATCCAGCAAGACAACCTGGAAGTAATGGAGCATCAGTGAAGTTCAAAATCTACTTTTGAAAGCATATAAAAAGTATATATAAAGAGTTACAACTACATGTACAAAGCATATTTTTTTCCTTTACAAATACATGAGACTATGTATTTGTACAGCTTCTGTCTTGTTTTGTTTTTTAAATCAATGTTCTAAGAATTTCCTTAAAATATAGTTCAGTGTTTTATTCAAATTCCAATAAGAAATTGAAACCTTCTTTTTGCTAATACAGCAGTTTAATTTTCTTAATTTTCATGCTAAAAAGATATTTAGGTAAAAGATAGAAAGAATGATTTACATTTTATACTATAAGATTCCTTATTTCATTTCTTATATCGATTCTTGATGAATTTTCTGTTAAGTGACTGTATTTCAATTTCTGATACTAAATATTTAAACCACAATTATCTGCACAAGTTCCCAGCACAGAGTAGGCACTTAATAAATGTGATTCTTCTGATTACTGGCTGATTCTTCAGGTCAAATCAAAACAATAAGAAGAAAGATCTGCTCACTTAACTGCTTAAGTTACAACAAACTAACATGGCAATTTAGATGATTAAATCACAATTTGACATGTTAATTTTCAGCATCAACTCCATGAAGTAATGGAGCAATCCTCTGGTCAATTCTGACCAGGTCGCTGTGATCTTTATCCAGGCACTGTTCCCTTATTAAAATAGTGGAATATCAATGAATTTCAAAATACACGTAGAGTTCTTAATTTTCTTTATTTTTAAATAAGCACACTAAAATCTGTATAACTAACCTCCTTTAAAAAAATCAATGTGGATAGAAGAGAGGGAAATAAAAAGTTTGTGCAGAAACCTTTTTTGGCTCTTCTTGTGGTTTTCATCCTGAGAGTGACCGTTCTTGGTATTTTTTGTTTTAGTTTCTCAAAAAATTAAAAAAAAAAAATACGGTCATGAATTCATTTCTCTGTCCTGTTCAAATATGATGTCAAGGAAAAATTTCATGTAATGTTTCCATTAACCATGCCATCTGCTTTTTCAAGGAAATATATATATCCAAAATCTATACCTAATTGTAAACACCCATGGAGATTCAAATTCAAATGCACAAATAAAATTATTTCAAATGTTTAACTTTTACTATTTATGCAGCTAAAATTGATATGATGATTTTTATTCAATTACATATTTTTTTTTACTTTGGAGAAATAAAATTGGTTCCATAAATTTATGCATCCAGAAATGAACATTCAGAATCATAGAATGGTAGAGCTAGTCTAATCCAGTCCCCTCACTGAACAGATTTGAGTTAACCAGTGTCAGAGAAGTAGGAGTAAAAGTCAGATCTCCTGACTTTCAATTTGATGTTCTTTCTAGTTCCTCTTTACTAAAATGTTGTTCCTTAAACCAAAATCAAAGTCTGTGTACAATCCTTGCAAACCTCTTGCTTGAATTTGCAGTCCTTCTTTAAAAGTCATATGTAGACATATAGGACCACAGGAAATTACTGCATAGTCGGTGCTTAATTGTCTGTGGCACTAAACCATTCCATTTAGAATGATTTTATGGTGAATTTGGAGAGCTGAGCCAGATAACACAAATACAAAGGAAAATAAGATTGAGTAAGCCTAATAATTACTTAAGTCCTTTCCCCAAAACACATCATATAGATAACTGTGGCTGAAGACTTTGGAAATGCACAACATGTGAATGGCTTAAGATTTTTTACAGCACATTTGGTCTAATTTGCCTTCATTGCTCTAATGGAATGGATAAATGTTTGATCTACCACCACTTTTTAGTTTATATTTTCCTTAGAAGGTCTAAAAAACCTCTTAAAAGTAGTTTTATAGCCCTTAAGCCCTTAAAGACCTTAGCAGCTATCTAGTCCAACCCGCTCATTTTACAAACGAGAAAAACAAGCAAGGAGCTTATGTAACTTGCAAAGATCACATGGGAAATATCAGACATGGGACTTGAATCCTTTGACTCAAAACTCAGAGGTCTTTCCCCAGTACCACACTGCCTCTCATTATCAAAGGCTTTCATCGAAATTTTACTAAGCAAGTGCTTAAAAAAAAGTGGGTGAGAAAAAGATAATAATTGTCACAATAACATCATGTTTCTTCCTTTTTTCTTACCTTTTCCAGTCTAACGCCTCCTGGGGCACCAAATGAAGCACAACAGTTGACCATGGAGAGAACAAGTTCAGTTATTCTTTTTGTCCCTAAATGTTTGCAAGCCTTTCTTGAGTTGATTTTTTGCTAATAAAACAAAAAAATGAAATTCAAGTTATTCAGTATGTTGATCCTCTTTTTGTAACTGCCCACATGGAAATAGTTCTTGGTGTCCAATTTTGATTTGTGTTCTAGCAGCAGTGGGAAGTCCCAAGAGCAGGCTAGTGGGTGGATGGGAGAGTTTTAACTGACAAAACTTAAGTCTAGCCACACAAAAGTATTTCTTCCTCTTTTTGGTGAAATGAAACTCATCTATGAAACTTATCTTTGCTAAAATAGTTTTTCGAAAAACATTATGTGAGTATCCATGAGCACCATTTCATCTAAAAAGGGTGAAGACAAATTATCAAGAAAACAGCATCATATCCAAGTCAGATAAAGTTAAATTTATTAATTCAAGACCCATTTGGCTTTCTCCCTGCTTTCAAATGGTAATGGACTTATTCCCTTGGAATCATGATGAAGATACCCTCTAAGACCATGAAGGACCAGGAAGTCACTGATTATAATCTTTCTGGTAAGATGAAAGATTACTAGGCCTAAATATGTGATCCACCACTGTTTTCCAAGGTCTTCCAGGCTTTCCAATGCACCCTGCTTCTGTGTCCTCCACACCTCCATGTAATGCAATCAGATTTTTCAATGAAACTTCAAGACTTCTGGGCCTTCCCAACTTCCTTATAGCTGAAACCTCCATAGATGATATCTTCTTATATTTAAGTAAGCTATCTTGCTTTTTTCTATTTGTTTCATCAATTCATAGCACATAATAAGACTTAGTTAAGCCTGGTGTCAAGCAGACTTGAATTCATATATGATCTCAGACACTTACTGGTTATGTTACCCTGAGCAAATCACTTAACCACTGCCTTCCCCAGTTTCCTCATCTGTAAAATGGAGATAATAATAGCACCTACTTGCCAGTGTTGTTGTAAAATGCCTTGCAACTTTAAAGAATTATATAAATGCTATTATTACTTTTATTATTAAATGCATTTTCAATCATTCAACAACCTTAGATACAAAGTAACCAATCTCCACAAAAATACTAATTTTCTAGGAAAGCATTCCTATATATAAAATGCCTACACAGAAAAATAGGGCCAATAAGCAGAATGATTCATTTCCTCATAGCCCAAAGTAGGGAAAAGAAAGGTTATAAAGATAAGCCTGTCTAGAAATAGATCAATCAGCAAGAACCAAATGCAGATGCAATTTTTATTTTGACAAGGTTTGGACTGGCTGCCTTACACAGAGAATTATATTACTTCCCAGCTCTGGAAGAGAGGAATTTATTATAGGAACAGAACTGGAAGGTGGAGTTTTTCTATGTCTTCAGCAATTTTCTAATTCCTCTAGAGAGCAACTTGAGGAGCAAAGGTGGGAGTGGCGGCAGGAGCAGAAGCAGCAGCAGCAGCAGCAGGTGGCAGATGTTTTCTGGGAGACTGAGTCTAAGCATTCTAGCAGCTATTCCTTTTCCCTAGCTCCCAGCTCAGTTTATTAAGAGAATCCAATAGAGAGTAACTGAATTATAATTACTCAGAGAAAGAGATGGAATAATGAGTTTAATCTATTTTCTGCTTTTCCCTTCTGTCTTATTGCTACATTCAGTGGGCAGTATGGTTCATTACTGCATTCTCTGCTGTTTTTAAACTATATTTACTAGTTACTTAAGTTTTAACTTAAATATAAGATAATTTTAGTTGTATCCTGAATTGAAGTTTTTGTTAATATAGAGAGTATAATGAAGAAGGGGTTAGAGGAAGGTAAGAGAGAGATTTGTGGATAATTGGTCATCAAACTCAACTCACAAAAAGAACATCCTTCCTGCTTAGCAATCAATAGATTGCCTGGATGTTCAATGCATTTTATGAATTTTATCTATTTTCTCTATTTTTAAGCTTTCTAAATTTTTCAGATAAAGGAAGCCATGGGGAACTGGTACCTTTGTCCTAGATCAGAGGTGTCAAACATACATTTGATGGCCACATGCAGCCAAACTAAGTCAATATTCACTCTGTAGAGATACTTATGTATAGTGTAATGACCCATTACTGAGTTTGACACTAATGCCCTAAACTAAAACACTTATAAGCCAATCACATTGACTCCAAGAAGACAGGTTGAAGTGCACCAAAAGCCTTTGAAATTTCTCTAAACTCCACCCTTTGACCCAAGTGAGAGATATGGAGGAGGGTGAAGACCTCCGAAGAAAGACAGGCCCTGGGCCAGATAGACATAATCAATTCTATCCACTTTCCTTGAATTTAAGGAAAATAAAAAGTGTTCCTCATTAAACCTGCCCTCCACTGTGACCTATGCTGGGTAACAGACAATAACACTGAATATTATTCAAAATCATTAGGATTGTTAACTCAGACTTTAGGAAAGCAGAATAATTGCCCTACCCAAGGGCTACTTACTTTTGCATTCTTTCTTTTTTAGTTTATAAACTTTGAAATTCTAAAAAGTTCCTTCAAATGGGTTTTAGACTGTATTTACCTTTCCTGCAGAAAAATTATGAGCATTTATCACTAATACAATTCATTCCAAGTATGTTGACATTTCATTTAGTTATGGATGGTTCTTATTTGGACAAAATGGATAGACACATTCCCAATAATTTCTACTTGTGGGTCATTACACCTGCACATAATGTTTCTTCACCATTGAGGGTAGAAGTGATCGTGTGACAGTGTATTGACCTATGGTTTTGGTTAGAGAAATACAACAGTTTGTAAATGTTTAAGAAAGAAATTAACAAGATATATTGGTATGAATTCCTTAGACTGAAGGTCATTTCTGTCTATTGAAAGTTTTGTTTTTATCTACTTCGGGCTTCCAATAGCTGCCAGCTTTGGCCAAAGGAGGAAATACAAATGTCATTTAATTTCAGTTGAGCTTTCACGACTAGCCACCAAACCCTTTACGCCTTCCTGATTGACATCTTATTACACTGCCCTGATTACCTGGTTTAAAATGATTCTCAAGCCACCTTCTGCTGACCCCTCCCCCTGCCAGCTGAGAATAATTTATATGCTTAATACTTTAACAACAAAATTGAGTCCATCCATCATTGGCCCACTCTTTTCTCCCCAATTCTATATCTCAAATTCTCAATATAATCATTTGTTCTCTCCTCCTTTGCTCTTTATTGATGCAATTGCCTTTACTTATTCCCATGACCTCATTCCCATTCATCTCCTTCAGGACATTGTTCCTTCAATTAATATCTCTCTCTAAACATCAATCTATACCTACTAGCTCCTTTGCTGACTATAAACATATCCAGATTTCCTCCATGACTTAAAAATCTACACTTGACCATACCATCTTTCCATTATCCTGTTACTCTCCTTTCTTCCACAGACAATCTTCTATGAGGTGGTGGGTGGAGGTCAAAACCGTTACTCTCATTGCCTCCACTTTCTCACCTGACAATCAAACACTGCAATATGACTGCTGACATCATCAGCCAAATAACATCCCTTTCTCCAGAGTTGCCTATCATCTGTTTGTTGCTAAGTCTAATTGCTCTCCTATAACCTGATGACTCTGAAACATTTTGCACTGTTAACAACTCCCATTTCTTATATAGTTTCTTTTCCCTGGATTTTCAAAACACTCTTGGTACAACTGCAATTACCTGTCTAAGCCACTTCTTAGTCTCTATAGCTTGATCATCATTCCTGATATGTCATCTAACCATGAGCATGTCCCAGGACTCTGTCCTGTAACCTCTTTTCTTCTCTATCTAAACTTAATTTCTTAGTAATCTTATCAGCTCCAATGGATTTGATTAGTATCTCTTTGCAGATGACTACCAAGTTTATATATCCAGCCTTTATCTGCCTCCTAAACTCTGGTCCCTTGCCACCAACTGCCCACTGCACATCTTGATGTCTTATAGGTATCTCAAACTTAACACATCCAAACTAGGCTAATTAGCTTCCTACTGAAACCCTTCTACTGCCTATAAACCCCTGTTTTTGTCTATAATTCTTTCAGTAGCCCAGATCCCTAACCTTGAAGTCACCTTTTACTCTTTACTCTCATTTAATGTCTTTATACAATCAGTATATTCTATCTCCACAATATCTCTCTCAACCAACTTAATCAAGCAACCAACCAGCATTTATTTAAGTGCTACCATGTGTTAGGCATTGCATTAGATAAAAAGGATGCAAAGGCAAAAATGAAACAGACCTTGCCCTTGCCCTCAAGGAGCATCTTCCAACAGAAGAATATACATATATACATTACCTGAGAAGGTAGATACACATATACACATATGTATACTCATGCACATACATGCACATATGTATATGTACATCTATATGTATCATATATTTATATATGTGCACAAGCGCGTATGTATGTTTCAAGATAATTTTTAGTAGGAGGAATTAACAGCCAAAGAGGATCAAGAAAGACTACAGGTTCTTTTTTTTTATTTAATTTTTTTTTTATTGATTTGTCTACTTTTAGTTTACAAGATTCAGTTCCACAATCCCTTGAATTTCAAATTTTCTCCCCTCCCTCCCATCCCCTACCATGGCAGCATGCGATCAAGTATAGGATCTGCAGGTACTTTCACATTGGACATTAGTCTGGTTGTATAGAAGGATTATAACTGATGGAATGAACAATGGGAAAGAGGAAACAAAACCAAGCATGGAAAAGAAAGAGAGCATGTAGTTTGCTTCAGTCTGCATTTAATCTCTGTTTTTCTAGATCTTTCTCTGAATATAAGGCTACAGGTTTTTAACCTGGGGATTCTTAACCTAGGTTCCATCTATTGTTTTTGAAATTTTGATAACTATTTCAATATATTTGGTTTCCTTTGTAATCTGATGCATTTGATTTTATTCATTTAAAAACATTATTCTGCGGTGGCTAGGTAGCACAGTGAATAGAGCACGGGTCCTGGAGTCAGGAGGACCTGAGTTCAAATCCAACCTCAGACACTTAACACTTACTAGCCATGTCAGTGTCTTGGGCAAGTTATTTAACCTCAATTTTCCTGCCCTCCCCCTTCCAAAGAAAAACAACCATTATTCTGAAAAAGAATCCATAAGCTTAACCAGACTGCCAAAGGGGCCAGTCAATGACACAAAAAAGTTAAGAATTCTCAGTGTTAACTATGAGCTAAAGCCTGACAGAAAGTTGGGATTCTATTAGGTAGAAAGTTGAAGTTATATTCTAGGTATGGGAGACAAGTGCATTGGGAGATAAAGTATCACATATGAGAAACAATAAGAAGGCCACTGTACCATAGAGTGCATGAAAGAGAACAAGTGTAATAAGAGTGGAAGGATAGGTAGAAACCAGGTTGTAAAGGACTTTTAAAATGCCAGACATAGGAGCTTGTATTTGATGATGGAGATAATAGGGAACCCACTAGATTTTATAGAATATGGCATTGATATGTTCAGATTTTGCCTTGAGAAAATCACTTTTACAGTTGTATGGAGAATCGATTGGAGCAGAATGAGACCTGAGGCAAGAAGGACAACTAGGAAGCCATCATAATAAATCCAGGCAAGAAATGATAAGACCTTGAACTAGGGTGACTGCAGTGTGAGTATAAAGAAAGACTAGAAAAAAAGAGTAGAAGGAAAGAAAGGATAGATAAGAGAGTTGTTGTAGAGGTACAAACAACATTTGTTGTCTGATGAGATATACAAAATGAGTGAGAGTGAGGGATGCAATACGATATTGAAGTTATGAACCTGAGTAAGCATAGAGGTACTTTTCTCTATACGCCCACCAACCTAGGTCAAGACCTCCTTATTTCTCTCATTTACACTAGTACAATAGCCTCCTAATTGGTTGTCTTTCTATTGGTCCTATGTACACAATTTTCACAGAGACGCCCAATTGATATTCCTACGAAGTATCAGGTCTGACTCAAGAAACTTCAGGGGCTTCCTGTTACCTATATGACAAAATGCAAACTCTTCTGTTTGGTATTCAAAGTCTTTCACAATCTTGGCTCCATGCTATCTTTCTATACCAATGCCATATTTATTCTCTTCACATACTCTACAATTCCATCAACCTGACTGAATTATTTTCTGTAAAAGACTTCCATTAACTACTTAAATGCCCTTGAACAAGCTGTCCACCATGCCTGGAATTCCTTGCTTCTTCAGCTCCATTTTTGCCTTTGCATTCCTAGTTTTGAGTTCTGTGACTGGCATATGGCAAACACTGAAAAAAGGTGTGTGAAATTGAACTGAATTTAGAACTTCTAGGTGACAGAACCAATAAGATGACAAGCTAAATATTTTTATCAGTCCTCAAAAACTCTAAAAAAATAAAATAAAATGAGAATTATGGTCCTGATGTAGAACAATGGCAGATGAATCTCAAGGACAAAACATAGATAACATTGACAAGGTCAAAATCCTTACGAATTAGCACCAAAGAATGTTAACCCACAGAGCAGTCACTGACCACCTCTATCTCGCCACGTTTCGGGCAGGGATGCACAAACTGACCCAAAGGCCTGTGCCTGACAACCACACTTGGACCCCCTCCTGCTGCAGATTTTCTAACACACTTCACCCCACTGTTCCCCAATCTGAAACAAGCAGAATACACTGATTCTACCCAGCCACATGAGAAGAAGTGGATAAGAAACAGGCTGCTTTTTACAGCCCTTAGACTAGGTACATACAAGGCTACAGATGCTCTGTCCAGAACAAACTCCACCAACATTGCAAAAAAACAGTTTTCAGCCCAGAAAAAGAAAGTACAAAATCTAAGGAAAGAATTGGGGCAGGGGGCCAGAATAAGTGACTATACTGGGCTTGAAGAAAAAGGAGCTGAAACCTACATAAGTCCACTTTAGTCCTTTTAGAGGTTATTTAGGGCAAGAAACTAGGTTGGTGAACACTGAGTCCCCTAATGTGAGAGGAAAGATGAGGAACCTTTATAGCAAGTGATGAGGGAATGTAAAGAAAAATAGTTGAGAGGCCTAATAGTACAAAAGGAGGAAAATTTAATAAAAATCCAAGTATCATCAGATCTGTGCATAAGGAAGATTAATTTAATAACTGAATGGACAATGGATTGGTGAAGTGAGAGACTTTAGTCAGGGAGCTAACCAGCAGGATTTTGCAATAGTTCAGATATGAAGTGACAAAAACCTATACGTGAATGATGATAGTATCAGAGAAAAGGAGTCATATATAAGAGTTACTAGAAACATTTGGAACTGAAAATAATTTTTAAAAAAAGTTGGACTTCCTTTTCAACACAACTTGACAACTGGTTGGCTATGGGAGTATGTGTGAAAGAGTACGGAACTGAGGATGACACCCAGGTTGCATGCATGGGTGACTGGAAGAACTGTAGCACCCTCAAAAATGGTAAATAATACAAGAAAACTTCCCAGAACTTTCGAGAACAAACAAAATCTGTAGATTTCTGCCAACGGGGAAAAAACTTACATTCAAAATCAAAGACACATAATAGCTAACTTTCTCAATTCCACTGATAAACAGCATTTCTTGCACATGAGCAGAAAGAAGATGTTTAAATATAAAAGAAAAGAAATAAAAATAACATTTTGCATAATTAGAAATTACAAAAAAAAATGTAATGTATTCTGAAAAGCAAAGGAACTCAAGGGGAAAAATGACATCCTCTATAAACCTAAGACTATTCACTTAAAAGGTGAATAGTGCACAAAAGACAGGCATTAAAGAAGGGTCATTTCTGAAAAAAGAAATTATAAAAAAAAGATACCAGTAGACTATTTGACATGCAAACACCTAAACAACAACAAACAACTACCAAGGGGAATAATAAGTAATGAAATACTTTACATTTAGAAGGAATTTTTATGGAGAAGAAAGACAAAGACTGACCTTTAGGATAAAATCAAAACAAAGAAGACCTATAAAAGGATAAACAAGCATATAAGGGATTAAAGATAAAAGTGGAATTTCAAGAAATACAAGTGAAGGTGAGGGAGCAAAGCTGAGGAGCCAATATCCAACTCCAGATAAATCAAAGAATCTTGTGGAAAACATTTATAGAATGAAAGAGTACATAAATAGAGAGAGGAATGGATGACAAAACTTTAGTAAATTCATGGGTGTGCCTTTAAGGGATGATGATTCACATAGCCTCTCACCAAGGGGCAACAGGAAAATGGGAGAGGCTATATAAGGAAGAAATTGAAACTTGGTGGGTGAAAGAAGAGAGTCTCAATCCAGTGAGGGAGAAGGGCCCCCACTGGAGAATACTGACATGTGGGAAGAGATATGTCATGATGAGAAATAGAGACTTAATGGTGAGTTTAATACAGGGAGATTTGGCACATCAAGACACCATCACCTTCTGTGAGAACACTGTAATTCCATGGACACCTATCCCTAGAAGAAGATATGTGTGAGTTTGCAGAGGTAACTGGCATGCATGGAGCGAAAGAATTGGAAAAACCTATAGATGAAATTGACTATGGTCAATAGGATGGAAAATGACCATGGGAAAAAGGATAAAATTAGACTCCATATTTGAGATACAAGTTATTGTCTTCTGTGAAGTGCTGATTCTATCTACATTATTTCTTTTGTGAAATGATACTTCTAAGAGTGAGGAAGAAAAAGAAAAATGGGACAATGGGAAAAGATCTACAATGACAATAATTTAGAAACTGGTTAAAAGAAGAAGCTCAAATCCAGTAATTCAGAAACTTTAACTCCATAACAAACACACACACACACACACACACACACACACACACACACACACACAGAAATAAATAAGTATACAGATCACAAGTCAAAGAGTGAAATTCTGGAATAGACAGGAAGGAAACTAATGAAGAAAATAAAATGAAGAATTTTTTTCTTAGAAAAGATAGCAGAAAAAAAAAGCTAACAAAAGACATTGGAAGTGAGGAGAGTGGAATTTTGAACTAACGATTCAATTGAGGGGAGGGGGGAAAGAATAAGGAAGGGAGGAACCATAGATCAGTGGGAAGTTCTGAATTAGGAGTAGGAGGACATGAGTTCAAATTCCAGCTTTGCCACATTCTCCCTATGAGACCTAAGGCAAGTCTTAACCACTCTGAGTCTCAATATTATCATTTGTAACATAAAGGAGTCAAACAAAAAGACTCCTATAGTCCCTTCTAGTTCTGTAGCTATGATACTATAATCCTAAATAGATTATTAAATAAACAAAAGAAAGAAAAAAAATCATTAGCTTAAATAAAAGTCCCAAAGCAGGGAAATAGTTGACTAACACGTGAGTGAGTATGCAATCATAAGGAAAGAAGGAACCCTTCCAGTCTCATTCTACAATATGAATATGGTCTTGATACCTTTTTCAAGGAGAGACAAAGAAGAAAAAGAAAACTACACACCAATATCATTAATGAATAATGACAAAAAAAATTTTAAATAAAATATTGGTAAGTAGCCTACAACATATGTAATATGTTGTATTATTATACATTATACATTATATTATATTATACATTATATATAATATATTATATTATACATTATGCATTATAACCAGGTTGGATTTATTCCAGGATTGCAGAGTTCAATCTAAAGATATATAAAATAAAACATGTTATAAAAAAAACCAAAATGTATTATATAAACTGAATATATACTAAACAGGCTTTTGACAGACTCCAATACTTTTTCTATTAAAAACTCTAGAAATCATAGGAACAAGTATATTTTTCCTAACATAGTATCTAAATCCAAGAACAAATATTATTTATAATAAAGAAAAATTAGAGACGAACCTAGTAAAATCAGGGGCTTAAGCAAGGATATATGTGAGGGCCAGTCCATGGATGTGCTTATAAAATCACACCAGGAAATTAAGAAGATAGTCACTAGGGCTTTCAGCCCCATCCAAGCCTGAGGTATCTTCCAAAGCTCCTCACACATTTAGATGATTCAGGGAAGGTTACAGAGGGCAGTCCATTAAAGGAAGGGGGCCTATGTGCTGATATTTTTAGGCAAGCCCTTTCAGAAATTTCCAGGCATGTTACTGTGAGTAGGATCAAATGGAAACACCTAAAATTAACTGAGCTATCATATGGAGTTAACGTCATACAATATTGGGTCTCTGGGGGATGAAAGATATTTCTTCACCAGTGGTGGAGATGAAGGAGGCTGGAATATTTCATTATACCATTATTCCCTTAAAACAACCTACTGTTACCTATGATGAAGAAATACCTGGGAAATGTCAAGATTCCCATGCCAAGACCACCACTCTCTTTTTACCACTAGGAGACACCTTGTTTTCCAGAGCTAAGGCTCAGCAAGCAGACTGTGCCCTGATCTTAGCATAACAACAATCCTTTGCACTCACCCCCTGGATGAACTCAGGCACAGCAAAATCACAGAATTGTTTTGTACCAGCATCAGGTGGTCCCTGAGCTTGAACAATACTTCCAGGAACCATGTTCTGGTCATAAAGCCCCGTTATGAATCAAAACCCGTCACTGTTGCTGTTACCCCTCATTGTCAAGGCTACAGCTCACTGCATAGCCATTTCTATGGGCATCAAGGTTTAGCTTCACTAAAGCAGAGGCTGTTCCTAGAGGAGGCCCTGGCACGTGTCTAGTTTCCCTCCTCCAACGGAATAAAGAAAGCTTTTTGCTTGTGATCACTGTAAGCTCTTTGGTTTTATTTTGTTTTTTATTTTATTTTCTTTCTTAGAGTTAACTATGGTTGTGGTAATCTGTGTGAGCCTTTTGTTATTTTCAGAGTTAACAGAGAGTGAATAACCTATGTGACTCTTTGGTCATTTGTTTTCAGATTTGACAGAACTTACAGCAGACTACAGGGAGCTAAACAGTCATCAATTCTATCACTACAGCTGTTCCTGATCTTGTTAAATTAATATTGTAGACTAGATATTCTGGCCCAAACTGAGTATGAGGCTATCAGTGCTTGACAGTGCTGTTTTTTTTTTCTTTTTCTTTTCTATTTCTGTGTCTGAGACTAGTCAAGAACACTTTGCTTCCACCTAAGAAGGAGTCCAATATACCTTCAGTGTCCTTCCCCAGGGCTGCCCATATTTTCCTACATGGGCCCACAGTTCACAGCTTATTCCAAATTGTGCCTGGAATCCTTTGGGCTTTCCCCATGCATTGTATTCTCCCAAACTTGACTGAGCTGGTTAGACCCTGGACTTTCTTTGGGTTGATTTCTGATCCCTTGTCCCTCATCTAGGTTACATATGAGAAAGAGGTCTCCCTTCCTGAGGGGAATGGTGCACACCATGACATTGATGACATAAATGTTAACCAGGCTAGATGAGGCCATGGTGATAGAGACACCAGATCAGTTGACAACCCATATGAAAGACAAGGAGTGGGAAATTGAGAGTCCACCCTGCTCAGTCAAGTTTTAGGGATACAATGGATAGAGTAAGTTTAGAGAATTCCAGTCAAAGTCCAGAATAAGCTACTGACACTTGCCTTCTCATCATATAAGAAGGAAGTTCAAAGACTTATGGGACTCTTTAGATTCTGGAAAAGCCAAATTCCTCACTGGGATATCTTCATAGCCCCCATTTACAGAATCACTCACTAGTAAGCATCTTCTAAGTGAGGCCCAGAAGAAGCTACATCCATGAAAAGTGTAAATCAGTCTATCAAATAATCTCTCTCCTTTGATAACTCAAAACCCTTCATGGCTCATGTTTCTGGAGGTCTTGTCCATTAAGATTAGTCTGGGTAGAGCCTTTGGAAGAAACAAAGAGTAACTATAATAGTCAACTATTAGACGTCTGGAGCTCCAAAATCCCCAGAGCTTGCTTATATTTACTATATTGCCACGAACAACGGTTGCTTGCCTCTTATTGGGCCTTAGCTTCTACTGATCAGATGATGCATGATCACAAATCACCCTTTGCCTGTTGTGGGCTGTGTGATACAAGATGGTCCCTCTAGCAAGATTGGTAGAGCACAGGAAGCTCCTACAGCTAAATGGAAATAATACATTAGAAATCACTCTTTCCTGGGTTCCTCTGTTAGTAGTGCTCTTCAAAAACAGGTGGTGACTAGGTAAGGCACTGAGCCCCCTATAGTAGATCCTTGGAACCCTGCTTCCTCTGATGACCCAGTGGCAACACCATTTTGTGTGGTTATCTGATGGAGGTATACACAACTGGACTCCAACAACCACTAATCTAGGAATTAAGGGTACCAGCAAATCCCTCCAGTTTGTCGAACTTCAGATTACATGGCCAATGTGTGAGAGAATCTTGAGAGATGGGGCAGAGATCTTCACCTATGCTAGCTCCTATACTAATGGTCCTGGGTCTGGCTCAAATGGTCTGGAGCCTGGAAACTGTGGGAATAACAAACAAAAGCTCTCGCCTTTGAGGGAATTTTGCTGATATTTCCCACTGTATGTAGTTGTTCTAAGTGCATGTCAGCATCCATCATAAACATATGCTAGACAATCAGGTTGTAGCTGTTACTAGAATAGTAGAAATTGGGAAATAGGTCTAGTGTTACTTTGGACATTTTGGGTGGTGATACCATGCTATGTTGAGCACAGAACCATATGGTTTCTCTACTCACTAAGGATAAGTTATCTATTCCTAACCCAAGAGGCTCTCAACCTATTCCCAACTGGCAAAATGGAACTCTCTCATCTCCAGGTAAAAGGTTGCCCCCGCTCATGAAAAGCTACATCATTATACATCTGACTGCCCATGTCAGCTGTCCAACTTCTCAGAAGCCCTATCTGTGACAAACCAATACTACTTTGGAAAGAGGAAGAGCTCTTTTTTTCCCAGTGGTTTCTCTGAGCCCCAAAAAGATTTACGTGATGAGAATGCACTGTTTTGGCTGATCTACTCTGGACCTTCCTCATGTCTTCCTCAGCACAGACTTGCCTTAAACACAAGATCTTTGGCCCCCTCAGAGGACTGCATACATCCTGGAAAAGTAATTTATGTTTTCCTCAAATGACAGACTTCCTTTCTTTGGGATGGTTCAAGGAATGCCTTCCCAGAAAGGGCTTGGGGGACCAAAAGATGGTATTGTTGGGAGGAATATTGTTTCTTAATAGCAAAGGGAAGGTGAAACTGTTGTTATATTACTATGACCTTGACGCAGAAAGAATTGTTACCAAAAGTGTCCGTGCAGAGATCCTGATGTTTCTGGAACTGATCCTGCTTATTATCACCATATCACAT